>JALBCR010001376.1:0-277192 GCA_030710515.1 Abscondita cerata | reverse complement strand
AATAACCCATTTGCAAATTGATAAAGAAGTACAAGTGACTAGTGGCGATCTATGTAAATTATATGTTTCCACCATAACAAGTGACAAACATTTGAATTCTTTAACAGGAATAACAAATTTTAATTTATTAGACACTATTAGCACGTTAGTGTGTTGGAATATTATCCACAGTGTAGATCTCATAAACTCTGTCTCAAAGACAGAATAGTGCTAGTGTTTATGAAAATAAAATTAGGTGTAACATTTAAGGTACTAGCAATATTATTTCAGATTGCTTCTAGCAGTTGTACGGCAACATTTTATGAATATGTGCAATCCATAAGAAGTGTGTTAAAACCATGCATCATTTGGCCTTCCATAGACGAATGTAGACGAAGTATCCCAAATTGTTTTAACAGTTTTAAAAGTGTGAGAATTATTGTTGACTGCATAAAAATTCCTGTTCAGAAACCAAAATGTCGATATGCCGTATTAAGACATATTCACATAACAAAGGTAGACATACCTTAAAATTTATGACGGGTGTATCTCCTCTGCAGGGCTGCTAAAATATGTATCTGTTTGTTATGTGGGACGAGCATCAAATAAAGCCATATTTGAAAAAGCAATTTAATTGGGAAGCTGGAACCACACATCGATTCAATTATGGCCGATAAGGGGTTTGCTATAAAAGCCATTTATACAAAGAACTTTATAAAGCTTGTTCAACCACATTTTTGAGGAAAAAAGCACAATTTTCAACATTGGAAGCAACACAAAATGTTCTCGTTTCTAGAGCAAGAGTGCATGTGGAGCGTGTTAATCAACGAATACGTTTATTTGAAATTTTAATTCTCCTGTGCCATGGAATTTAGTTAATTATATAGATGATATATTTATATTTGCTTGTGATATTGTAAATTTAACTCAAATATTAGCTGATGATAAATTTTAATTGTTAATAAAGTCAATTTGTTTAATAAATTATAAAAAAAAAAATTTATATTCGTCACATCTATTAATTTTATTAATTATTTTTTTATGGTTTATCGAATCGTTAAGGAAATGAATCTTAAATTTTGACAATTTTATAATATTCTTTATTAATATATTTTTAATTAATTTTTACATACATAGTGTAACATGTTACAGAAATAATTTAATTATATTTTTTATTAAACTGTATATAAACATTTCATCCAAGTAAACTTTAATAGTTAGAAAAGTTTTTGATTTTGTCGGATAAACTATTAGATCACATTCCTTAAGGTTCATAATTGCTAGACCTAGTTGAATTTGGCCGTAATATTTGTGCCTTTTTTTTTAATTTATAATTTTCTCCATCAACTTCTATGTAATTTAGCTTGGTCAGTTCAAGTGCATCTTCTCTAATACCTGTAGTTTATAACAATGTACAGTAAGTAGTAATTTATTATTTAAACAAACGTTACCTGAATAAGGACATTATATTTCAATTAATTTAATTGGATGTCCGTCCTCAGCGACTACGCCATCGGGTGAATATCCTAGCCAGAGAAATAAATTACATATCACAAAACCTAATTCAAAGACTTCAGCATTTGAGCATTTCTTGTCTTCGTTAAGAGCTTCCTGTAGTGATATATGCATGACAAAATTTCAAAACAAGTCAGAAGTATCAGAGGAGACAACTAACCCATGTCGTAGTACATAAGTTAGAAGTCAGTAACCCACTCCAAAAATAAAGTTAATAAAATTTGGCCTTAACAAAAGAAAGTTGTGATCGTCAAATAAATAAAATGGAAAAGGATCCTACGTTGTGATTATTTTTAAGTTCTCTACAAGATTTGGATAGATTTGGATTGAATCAGAACTTATTCACTTTGGATAATGTATTATAAACCAATATATTAAAATAAAACTCACATGCAAACCACAATAACATTTAATATTTAATCCTGCATAGGCTACTTACAAAAAGGAAAACCTGAAAAGTACATTGGACATACACAAATAACACACAAATCGCAAAGGCATAACACATAAAATGTCAATAATCAAAATATTAACCAAATCAAATAAAACACTGCAACAAGATATGTTCATCATATTTCAATTCTTATGGGATAAATAATAATCAAATACATTGCATATACATAATAAATTCCATATCAAATAAAATCAAGATTATATATCAATAACCTCTGCTCTAGTATTCTTTGTATCAGCAGGTAAATAATAAGTTCAATATCAATAAATGTCATAGTAAAAGTTTCATGTTAAATTGAGAGAGAGAGATAAAGCTACTCCACTTGCATCAAACCAGCTTAGGACATTAAGTCTACTAAGGGCTCTTGCCAGGCGGCTTGGAACCTCTCTTTGTGGCATTAAGTCGGGGATCAAATCAGCTAGGACTTAGTCAACCAACGGTTGTTGCCAGGCGGCTTGAACCGCTCCCTTTCTGACGAACACTCTCCAACGTTTGCTAAATCAAAAATATCAAACAATTCCACGGTGGAGGTGTACAAACTAATCCACTTGCAACAAACCACATAGGATAATTTAGTCAACCAACGGTCGTTATCAGGCGTCTTAAAAATACACCCATCCGATTCGAACTAATTCAATATATCAAAAAACAACATCGATAAGAGCCTTCATTTAAAAACGTTTCCCAACTTGTAAAAGTTAAGTACAAACGAATTCATGAGTAAGGTACCATTCACATCTAGTTAAACTAAATCAATGCAGACACAAAAAAAATAAGAATCAACGCACGAATACACGAAGGTTTCCGCTTAGGTTTACTAAGTTAGCTTAAGAAGTTTTCATTCAACATTACTTTACAATCACACATGGTAAAACTGCACACAAACATAATAAACTGTCTACTAACTTCTTAAGTTGAAATTGACACAACAATTTCGTATACACGTTAATTTTCCGTATACGCAAGCGTTAGCGGAATGGTGCTAAACATTTGCCAATTCTTAATATTACGTACGTTAATTCAATTTAAATAGATGTAAGCGACCCTTAAAACAAATGATTTAAAACAAATAATAATTTAGTAGCGTTCCACATCTTGCTGCATTGTTAGAAAAAATCCCCTTCATATGTTCTAAAAATAGACTGAAAACGCCCAAATTTATGCCTCCGCGACAGTGGGTATTTTACAATCTGAACTAAACATTGTTAACTTATATTTTATCTATTGTTTCCCATAGCAATGTATATGAACTCAATTTAAATTAAACCTTAATAAAAAAAAACATTTGATAAATTGGTGACGAACGCTTCATGAAGGCGTTTTACAAAAAAAAATACGCGCGAGACAATTCTCTACGCAATAAATTTTCAGACAAAGAAACTACATTAGCGGTTCCTAATTAGTTAATTTTCTATAATTGTGGTTTAAACAATCGTAAAAGGTAAAACTAAAACGTGCAAAAGGGCAAACTTAAATCTGGTTCAAAATAAAGCATCCCCAAAATTATTCTAAACATATATTGTACATACCTCTAGTAACACGTTACAAGGTTCACACACAAGTGTCCCTGCATCGTCCTTATTTTATTAGTTCAAACAAAAAAAATTTAAGGCAGAGAATTCTTTCCGATAGATTTCGAGAGCAAAAGCGTTCAGTATAAACAGATTTAAAAGGTTTCAAAAAAATATTGAATTAGCCTTCTTTGTCCAGTCTGATTTTGTGTAAGTATATACAGTATAGCATGTGGAACCTACAATAGTAATTCTTGATACAAATGCATTGTCATACCAATTTACATGTATATACAGAGGCTGAGAAACAAAAATATCAACCACTTTTCAAAAACATTGTAAAAACCCAGGTTATATTATTTCATCAACTTATTAAAAATGGGAGGCAATTTACTAGTAATCCGTAGTCTTCTCAAATTCAACCATTCATCTGAACTCTGAATAACTTCGGTTCGATGTTGTCACTTTTTTAGATTTACACTAGCTATATTAAAATCGATAGCTGTTATAAAACAATGATTTTTTTGTATTTCTGCAATATTTTTCTGTTATATATTTTGCAATCACTGATTTATTAGCAACGTTGTGTGTGCTACTTAATATTGAAATTTTGTTTCGCCACATGTCCGTAAGAGTAGTAGATATGGGGGGCATTCAGCAGCAATATCAATTGCGCGATGTAATTACTCTCTGTCGCAAGTACACAGCGTGTACTTAGTGTAATTGCACGTGCGCTTGTGGGGTGTAGACGATGTACATGCAGTACTTTTTCAATACTCTCGGTACTTGCCGAGGGCATAATTGCGCCAACCCTTTCCGGCACCCCCCTTGATGAGGTATTATGGCACATTATGCTAATTATGCGGATAGGGAAAGAATGCAGACGCAGGTAGCAAACCTTTGTCGCAGGTAAAAGCCCTTCGGTATAAAGAACACCTGTTAATTTTTGCTGTTAAAAGTAGTATCATTTAAATAATCTTAGCTAATGAAAACCGCTAATTACACATATTTACACCCATTTGTCGTGGATGTGGCTTTGTTAAAAATATTTGAAAACATGTTGTTTATTTGCGCCGTCATCCGCCACATGATTTCCATAAATAACGACTTTTGTATAATGATGCGACAATGAAATTCAAAATCACATACTGATGTACATATGGCCTTCTTGTAAGAAACCACACCTGTACACGTGTATGTAATTGAATAATTGCTAATTAAAACCGCTAATTACACGTAATGAGTGATATACACACATAAATAAAGTATTCAATTTTAATTTTAAATTATGTATTACTCTAATTATTATTAATTATTATTACATATAATACTCATGTTTCTCAATTATTTCTTTTGAGAATATTAATATAGGTAAATGCATTTATTTCCAATGCATCTAAAAGAATGCGTTTGGCCTTGAATGAATGGTTATAAAAGGTGCTTTCTATTCTTTAAATGATTAATAACAAGATTATTAAATTGATTATTTATATTTAAATTAAACTTCGCCACCCTAATAAGAGTTAAAATAAAAAGCAGCTGATTAAGTCCGTTCGATAAGGGTGTAGCCGGTCAAACAAGGGGTTATACATCGGTGATCTTCCTTCTAAATGTTACATACATACACGAGCGGGTTATTCCATAATAATTTTTAAAAATATGGAAGCGGTAAAAATCAGATATTTAAATGGAAAATATAAACATGACATAATTTTACTGCAGTCAATTCCACGGTACCATTTAAAATTATTGATGTGTTTAATGTAGTTGAATTACATTATTTTTTGTAAGTTAAAGTGCGTCCAAATATGTGACTCTAGTCGGTTTTCGTTGTTACGTCGCTGAAAAGTTTCTATAAGAAATTCTAACCCTTTTTTAACACATTTGGTTTCTCTCTTACAACAAACTATGGCATAAAGTAAATCAAAGCATGTGGTGGGTGCTTTGTACTAACCAGGTAAAATAAAGGAGATCATTCAACAGAATGCGACAAACGCGATGGGCTCACGATAGATTAGCATTTTTCTGGTTATTTTTTTTGATAAGCGCAACTTGTTTGTAATACGTAAATCGTGTTAATTACTATTAAAGAATGTAAATTAAGTTTACACTTAAGCATCATAACTTTGTTAATTTAATAATGTATATGATTGTTGGTGCAAAATATAGATAAAACGTTAAATAAATCCAATCATGATTTTAAATATCAAAACTTTTGTAATAACTCTAAAACATATGTGTCAATAGGTTTTTTTCGTTATTGTCGGTAATTGATAGACTAATTCTCCAAAACAAAGCGCTGACTTAACGTTTTAGTAAAACCATATTCGCTGCAATCAACCCTTTGTATGTGTAAATTTACACACCAGTAGCGTTAGGTAATTCTAATCTTTGCATCAAGATGACCTCCGTATTTTTGAAAAAAATCGTTGACGAGTATCAAATTGCATTTTAATAAGACATATATTAAAACAAAAGTAATAATTGATATACTTGCATACAATTAATAACGAAGACATCAGATAAAAGAAGAACATTAATTAAAATTTTAACTGAAAAGAAACCGAATTTGATAACTCCGAAAATGGTGGAGATATTGTTACAGCAATTATAAAAAATGGAAAATCAACGCTATTTTTGTTAATTTATTGTATTTTAGCCCACTTAGATTTGGTATTAATGTTAGCGTATATACTTACACGGTTTTCTGATAAGAACAGTCATCCAGTTTACCATTATCTTTCGCATACCTCGATAAATACTTTTTCCGATCGAAACGTACGCAAAGTAAAAACCATGGTTATAGATTGGCGACTCATCCTTCAAAATCAGGATTTCTACAAAGAAGACCCGATAATTAATTAGGAAGCCGCGATTAATATAAATTACTATTAGGAGTTCACTGTTAAGAATTGTTACGTTACTGCATTTTTAAACTTATTTAGCTCAACATTTTTTAGTATGAATTGTAAGGCTGTGAGGTAGTAGGAACTCCAACTATGAAAATCTAAATTTTCTATTTTTTTCCTAAAATGTTTGTTTTAAATGGTAAATGACACATAAGTTACCGCTCATCGACAGTGATAAGCGAACATTAATCAATATATCAGCAAAATACATGTTGAAAAGTTAGTGTCAGTGCTTAATGAACTAAACGATTTAAAATTTGAAGAAATTAAAAAATAAGATAACCTTTCAGATGTATGCAGATTTTGTGTCTTTACTGATGCTTACTGCATACTGTAAAAAGGCGATGTAGAATCATACAGAAAATAGCAGTGTTGTTGAACCCGCATAGCTTCGTTATATCGTGTTCCAACAGGTAAATCTCACTTTATTCAACGTAAATCTCTCTCTTTTTTAGAGCATTTGCTCATTCCCCGCTATTGACTAGCCAGTTTTATGTTATATCATCCATGTTATCTATTTGAAACAAATATCTTATACTTTTATGTCACCATCTTAATTTAGATACTTGTTGTATAAAAAGGTTATAAAGTAGCAGTGTTTTTGAACCCGCATAGGTTAGTCTATCGTGTTCCAACAAGTAAATCTCACTTTTTCAACGTAAATCTCTCTTTTTTAGCGCATTTGCTCATTCCTGCTATTGTCTAGCCAGTTTTATGTTATATCATCTATGTTATCTAGTTGAATCAAATATCTTATACTTTTATGTCGCCATCTTAATTTAGATACTTGTTGTATAAAAAAGGTTTAATGTCAATATGTATGATAAACATGTATAGAGCGGTGGCGAAACCGCATAGTCACCCAAAAGAAAGATCAGAACGGTAATAAGTTCATAACAAGGGCTATTTGGAACTCATTTTAGCCTTGTTGTTTTTTCCCAAATTATCTAACCATTATTTTGTAACCTTTTATATGCAATTTGGACATGAAAATGCAAAGTACAACGCTTAATGATTTCGAAAATCATTTATAAATCGACAAATAACGCAAGTTCGGAAGTTTCATGGCAAATGTAGATAAGTGTACGGACGCAATAGTTCAATAGTGTCGCCAATCCCACCACTGATTAGTGCAAATCGGAATATTATATCGTTATCAATGTAATAATTATGTTCGAGTTTTTCCTCTCACACGTATACGCTACCGTTTAACATTTGTCCATATTTAGAGTCAAACACCATGTACAATGTTTGAATTATGTTGAAGATAATCACATGTACATCTGTACATATAATTTTAAATCAGCAGTAAAAGAGTATGATCGGATACCTGCTATATCCTTGGTAAAAATCAAAAAACAGAAGAGGCGGGGCTTAAGTTTGGCACATGAGCAACTTTAGAATTGGAGAATATCGATCGAGATGAATAATTGTTAAATGTTACATATTGGTGGTGTGCAGATAAGATATGAGTGAAAGAATAACCGTAGTGAGCTATGAGACACATAGGTCTTCATTTTAACAAGAAAAATGTTGTTTGGAATATGATCAAAGATCTTAGCTATACCCAAATAAACAATCTCTTACTTGACTTGGGGGCAGTTTTTATCAAATTGCGAAAAACGTGCACGATTAAGCGTGCTAGAACAACGAAGCAGAAAACCATGTTGATTAGACGAAATATCTTGAAAAATACTTTTGACAAATTATGCTGTATAACAACATTTCGAAAAACTTTGGCAAACATTGTTTAATTAGCACATAATTGTTGCAATTATTAGAATCATCACTCTTGTGGATCAAAGAAAGAATCTGATCTGGTTTTGACGTTTGTTGCATAGTTTTTAATACATCTGACAACATCTGGTTCGATAACATTCTTAATCAATATACCAAAAATTATATTAATAATGGTTGGAGGCTAAATTTATAGAACGTCGGTTCTCATATAACTTGTTCTGCTACATTTACATGTTACTTCGTTCGAATAGAACGTTTGTTTTTATCATTACGACGCTATTTTTGTTAATTTATTGTATTTAGTTCACTTAGATTTAGTATTAGTGTTAGCGTATATGCTTACATTGATTTTCCGATGAGAGCCCTCATACACTTTACTTTATTTGTTAGACATATCCGCTTAAGCCATCGATATGTAATGTAAATATTATTCTTTCCACTCATATCTTATCTGCCACCACCAATATGTAACATTTAACAATTATTCATCTCGATCGATATTCTCCAATTCTAAAAGTTGCTCATGTGCCAAACTTAGCCCCGCCTCTTCTGTTTTTGATTTTTTACCAAGGATATAGCAGGTATCCGATCATACTCTTTTTACTGCTGATTTAAAATTATATGTACAGATGTACATGTGATTATCTTCAACATAATTCAAACATTGTACATGGTGTTTGACTCTAAATATGGACAAATGTTAAACGGTAGCGTATACGTGTGGAGAGAAAAACTCGAACATAATTATTACATTGATAACGATATAATATTCCGATTTGCACTAATCAGTGGTGGGATTGGCGACACTATTGCAACTATTGCGTCCGTACACTTATCTAGATTTGCCATGAAACTTCCGAATACTGCGTTATTTGTCGATTTATAAATGATTTTCGAAATCATTAAGCGTTGTACTTTGCATTTTCATGTCCAAATTTGCATATAAAAGGTTACAAAATAATGGTTAGATAATTTGGAAAAGACAACAAGGCTAAAATGAGTTCCAAATAGCCCTTGTTATGAACTTATTACCGTTCCTGATCTTTCTTTTGTGTGACTATGCGGTTTCGCCACCGCTCTATACATGTTTATCATACATATTGACATTAAACCTTTTTATACAACAAGTATCTAAATTAAAATGGCGACATAAAAGTATAAGATATTTGATTCAACTAGATAACATAGATGATATAACATAAACTGGCTAGACAATAGCAGGAATGAGCAAATGCGCTAAAAAGAGAGAATACGTTGAAAAAAGTGAGATTTACCTGTTGGAACACGATAGACTAAGCTATGCGGGTTTAAAAACACTGCTACTTTATAACCTTTTTATACAACAAGTATCTAAATTAAGATGGTGACATAAAAGTATAAGATATTTGTTTCAAATAGATAACATGGATGATATAACATAAAACTGGCTAGTCAATAGCGGGAATGAGCAAATGCTTCTAAAAAAAGAGAGAGATTTACGTTGAATAAAGTGAGATTTTACCTGTTGGAACACGATATACGAAGCTATGCGGGTTCAACAACATGTTATTTTCTGTATGATTCTACATCGCCTTTTTTACAGTATGCAGTAAGCATCAGTAAAGACACAAAATCTGCATACATCTGAAAGGTTATCTTATTTTTTTAATTTCTTCAAATTTTAAATCGTTTAGTTCATTAAACACTGACACTAACTTCTTCAACATGTATTTTGCTGATATATTGATTAATGTTCGCTTATCACAGTTGATGAGCGGTAACTTATGTGTCATTTGCCATTTAAAAACAAACATTTTAGGAAAAAATAGAAAATTTAGATTTTCATAGTTGGAGTTCCTACTACCTCACAGCCTTACAATTCATACTAAAAAATGTTGAGCTAAATAAGTTTAAAAATGCAGATAACGTAACAATTCTTAACAGTGAACTCCTAATAGTAATTTATATTAATCGCGGCTTCCTAATTAATTATCGGGTCTTCTTGTAGAAATCTGATTTTGAAGGATGAGTCGCCAATCTATAACCATGGTCTTTTAGTTTGCGTACGTTTTCGATCGGAAAAGTTAAGTATTTATCGAGGTATGCGAAAGATAATGGTAAACTGAATGACTGTTCTTATCAGAAAACCGTGTAAGTATATACGCTAACATTAATACCAAATCTAAGTGGGCTAAATACAATAAATAACAAAAATAGCGTTGATTTTCCATTTTTTATAATTGCTGTAACAATATCTCCACCATTTTTCGGAGTTATCAAATTCGGTTTCTGTTTCAGTTAAAATTAATTAATGTTCTTCTTCTTTCTGATGTCTTCGTTATTAATTGTATGAACGTATATCAATTATTACTTTTGTTTTTAATATATGTTTTATTAAAATGCAATTTGATATTCGTCAACGATTTTTTTCAAAAATACGGAGGTCATCTTGTTGCAAAGATTAGAAATACCTAACGCTTCTGGTGTGTAAAATTTACACATACAAAGGTTGATTGCAGCGAATATGGTTTTACTAAAACGTTAAGTCAGCGCTTTGTTTTTGGAGAATCAGTTATCAATTACCGACAATAACAATAAAAAACCTATTGACACATATGTTTTTAGAGTTATTACAAAAGTTTCGATATTTAAAATCATGATTGGATTTATTTAACGCTTTATCTATATTTTGCACCAACAATCATATACATTATTAAATTAACAAAGTTATGATGCTTAAGTGTAAACTTAATTTACATTCTTTAATAGGTAATTAACACGATTTACGTATTACAAACAAGTTGCGCTTATCAAAAAAATAACCAGAAAAATGTAATCTATCGTGACCCATCGCGTTTGTCGCATTCTGTTGAATGATCTCCTTATTTTTACCTGGTTAGTACAAGCACCCACCACATGCTTTGATTTACTATATGCCATAGTTTGTTGTAAGAGAGAGAACCAAATGTGTTAAGGCGGCTAAGGACAGGGGATAGGCAACACACCATACAATCAAAATATTAAACCAATTTCAAATATTTTCTGCATAAATTATGACTACTGTGATTAACTTAAGCGAACGCTCGATTCATGATCTGATTTATAGATACAATGAAAATTGACGTACGGATTTAGTTTTTCAAAATAAAATTTAGAAAGAATGTTATTTGAATATTATAATTTTTATTTAATCGTGATACAAAGAGTAATTTTAAAATTTCAGAAAAATCGATCCGTACGTCTAATTGCATAGTTGAGTATAACTTAATGAGCAATAGCACACCGTTTTGGAAAGATATCTGTTCCCGTAATTTTTGCAGAAATTAATTATTATTCTAACAAATTTCTATTTTTTTTAAACGCGTCCTATTTAGATATAGGCAACTTAAATAGCAGTTTTGCCGTAGGCATTTTGACAGCACTTCAACGCGACTTAATCCGATTATCTGAATGGTGTTTGAACTGTGTTAATAAAAACAAAATTTTAAGTACTGTTTTGACTTTATTGGATTCAATAAGAAAGGAAAAGGATTTTTAATATTACATAATATCACAAACAACTTTTAAATAATTAGATACAGTTTATAAAATTGACAAATACTTCAAATACAAATTTTGAAATTATTTTAAGAAAACATTTCGGATCTCTTGCTGTCTATACCTTCGAGAATCTACTAATTCAGGTAACAAACTATAAGTAAAAAATTCACACAATTTATTCTTCATTGCGTTATTCCAGAATAAGTCATCTCTAAAAAATAAAATAATAAGTTAGGTACATCATTGTAGCGATAAGATGTTCTTACCTATTAATTTCTTCAATATGGATGCCTGCCACCCTGAGTATAAACATAAAATAACTTAACTTTCTGTTAGTAATGTGCAACAGACCTTGAAGTTAATAATAGTAGTTGTGTGTACGTTTTAAATATAATTTTTCATTTTAAAAGTACAGTAATCAATTTTCTGCTGCAAGGGGTGTCAAACTTCAACTTTCTTGCGAACTTTTAATATTAACTATGGCATAATCGTCAACTAAGCCACCCGGAGAGCACGCTAAATAAGGAAATTCATTATCTATTATTAAACCACTTCGTTGTACTGATTTTCCAATTTTCTTCTCAAATAATGAAATTGCTGTCTCTTCATTTTCTAATCCAAATTTAGTTGTGACAGAACCTGAAAAAGTAGAATAAAATAAACATACAGTTTTACTTGTTGAAGTTGTTTTTCGCAATTTACAAATTTTTCTAAATTTTTTCTTTTAGTTTGCCATAAATTAGATTTAGATTGCTGTAACGTTTCTTTCCATATTTTTTGCTTATCGGTTGTTTCTAAAGTTTGTAAAAAATGTTTTGCTTTTTTCTGATACACGTCGTGTTCTAAATCAGCAACACAATTAGTAGCGATAAGACCGTAGTTTGAATCCGTCTTGACTTAAATACTTTTTTCTTACCTTAAGGCCGGCGAGCTTCTCTTGCTTTTTCTTCTCTTGTAGTTTGTCCATGTAGGAAGCAGAAGTGCTCTCAGGAACGCATCGTAACGACTGCGAGATAATTCGCAAAAAATCACCATCAGTACTATATGAAATGGCAGCAGCTTTACATCGTGTTCCATATGAACCCTTTAATGAATAATTAATTCGTTTTCTACCAACAAACTTAGCTACTATTGAATTATTTCAGCTGCATTTGTGTCTACGTCATGTAATAAAGCTTATCACGTTATTTGCGAGTATTAACATGTTATGACTTGTGCGAGCGCACACCTACTCTCGATTCATTTTACGAATTCCATGTACTCTGCATTCATATTGATTAATCAACTGATGAATGTTAATGTAAGTGCTGAGGCCAATTGTTGTTCATGCGTATAAACATCATATAAACCGCTTTCTTTTAGTCTCTTTATTAGATTTTCTTGTTCTTGGTTTTTGTTACAAAAGTAATCATCACACGTTTCATGTTCACCAAATATATGGTTTGGTCTATTTCGAATATCGCTTTTTAAAAGATTTGCTCTGATTGAAAATGATTCATGTCCATGTTATCGATATTCAATAGCTTTTGTCACAGCATATCTGAATTTACCTAAAGTGTCAGAACTGGTTACCTTCCTTCTAAGATGAATAGGAAACTTTGAATCTTTGGAAATATCCCTAAGTTTATTTATATAGTTCCTTAAAAGATGATTGCGACACTCAATTTTTTCTATAGCAAACGTCGGTCCATATGGTACACGCTGCTGTCACCGTCTCCAATTACTTTTCCATATATTAAATTATGCATGTTTATAGATTGCATAAAACCTGTTGCAATAATAACGGTTTCCATTGCACAAGAACTATTGCCCCAATTTTTGTAACAATCATGATATTTGTTGCCATTTCAACGTTCACACACGTACAATATTTATTTCTGACGTCTACATACAACAGTTTTTTTGTTTTTGCACCTATAATACATGCCTAAAAATTAAAATAAAATTAATATTGAAAACATTAATAAGTTAACAAAAAACTTACGACTCCTGATAAAGCACTATAATTCGTCATATACGAACGCTTACACCATGGCCCATCAACTATTACGGATACAATCGGAACTCCATTTGTATTAACATCACCAGATAGTTTTGCCAATCTAGCTTCCTCTTCACCAGCTTGTTTCATTAAACGTTCAGTTTCTAAGTCAATTGCCGATGCTACCTTATCGTAGTATTTTGAATATGTTTTATTTGACATATTGGGAATCTCCATTGCAGCAAGAAATTCTGATAATTGACTATACCCGATAGCGCTAGAAACAGCACCCAAAACCACTGATAAATTAGAATTTGATAGTCTGTAAAATGTTACAAACTGCACATTTAAAAGTCAAAATGCTTTCCAGTCCTTCAATTTTCTCAGAAACCAAATCCATATCGAAAAATGAACAATCAAAACCTAAAATCAAATTTGTTTTATATCACATAGAATCAAAAAATAATAGAATGTTTACCTTCTTGACTCATTTTTTTCAACTGCTCAAATATGTGATATATTTACAATTCGTCTGCCAGTCACTGTAAATATTTCCTTTGATGCGTCGTCGGGTACACAAACAAGTTCCTCTAGATCACTTGTGTCGGCTTTCATCACTCTTTGTGGAGATATCTAATTCAGATTGATGTTTACAGCATCCACTTCTTGTATCCAAAGAATCTTTTTGATAGCAACTTTCATCGTCAATAATCCAGTTGTGTTCTCGTTTCAGATGAGACCATATTGCTGTTTTTTGCCCTTCAGGATTTGTTTGGTCAACTGAATCTCCGCCACTTAAAGAATACGTACTACACTGCATAGAATCATCAATGCATGACATAGAGCTACAAGAACTTTGAGGACATGTTTCATCGGCACTATCATTTTTTTCACCGCTTCCATATGAGCTAAAGTTTTCCACCTCCTGCAATACATTTGATTAAAAATACTAAAGTTACGAATAAAGTAGTAAAATATATGTTACGAATAGATAAAATAAATAAAATTTAGGTGTAGGTAGTTACTCTTCTGATAATTTCTTATAATTAACTTGTTACTTTTTCTTGGGCGTTATAATGCGAGTTTTAATTTTGTCATATTGAGAATTAAAATAATCACTATTTCGACCAATATGACAAGCTGCGAAACTAATGCAAACTAAATTGAACATAAACAAATTTAACCTTTTATGTATGTAAGTGTTTTACTTTCAGGTGATAATAATGTGAAATAAATTACACTATTAATTAAGATCCAATGTAAACAAAAAGTCAACATTGCATTATGAGTTGCTAATTTAAATATAATTAATAATAGGTATAAATAGGTATAATAATAGGTATAATCAAAACAATGTTGAACGATAAAAATGCAATTAACTATTATTAGTTAATTTTTAAATAACATGTTATCATTTCAGTTCACAAAAATTTGTATGAATTTTACAAATTTTAAACGTGAAATTCAATAACAGGTACTTGTTTTTGTCTTAAAAGATTAACGTAATTATGCAAATTCCAAATCCTTAGTAAACAAAAAGCTTATAGGTATTGTTTGCCGTCCTGTTCTTTCAAACTTAGATCTTTGCAATTTATGTTGAATTGTTTGTTGCATATATATTTTTCCGTCAGGCGCAAGTAGAAAATTTCATGTTCTCTCCTTAGCCGCCTTAAAAAGGGTTAGAATTTCTTGTAGAAACTTTTCAGCGACGTAACAACGAAAACCGACTAGAGTCACATATTTGGACGCACTTTAACTTATAAAAAATAATGTAATTCAACTACATTAAACACATCAATAATTTTTAAATTGTACCGTGGAATTGACTGCGGTAAAATTACAGTCATGTTTATAATTCCCGTTTAAATATCTGATTTTTACCGCTTCCATATTTTTAAAAAATTATTATGGAATAACCCGCTCGTGTATGTGTGTAACATTTAGAAGGAAGATCACCGATGTATAACCCTTGTTTGACCGGCTACGCCCTTATCGAACGGACTTAATCAGCTGCTTTATTTTAACTCTTAT
Organism: Abscondita cerata; assembly: GCA_030710515.1. Classification (NCBI taxonomy): domain Eukaryota; kingdom Metazoa; phylum Arthropoda; class Insecta; order Coleoptera; family Lampyridae; genus Abscondita; species Abscondita cerata. The sequence continues at coordinate 261,553 of JALBCR010001376.1, read as the reverse complement.
TAGGGGTGGCAAAGTTTAATTTAAATATAAATAGTCAATTTAATAATCTTGTTATTAATCATTTAAAGAATAGAAAGCACCTTTTTATAAACATTCATTCAAGGCCAATCGCATTCTTTTAGATGCATTGGAAATAAATGCATTTACCTATATTAATATTCTCAAAAGAAATAATTAGAGAAACATGAGTATTATATGTAATAATAATTAATAATAATTAGAGTAATACATAATTTAAAATTAAAATTGAATACTTTATTTATGTGTGTATATCACTCATTACGTGTAATTAGCGGTTTTAATTAGCAATTATTCAATTACATACACGTGTACAGGTGTGGTTTCTTGCAAGAAGGCCATATGTACATCGAGTATGTGATTTTGAATTTTCATTGTCGAATCATTATACAAAGTCGTTATTTATGGAAATCATGTGGCGGATGACGGCGCAAATAAACAACATGTTTTCAAATATTTTTTAACAAAGCCACATCCACGACAAATGGGTGTAAATATGTGTAATTAGCGGTTTTCATTAGCTAAGATTATTTAAATGACTTTTAACAGCAAAAATTAACAGGTGTCTTTATACCGAAGGGCTTTTTTACCTGCGACAAAGGTTTGCTACCTGCGTCTGCATTCTTTCCTATCCGCATAATTAGCATAATGTACATAATACCTCATCAAGGGGGTGCCGGAAAGGGTTGGCGCAATTATGCCCTCGGCAAGTACCGAGAGTAATTGAAAAAGTACTGCATGTACATCGTCTACACCCCACAAGCGCACGTGCAATTACACTAAGTACACGCTGTGTACTTGCATGTACAGAGAGTAATTACATCGCGCAATTGATATTGCTGCTGAATGCCCCCATATCTACTACTCCGTAAGCTAAAATTCAAATTACATTATTAGTAAATAATACAATTGCATAGATTACGTACTTATGCTTTTGTAAACTCAAAAAGGCTATCCTTCTCTTAAATTTTGTAAACAATTTTGTTCCTGATCTGCAGTCAAAAGTTTGCATTGTTTAATATTTTGGTGCTGGGAATGATATTCTGTAACTGGTTGAGCTTTGTACCGGGCAATAGTATTTTCGAATTAGCCCAATAACATTTAACATCAGTAGTAGACAATTTCTCCAATGTCATAATGTAGATTCTAAAACATAATCAGTACCTACACTGTTTCCAGATCCCTGTTGTAAACAAACCTAGCACAGTAAAATAAGAAAGCTGAAATTTGTTTACAGGTTCACGAAAGGCCTGCTTTACAACTACAGATAAATTTGTCAATATCTACAAATGATTTGCTTATTTTAAAGCATCGTTTGATTTCATGTGGTGGACTTGTTACTGCACTTGTTTGTAAACATGTGGCCATTATGCTATAATTGTTGTCTTTGATATCAATCACACCACAACTGATTAATTGCTCTGCAGCCAGCAATCCTTCACCTCCGGTTACATTTCGACTTTCAGGTGTCGCTTGTAAATATTTACAAATTGTTCTCAGTCTTAAAAAAGCCTGCGCCATTCTAATAAAAACTAAAAATAAATCAAAAAATAAACGATAAAATATAATTATTGCATCTGGATAATTTAAATACAACAATTGCTTAACCTCACTATTTACTAAATTATAAATTTTACAGGTTATACAATATGTCCCCCTAAGTTGGAATCATATAAAAAACTTTTTTATTATTAATTTTAGGGTAAAAAGTTATTCTTTATAAAAAGTTCTGCATGTTCTAAAATCTAAAATACAGTCATCAAATATCAAGTTTTTTTAGTCGTATACGAGGTTTGTCAAAAAATATGAATTTTACTCAAGAGTAAAGTACCTTTAAGTTTAACAATATCGGAAAATGTTATTAAAAAAGTTGAGCAGAATTAAAAACTACGTTTAAATATGCAATTACAACTATTTACATTGATAAAATTATTATATTTATTGAACATTTTTGAAAAATAAAAGTTCAACACCCTGTAGAAATAAAATGACTCACAGCATCGTAAAAGTATATTATAATATTTTAGTCAAATTATCATAAATAATAATAAATAATCACAAGAGATAAATGTTCATTCAAAATAGAAATATTATTAAAAATAAAATAACCTTAATTTTTAATGTAAATGGATGTAATTCCATATTTGAACGTAGTTTTTATTTCTGATCAACTTTTTTTGATAACATTTTCCGATATTGTTCAATTTAAAGGTACTTTACTATTGAGTAAAATTCATATTTTTTGACAAACCTCGTATACGACTGAAATATTTTAGATTTAAGAACATGCAGAACCTTTTATAAAAAATTACATGTTTACGCAACGGGTATTTTTGGTAACTGTTTAAAAAGTAAATTTGAAGATACACATGTTAAATGTATGCTACTAATAAACAATTTCATAAAATAATTACACTTACCTATGTACCTCCTACCCAAACACTTTACCCCGACGAACACACGATAATTTTTGTTGTTCCGTATTAATTGTAATTTAAAAATCTTAGCAAAACTTAATAAATAAAGAAGTAAATCACGGCCCATTCAAATCTACTTAAAACTTTATAAAATATTCGCAAAAGAACGTCGAAATCCAAGGCAACCACAACAAAGGTATGACTTGTGGATCACGTGACTAACACAACCGTGGCGCCGCCAACGTTAGTCGAATTTGCGAATGCAGTGTGTTGTTCTTGAAAATGATTGTGCCTCCCTGTATTAGATTGGGTCTACAATACGAAGTTGCAACGGTAAAACAACCGAATCTTGTGTTCGCTAAGATTTCCGGATCGCAAAACCAGTGTTCGCTTAGACAAATAAAATCATAATCTTTATCAATGACAAAACATTCTCATTTTTTTAATTTGTTATTTAAGCACTTCAAATGTAAAATGGATATATCTGATTTAGCAGCTACATTTTTGTTTTGAACAGCTTTATTTATCATTCCTTTAGGGAATGTGTCTGCTTCCTGTGAAAAAAACGGTTTCCGCATATTCCTTTCGGCCAGAAAGTTGGTTTCATAGCGTCTTCATGATGTTCGATATTTATTGTCACTTTAAAAGATAAATATATCTCAGGATGTACAGATTTTAATTGTTCAACATTTGCTTCCGGAAAAGATGGTTGCAGATATGACTTCACGTCTCCTGGTTTAGTGGCTGGGTGCAACTTATATACGTCTTTCTATTGCCTTTAAAGTGCTATTACTATCATTGGCTTCTATTTGACCAATTATGGGAGTATTTTTGAAACAGTTTGATCTTTTTTTGTGCTGCAAATGGTACCTTTTGTGTTCTAAAAGCGGTGCAGCTCCTTTAAAACTAATGACTATACCTCGTCTTGAGCTATCTGCCGTAGTATTGCTCACAGAATTAGTCAAAAAAGTTATTAAAGTATTCTCTTTTAAATTTATTGGTACATACTTTTGGTCTGATTCTAAAATGGTTTTCGGATGGATCAATTCTGCTTCCAATAAATTTAAATCTTTCGTAGCTAATAGGATAGTTTACATTCGTAAAAATACCGATCTGTTAAATTGGTATTATTGTTCCAGCCAAGATAATCCTGCAGATTTAATTTCTCGGGGTTCTTTAATTCAATCTATAACGGATTCCTACTGGTTTAGTGGTCCTTGTTTTTTGCAAATGCTGCACTTCATTTCACAAGAAACATTTAACACCACTGATTTAGAGTTGCCAGAAATGAAAACGCATTCTGTAAATGTATTTGGCATTAATGATGATAATTTCTTGAATGTACTAATATAAAATCATTCATCATTTACTAAGTTGCAAAGAATACTTTGTGTGTAAAATTGCGTTGTTCGCATCTTGAAAAGAAAAAAAGTCATTTTAAGGTAACTGAATTATCTAAATCTTTATTAAGTTTAGTACTATTTTGTCAAAGGACAAGTTTTGCTTCAGAAATGAACAGTCTAAGTAACAGTAACCAATCTTTAAAAATAGCCATTTAAGTTCATTAAATTTTTTTCTGCATAAAGAAGGATTGATTCGTGTTGGAGGTTTTAATCAAAATGCTAACTTGCCATACGACAAATTACATCCTTTGTTGCTTCCAAAAAACATGCGTTAACTGTTTAATTGTGGATCATTACCACAAAAAATATTTACATTGTGGAGCTAATCAGTTACTGGCAGTTTTAAGAGACCGTTTTTGGCCAATTTCAGGTCGCATCATTTGTCTTCAAATTGTACGCAAATGTGTAACTTGCTTTCGTTTAAATCCTCGATTCAGTTCAAACATATTAGAGAATTTACCCGGTTTTAAAATTTCCGCTTATGAACCCTGTTTTATTGAAAATGGTGTTGATTTTGCCGGTCCTTTGCTTATTAAAGATCGTCACACTCATAATCCTAAGCTTATTAAAGCTTATTTAGCATTATTTATTTGTAGGGCTACTCGAGCAGTCCATTTGGAACCTGTGACTAGTTTATCACATCAAGCATTTATTGAAACTTTTAAACGTTTCATTGCGCGTCGCGGTAAGCCTAGATGCATGCATTCAGACAATGCAACAAATTTTATTGCTGCCGCCGATGAATTAAATAAAATGTATTTATATCTCAAACAGAGTTCAGTTCAGTCAAAACTATGTGAATATTTTTCTTTACAAAATATTGATTGAAAATTTATACCTCAAGTTCACCGTATTTTGGTGGACTTTGGGAAGCGAATATTAAAAGTGTTAAACAAAATTTATATAAAATACTTTAAACGACTAATTTGAATTATAAAGCGTTATATACTTTGCTAACTCAAATTGAATATGTCCTTAACTCTCGTCTTTTAACACCTCTTTCAAATAATCCTAATGATTTTCAATCGCTTATTCCTTTCCATTTATTAATTGGTCGTCGTTATGATGCATTATCGGAGTCACAATTAGAAAGTTTACCGGTTAATTTCTGGAGAAGGTGGCACCGTGAAGTTTTACCGGAATTTCAACGACGTATGAAATGAAAAAGTTGGTACTTTGGTACTTTTATCTGATTTGAATACTTCACCGTTTCAATGGCTTTTAGCCAGAGTAATGAAATTACATCCTGGGAATGATGTAGTAACACTACGCAGTTTAGCAGAAAGCATATTAAAACGTCCAATTGTGAAGTTATGTGTTCTTCCCATAGATAATAGTGAGGTGTCCTAAATACGACTTAATTTAGTATGATCACATTATATTGTTTTTTGTAAGTAACTCAAAAAGTATTAATTTCATTAATAACAAAAACGTTATTTTTGTTTCTATGATCAATAAGAACCTATATATAGTTTTTTAAATATTGACTTTGCGGCGAAACGGTAACACGTGCACAAATCGCGCGTATTTTGTTTATATCTCGAGAATGGCAATTTGTATCGGAAATTGATTTAAATAAAAGTTGTAGAGATTTTAATTACGAAAATACATACTATTAATATTGACATTTAAACCTTGAATTTATATGTATACACGAAATATCATTTTTGTAATCTTTATAAGGCAATGGAGAAAGAAATAATAAAAACTTCTTATTTTGAATGTTTTGTTTGGAAATAACTATGTTTCGGCTGCTTTTAAACAGTAATAGTTTTTAAAGATAATTAATTTACCTGTAAAATGAGCGGTGGCAAAAGTTCTTACGGCAAATAATTTTGCCATTTACAACTGTTTGAAAGAATACTCAAAAATTGATAATTTTTTTTTTATTGGTTTTATATTATTTTCAGTACTTTATGCATATACAAAAGTGTACAATACAATAAATTGTTCACAAATTGCACTTTGTCGTAAATAATATAATATTAAATAAAATAATAAAATAAATATATACCTTTGAAAACTATATATTTTCACAGAATTTAACTAAAATGTGTACTTGTATTTTGTTTTTCTTAAATATCGTTGTTTTCATTGATTTTACGACAAAATTTTATATAAACTAATTCAAAGCTTACAAAAATTCTTGTAAAAAACACATTGTTGCGTATGTTTTTCTGTAAACAGCGACAAGAAACTTACGATTGAAAATGCAGGTAATGTTTAATTTTTGTCTAAAGAAATATATTAGCTACCAGAAATTATTCTCTAATTATTTCTGAGTAACTTGGATCAAGTACACATTTTCTTTATATATTTTCACAATTTTTAATCAATATCTGTTGCATATTCTCTTTGTCCTTATTATTAAATTTCATAGTCATATCTTCTTAGAATCACTTAGTACACGTTAAAAAAATCATATCTTTTTTAATATTAATTGTATGGGAATGTTTTTAATTAAATTCTCTACAACTTTTATTTGAAACATTTTGCAATACGAATGACGTGTAACCTTTCGCCGCAAAAAAGACTAAATTTAAAAAAAATTATCTTGTTTCTTATTGGTCGTAGAAACAAAAATTAAAAAGTAAAATGTGTCTTAACTTTAACGTTCTTGTTTTTGATAAAATTTTTGAGTTATTTACGAAAAAGTGATTTTTTGACACCATTTTTCTCAGAGGGGGGGATACGGGTGCGGACTATGGACAATTCAAGGTGAGCCCAAAACAAAGCCTGTTTCCAAATTTTCAAAGTTGTAACCATCACTTCCCCCTAATCGATCAATTTCTTCCCATTTTATATCTAAAATTAGTAATTTCATTGAAAGTTATTCAAAGAAAATTATATTAATATTTAATTAATAAAAAATGAAAGACTGTTTTTTCTTGATTATTTAATTAAGCTGAAAGCATTCAATATACAATCATTTGAAAAAAGTATAAAAAAACACAAAAGAACTTTTACCACTGCAGTCAATTTCGTACTGTGTTCATAATGGGTTATAATTATAAACATTCCGTTTTAAACATTTACGATGTGCTAAAGCCGTTAATTATAAGTTCAAACATTTTTGGTTATTCATCGTGGTATATTTCAAGAAATGAACCCGATTTTTACAACAAACCTTTGAAAATATGGAACTTTATTACAATATGTATTTTAATTACTTTAGCTACTTTTCATTTTTATTTTTGTGGCTTATATTTAGATTCGGTCAAGTCGGTTGTAAATGCTTTGATATCTTCATTTAGTTATATAGGAATTTTTCAATATGTGTTTTTATCGATTTATTATCCAAAACTAATTTGTAAAATTATAAGGAATTTGGACTATTTGGACAAAAGACTGAAACATTCTTCAAATGTTAAAATTAAATACATATCCCTCAAAAAATGGGTAATAGTAGTTTTATCGATTTCTTATTTCACTCTCTTAGTAAATATAACAATGAATTTAATTCCAATTTATCTGTATATTGATGAAAGCATGATATGTCGGTATTTAATTTTTTTAAGCGAATTTTTAAATATAAATGTACTATGTTGGCTGGTATGTTTGTTGTTTAACGTTATCGACAGGTTTGCAATTATTCATAACTGCATTAACAATTCGAGACAATTTAGAACATCTTTACGTACATTGACGTTACTTTTACAAGTGTTTCGTAAACTAAGAAATTTGGGAAACGATATTAATCGAGTGTTCAATGTTTATATTATTTACAAGTTTTTGATGTGCGGTTTTTTCAATTTAATTTCTATTTTTTTCATAATTTCTGAATCATTATTGCAGAAATTTTCGGTTCTTGTGCAAGTGTCCGTAATTGTCTGGTTAGGTCTCACAATATTTGATGTTGTGATTATTTTGTACAATTTTGATACACTACAAGTGAAGGTAAGTGTTAATATTGCTTGCAAATTTATGTATGAAATTAAATTCTCAAAAAATTTATAATAACCCAAGCAGCACAAAATTATTATGTAAATGTCTAGTAAATAATGTTTAAGTAAAATTTAAATGTAACACGTTTACATATTTAAAAAATATCTTAGGGAAATGTTTGTTAAATGTTTTAAGTAAACATATACACAATATTTTAAAATGCCTTATAAAAATATTTAAATTAAATTATAATATATTTTAAATAAATATTTTAAAAATATTTTTGTGCAATTTTTCTAATACTATTTTCTGAACATTCAAAAATGATATTAATAAAAAATGTATAATAGGTGTTAATTCAAATCAATCATTGATAACATAATAAAATTAAGATACGAATTTCTAGTACCAATTTAATTTCAATTAAGAAAAAAAATATTTTCATTCTTGTAGACAAAGCCTTTTCATTTAATTAAGTTAAGTAGGTAGTGAATAAAATTTGTTTGTTAGTTGTAAGCGTAAAATAAAATTATATGCAGTCTAAATAAAAGACCTGTTTGTGTGAAACGTGCAGTTGAACGAAATATCACGTATTGTATTAAATTACCGACATTCAGGTATCCCGAAGTAAGATAACAGAGATACCTGGAAAACAAACTCAGTGATTTTGTGTGTGAACATTTTTGAAGGACAAAATGACAACAGGAAGACAGAGGGAAAAATTATGATTAAGAAAACACAATCGATGTTAAGATGTTGACCCGCCATGACGTAAAAATAATAAGCGCGAGGATTCGAAATTAAAAAGTTAAACTGTTAAGACGTTAGAAGAAATGAAGTAAACAATTAATAATTAAAATCCGTCGAGTGAAATTTTGAACCTATTAATTTATTTATGCACTTCCCAATAAACATGTAAAAAGTAACTTAAAAGTAACTCTCCGAAAAGTGAATAAAGTTGATTGTGAATAAACAATTAAGATACCAGCGTTGTTGCAGCCGCGTCGTTTCAGCCTGCGTTGTGAGAAGATTGTTATAAACAAAAGAATTGGTAAAGAAGGTAGATAGAAAGAATGGAGAAAACCGGGTCAACATCGAGGGAATAAAGCAGTTTATGCATCCGACGGAGGAAGCAAATGTGTGAAATTAAATAAAATTTGGTCAAATTGTACAGGTTAGTTTTATAAAAATTTGTTAATAAATTAATGTTTGCGTTAAGTATAAATAAAATTATTCAGTAGATTTATGTTAAAGATACTTGCAAGTAATAAAAGTAGGGTTTTATAAAATATTTTTATGTAATGTGTTTTGTATTTAAAGATATGCTATGGATGAAATAAATTGTTCTTAAATTAATTTAATATTTTAATTAAAAACGTACTCAAACCTGAGATTAAGAGAAAGTTAAAAGTTGAAAACTAAATTTATAAGATTTATAAAAATAATTTAGAGTTGCATGCTAAATAAAAAGAATTGTTTATTAAAAGCACATTAACAATCTATCGCCAGATGTTAATCAGACTTTAAGAATATTTTCAAAAATCACTAGAAACATGTTTTTATTATACTTTTGAAACATTTGTAAATAATTCAATAATTTACAAAAAAAATGTAAAAATGTATTCCCATTTTTTTATATTTTCTTCTTTCCGTTTCCAAAATAACATTTTTATACATAAGTAATATAAACAATATTATTACGTGAAATGCGTGTCTTACGACATTTCGTGTATAAAGATCATGTAAACATAGTATACACTTCTTGTTGGCATTTTTTAATATTTATTACATAATACAAATACACAAATTCATAAGTATTGTAACATAACATATTGCAGTGGAAGATTTATTTTTTGAATAAATAAACAAAAATTATGTTTAAACAAGAAATGAAAAAATAAAAATTTAGATTGAAAGTTTACATTTATATAAGAAGTAAAATTAAATTATATAGTTAAAATTTTTCTAAAAACATCTGTAGTTTATAAACTACAATTAATATTAATCAAAGAATCTGATTTGGACATAAAAGGTATTGTGTAGCGATAATATGATGAACATTTGTAAAAAGTTTATCAAAACTGGTTTCCGTGATAAAAATAACTATGTGAAAAAATATAACGAAACATTTTGAGTGCTGCAAGGTTAAAAAGTGAAACGAGACAATCTTCATGTGGAAGTACGAGTGAAAAAAAACATTTTAAAATCCTAACGTTCGAAGTGAGTAAAGTGAGAGAGGGGAAATGCAAGTCCGAACGCAAAGGAAGGATTCGTACTTCGAGAACCAAAGAAATTACACGCATTGAGTTTGAAATGCTACTAAAAACCATCAAGGGTTAAATAAAATAAAATTCCTTTGACAATAAGTAAAAATTGTTACAACAATTAATTATTCAACCGGTACTACAAAACTAATTTGGTGCACCCAACAATTAGAAAACAACGCAGGAGTCAAGGTTATCATTAATACAAGGTCGATTACAGGAACGTATTGTTCTGTTAATAAGAATTAAACGTTATGCATGCGTCATATGACAAATTAAATCTAATATGTAAAATTATTGTAAAAGGTTTTTAATAGAATCAATTAAATTTCATGTATATAACTAATCCTTTTATTTGGGAACGGACTCACAAACCTGAGATTATAAACAAATAATAAATAAATAATTATAACCAAATTAAAAAGATGTCTCATAAATAATTTATATGCGAAGTTGGTAATCCACCGCAATATAAACACTACAAACTACAAAATTAAATATTAAATTATGATTGTAATTCAGACTTTCTCTTCAATCAAATCAATCCTGTAAGTAAAATGTGTTAATTAATTTGTAAGAAACCGACAGTTGTTTAGTATAAATTCTCCGCCGAGATAACAATCACCTTATTGCATAAAATTTCATTGTCATTAGAAGCCCCACTTAGCATCACCCTCTTCCGTTACCGATAACGTCCTCTTTATAAGTGCGAGCTCAATGCGGAAAAGACACTCTTATTCCGATTCTAATACCGATTCCAAAACCGATCCGAATAAACACCCTAAGCCTATACTGCGCTATCTGATGTACTAAGTCTTCTCACTTCTATAACGGGGATAGTACGTCGAGCAGAATGATTAAATTTGTCTCGTTTAACCATAGGTCCAGTTATTTTCACTAACCGTAATTTCAAAGCTCACTTCAACTGCTAATTGGATTTGGTACGGGTTGCTGCAAAACAGTACTAACCCATTAAGAACTACTTAGAAAAACCACCGTTATTAATCCGTATAGCCATTACATACTTACCGCTGAATCCTATGCAGTGTGGCCAATTTATTTGAAACCTCTATAGTGTGGCCGATTTATTTGGTAGCAACAAGAATCTGGCTCATTTGAATTACAACCGTAGCGAAACTACTACCGAAACAGAGGGTAGAACTCCTCGTACGTAAACAGCTCGCATACAAGACCTCAGCGTACTTGGATAACTATTGTTTATCCGGTGTATCTTAAAAGGAACTTCTATCACTTATAAAGCCGTAATTGTAAACTCCGTTGCTTATCCCTTAGGAAGCAAGCTCCGTCAGAAGGTGTTCTAACTTATAATATTAATCGGGGTTGTTAAGAACCGCTGCCGACACTTAATCTAACTTACTTGTTTCAGTATTCCACTAGCACAGACCACAAAAACAACCCCGAACCGACAGCACTAAAATACAGCACCAAATCCAGCCGTTCGAGAAGCACGTGCGAACAGAGAACTGCCGAATGTAAATGAACCCGTCAACGTCTAACCGGCCGGCCGGCTGTGTCTCGATCAACGCCACTTTCCGCTGGAGCTTGTGAACATATAAATGCAACCAATGTATAAACTCCGTGTGTAAATATTAATTCCTTAAAAGTTACGCTGGGCATTATTTTCCACTTGAAGCTAACCCGCGATTGCTTTACAAATGTTGTACTCCCGTTTCATCCTCCACTTACAAAATTGTAACGTTGAACCTAAAAAGTGCTTGTTTACAAATTATAAGGCCGCATAAAACTATCTAAATATTAAAATCAATAATACCACGTACAGATAAACAAAAAACTGCGCTATAATTGAATCTCAGTAACAAAAATATTAAAAATCTACAGCTGCAGTGAGCTAAATTAAAACATTTTTAACGAAAAACAAGTAACACCAAATTACTGACAAAACTTTTGTATGTAAACCGTTGAGAACTTCCGGTTGAATTATGAAGAAAGGGAAATAAGACGGATACATTAAAAAAATTAACAGCAAATTCCCAACGAAATTGACACTAAATGACAAATAAATGTTAAACAAATTGTATAGGTGGTGTACTACAGATTGCTTCGCTCAAAGTGCCACAAACTTTTGCATTCAACAATAAAGTGTTTTTTAATTATATCGTATAAGTTCTTTTTTGTTGACCGCCAATAATTTTATGTTTTTTAAACCATGCCTCTATATGTTTAAAATTTGATTTTTGTTGTATCAAATGTCAATTAAGAAAAACTCATTTTCTATCTACACATTGCATATGTTGTGAGTAATATTGTAATATATTGTATGTTCCAATAAATGTTTAGATAAATTACATTGTTATACAGGGTGTCTCTGATTTACGTAAACAAGCAATATCACCGTTATTTGATGAGATAGAAACATAAGCTAAAAAGCAATGATGAAAGGCGGTTCCGGAGGTGTCATTTCATCAAACAACAGAGATTGTTTACGTAAATCGGGGACACCCTGTATAGTTTCTTGGTAATGCCCTATTAGGTTTGCACAATATTTTATTTTTTAGCAAGGGTAATACTAAACAATGTTTCGTTTGTTACAGGCAAAAAAGACGGTACAACTAATGGAAGATTTAGAAAAAGTTGTTGGCAAAGTTAACCTACCATACAAACAGGTAATAAAATGTTCTATTAAAATTTAAATTAATCTTATTCAAAAAATTTAGGTTGAACTTTTTTCTCTGCAAGTGTACGTGGAAGATTTTAAATTCAGCGTATTTGGTTGCTTTCCGTTAGATTGGACTTTACTGCATTCGGTAAGTTATTTTTTCGAGAATATATTGGTTGTATTATCTTTGTTTCAGATGATGGCGGGAGTAGCTACATACTTGGTTATAATTCATCAGTTTAGTAACATGGAAAAAAAGTCCCATTAACGTAAACATTCTGTATAATTTTTTTCTGAAAACTGGTTTATATTTGAAACTCATTCGTGTCTTTGAATTTAAGACAGTTATTTAATTAATATTATTTTTTGAATAAAAATTTAATGTAATTAACAAAATATAAGTTGTTTATTTACTTTTTAAATACTTTTTAATATTTAGAATTATTCACGTTAAAAAAATTTACGCCTATCGACCTAAAATATTTTCAGGGATGCGACGTTGCCGCTTCTTGTGGAAATTTGTGACAACTTCTTTATTTCAAATGGCACATCTTGCATATTTTGGTTATATTACATTCGCCATTACTTTCTGATCATTTTTGTTAATTTTGTCCTATGCCTATGTGTAGAGTGTTACAGTCAGTTGTTAGGAAAGTATGCCCCTCAGTGGAGAGTAGGGTGCGGGTTAGGAAAGTCAACGTTATTCCTAGAACCTATAGAAAAAAAAATTAAAAAGGTTGGGCGCCAGGTTCGAGTAAAGCTGGAGAGAAGAATCTGACCCACAACCAAAGGTCAGCAGCTAACTCTCCGCAGCAGAATATACAGAAAAAGAGAAACAAATCACGAAAGAATTCGACATAAAGTCAGAGAAACCTTCACACAATACTTATTCACCCCAATACACAGACGAATTTGTGATAATTCACAGCATTGAATAGACACAGATATATTACGAATACACACGAGCTAAAACGGGTAACGTACAGCATTAAATATTCAGGTAACACGAAAATGACTAGAGCTACATAGAATTACAAGTTAAAGTAAAGAGAATTACCCAAATATTTACCACTGCTACGCCACTGTCTCGTATATGCAATTGATATTTCGCGTACTGAAGGTACGCCTATGGTGAACTTAACCTAGAATGTGTCGATTTATGGTACTGAGTAACGTTACAGATTACATGAAGTTAAGGAAGACGTGTAAGGGAAGTTTTAAGACTAATTCAGTCACCGCGAAGTTTAAACGATTGTTCAATTTGGCCTGTCTGGAAACGAGTTCGTACCGGGAAAGTCAATGAAACTAAATGCGTTCGGCTTAATTAAGATTGAGGTTTAAATTCTTACACGACTTATACACCACGTAGGTATTAAATACTCTTATCTATAACTAGTTAACGTTCCAGGTATATTATGCAATTACACGTTCGAGCGACAAATAATCCCCAATAAATTTTCTACGTTCGCGCCTGATACTTCACGCGCAATTAAAAAGATATTAAAACCTCTGACCTTCCACGCAGCAGTAGAAGTATTACTCTAGCTCTCAATGGTACTAACGGTTCGGAATGAGCCTCCACCGTGGTCTGCGAATCTGACGGAGTATTCGTGGGTATCTATTTCGGCACAACGCCTCCAAAAGCCATGAGTAGACCCGCAATAGCCGTACAAGTTGACGAAGGAACAACCGGAAGAGAATATATTCATAATAGGAAGACATAAACCACCCTCTCTAGAATAAACATAGAGATGTTAGCGATAGATAAACCTCGAGGGCAATCGTATACCTGATGCAAAGCGTCCCCTAGCCTGAAGAATGCAGGACGTGCTTATTGAACAGTTCACGTGGAGTACAACCTTTTAACAAATTTTAAAAGCCACTTTATGAGGTATCATATATTTTACCTACAAAATAAATTTTTTAAAACGTTGAAGGGTTTCAGAATCTCTTACCATCGGCCTGATTACCCCTTTAAGCGAGGAAATTTTTAGATGAGGGTTTATCTTCTTCCTCGTGAACGGTTGATTCAGAACAAGCTTTTCGGAAGCGTTCAAATGCAGCGGACCAATTGTGGACAGTTTCAAGTTAACAATGCCGGAAACTAATACAAAGTAATGCCCGCAAAATTGGGTTAAGGAAGTGTGTATACAGGAAGAGCGTTTACACTTTGAACGTTTCAAGCGGTTTTCGAAATATTAATTATTGTTTTTAAAAACATTTTCCAAACTATTTTATTGCAGCGATATTTCGATTTGTAAAAAGCTATATTTTGTAGTTTATCTAACAATAAATGAAAATCAATCTAATCAAACGTTTTAGATATATCTGTGTAAATTACATCAACGTGCCCTTTCTTTTCTAAAGTTTAAAAAATATGCTGTATGATACAGGTTAAGTCAGTAATTGTTGATCTTTGTGATACAAAACCATGCTGATAGTCAGAAATACTTTACTAAAATTGCACAGATCTCTACTTTTAAGTATAGGAGAAATACGTGCATGTTTCCAGATAGAAGAGAATTTACTAGTTTTATGTATTAAGTTAAACAAGAAATACAATAATGTTATAAAGATAGGCAAACAGTCTCATCAAAAGTCAGTCATCAAAAGCGGGAATTAGGTCAATTCGAGCAGTAACTAATTAATCAGATTTCATTTTTTATAGATATTTAATAGAAGACTTCGTTCCAACATTTTCAAGAAACTCAAAACTAACACGTAACAAATTTAATCACATCCATATTTATCTTTGATTCACCCTGTATATGTTTTTTGCATCTATTTATATCTGTAGAATTTAGAGTTTTTAATTATCCCTAGTTGCGTAACTGCACGCCATATTGATGTTTACATTTGTTCATGGTGAACGTAACGCGCTGTTTATGTATTTATCTTTATTAAAAAGACTCAACGAGATTTGGTAAGATTATTTTTATTAATATGTCTTTACGTAATAGTGCTTTTTTTGATTTAAGCTTTTTTCATCTTCTTATCTTTTGATCTTATTTTTTACCTGCGTATTATCTTAAGTTTTATCGTTACTGATGCACAATTACCGTATCCAGTTATTTCTCATGCAAGTTTTTGAGGATACAAATTAAGGAACCATTTATCTATCTTTCGCTGGAAACTCAAACAACGTATTCAGCAACATCGTACCAAGGGCAACCCCGGACGAACCTGGCTGCTAATGATGCTTGCTTATTACTTATTATCTTTAAAAATATAAATGAACTTTAATGTGCCTATCTGTAATAAAAATGGATCCAATTTTAAATTGCATTATGTTTAAAATACTTAGATATTTCAATTAACTAAAGTATTTTACCTTCATAAAATTTATTTACAATTCACTTATATGAACATTTTACCTTTATTTGGGTAATAAATTTTGTTCCCTGGTTATGTGTATTTCGAAATTATCGTTTGCTTTTTTTACATTCTGTCCAAGAAATTAATATGTAATGGCATCCTTTAACAGTATGAGAGTCGATCGGTTAGAAGGTAAGAATTTGTCCATTTGTTTTATATATCATTTCGATAAGTTTCATTATTTAAAAAAAATGACGTCCGTCAAGGAATGAAGATAACGTGATTAACGTTCTTGCATGCGTGGAAGCGAATCCAAATCTAAGTGTCCTTAGAAGTAGAAATAAGTCACGTTTCGGTGTTTCGAATGTTTTCAAATTAAAGGGTGAAAAATGTAATCTTTTGAAAATAACTGCGGTTTTCGCGCTTTTCTAGCAAATTTAATCTATTTTTCAATTATGACATCAAAATTATACTGTATGATTTGAATATTCGTGGCAAAATTAAAAAAACTGTTATTATTTTAAACTGCGCCTTCTAGCACTTTTATTTGAAACTATCGAGTGCCGATGAATATGGTATTTGAAAACACTGACATTTTTCTTATAAACAAGCCTAAGTTTGCTATAATCAGATAAGTCATTTAGAAAATATAGTCACTTAACTTATTAGACATTTAGGAGCTTCTCCTTGTCTTATTAAGGTCAGAACGCCAAGGAGCCTCAGACAAAACTTATGCGGAATTATTAAGGCTTTCTAATGATGTTATTGAAATCATAGCTTTTACTGAAAATTTTCGAAGAAATCTTAAATTTTATGCCTCACCCTGTCAATTGCGCTCCCTTGCGGTGAAATTCGGAACTCGAAAATAATTTCCAGGATTTTCTCATAGCCGTTTTAGTAATAAACATTTTTTTTCCGAATTTCTCTTCCCCATTAGTTTTAGAGATATGGCCGCGTACCAAGCTTAATGAAACAGCCTGTATATTACCTTCGTTTTTAGGTATTTTATTTATTCATGCAAACAGAACACATACAGGTAAAATACCTACTACATTTGTTACTATGAAAACTGAATAAGTATGGAATGCGCTCGTCACAGTTGAGCATTACATACATAATGTCCGTAATACTAAACAAAATAACAGAAAATTACAATATTCTAAGCTAAGCGAATAGTTAAAAGAAAATTAATGAAAATATTACTTGAATACAACTTATACTTATTTACAAATTACATTTCAGGTCAAGAAATAAGCGTAATTGTTGTTTCAATCGGCGTTTTGATGTAATAAAGGTATCAATGGAATTGCATTAATTGTTCGAGACATACACAATATAGACGAATTTTGAAATTAGTAGCTATATGAAGATGAAGTAAGTTACGATGATGGACAGAGTGACGTCCGGCGATTAATTGAAAATGCTGTAATGAGTACTGAGATTTCAATAACCCATTTAAAAGCCTCCAAGTAAAAGTAACATCACTACATGACCTACGTTTTTTCAGGCTTTGTAAACCAAGTCGATCACAAGATTCCACATAGCCAGTGTATGGTAGATTAAATTTTTGTTGTAGATAGTTAATACATTTACGTTGGATTTCCTGTTAACGATTAACATATACAGGTTGATTATAAATTCAGGGCCATTTAATTAACTCTTTTATTATCCAAGATTGACAAAAAGTTTATTAAGAAAACAAGTATACAAGATGCGTATTTTCCAAACTTTGCACAAAATGGCTGACTTTTAGTTTAAGCGGAAATGACATCAACTTTGTTTTTTTAAATGAATCATGTAGTACTTTTTAGGCTAAAATAATTCTTTGATAAATTTTTTTTAAAAAACTATAACACAAATATAAAGCTAAAGTTACTAATAAATTAGTTATTTATTATTCAAAATCTAAAGAGATGCTTTCAATTGGTACAATTAATCTTAGGAGGCTGTGAAAACTAATGTGCGCAACGGTCAGATTACAATTCTTGGTAATCTTTAAAAAGCTATAAAATAGGTATAGCGTTTAAAGTCACAAATCACGAAATTAAAATTTAACAGCAGTCGATCATCAAATTTATATTTTGCAACTTATGAAAACAGAAAACAGCTAATATAAATAACAGCTTATAAATATCTAAACAAACAACAAAAGAAAAAATAACTAGCTTAACAATTGTTCAAAGTGCCCACCATTTTGTTGTATACATAAGCGGCTTCTATTCACAATACTTCTTTGTACATCTTGCAGAATTTCGGGTGTTATTTCATCGTATCCTGACCGTTGTGCACATTAGTTTTTACAGCCTCCTAAGATTAATTGTATCAATCAAAAGCATCTCATTAGATTTTGAATAATAAATAACTAATTTACCAGTGACTTTAGCGCTATAGTTTTGTAATTTTCACTTCCGCATGGATAATAAAAGAGTAAATCAAGTGTCCCTGAATTTACAATCAACCTGTATAAGATATTGGGGGTTCCAAACTTCTTGGTAATACAGTTGTATCTTTTGTTATCTTGTTGTGTCTGGATTATCAAATTTTTCTTTGACTTGAGTCGTAACTTCGTTTAACTGTTTTTTAGCTTCAGATATCTTATCACTGTCATTAAAGTTTTTGGTTTTTTATTTATTTTTTGCAATGCGGTTGTTGTAAGGTGTGTGCTTTGGCACTATGCACTTCACAAATTAATAAAATCTAGTTAGTTATTGTTGTTGTTAACTGATTATCAACCTACCAACAACGTTCAGGTTTTGGTTGCTTATTTTCATCGCACTTAAATCGCTTAGGTGTTGAGCAGATGAAAGCCCTTCGCCTGGACTATCTGCAGGAACTGGATGATTTTCATTGTTTGACAATTTTTTATTCAGCGTTTCATAAGCCTTTTTTTGCAGGGATCACAAATCTTTGAATTTTGTCCAATACACTCTTCGGCACTTTTCGCAGTGTTCGAATAGTTGGATATTCACAGGACTGAAATGGATGACAACAATGACTGTATCATTTAGACATGACTCTACCCTAAAGAATATTATCTACTGAAAAAAACAAAACATGTTTGTTATTTGTCAAGCGCGATCTCAAAGAAATATTTTTTTTGTGTTAACACTGCAGTTTTGATCGAAAACGCAAACTTTCTTCTAAACCCATTAATATCCCATTTTGATTTTTTTTTGTGCACATTAACAACATATTGGGGTTTCACAATTATCAACACTGAAGAAAATAGAAATGTCGCACTTTAATAAAAATTGTTTTTTTGATAATAAATAATAAAAAATTTTCCAACTTTACTGTGATATTTTTCGAAAAATCAGAGTTCTAAGTCCAAAGATGAAAAAGTTATGAGGACTTTAAAATTTTGGCTTTGATGATTTTTCGGTTGCGGTAGTCACCTTTGTTGCTACCATATGCGGTCACCTGTACACGAACAAACTGAGATCTATTTTTTGTATTGAACATACATAGTATACACCTGTAAAAAAATATAGTAAAATCTAAACATATGGCTGCTTATTTTTATTTTTTTGGTTGCCTAGCTTTGGAATTACTCTATAATGTAATTTAAAGCGTTTGCTTTTAAATGTGGTTTCCATCACGAACATTATTTTTTTGCTTGCTTATTAAGATTTTGTTTAGAAATTCATTTGAGGATAACAATGCTCGTTTGTAATTATGTGAATGCTTGCTCTAAAGTATAAAGGAATATAGAATTCGGCCGATAACTTTTCTTCGTGTGCCGACAGATGGTCACACTATCACTGTCATTATACAGTTTCATTAGAATTTGACGGATAACGTATCATTTGTTTTGTCGATACGTGGCGGCCGTATTAAGTTCTCTTTGCTGACATTTTGTGCAAAATATATATATATATATATATATATATATATCTTATATTTTTTTTTTCATATTATTCTCAGCATCGTCGGTAATCCTCTTTTTTTTTAGATTATTTTGCTTGCAATTCAATTGTTTTATGGGGATGTTGGTGATTTTTCTAGTATTTTGACCGGCAGCCACGTAAGTGGTGCACAAGAAAGTGCAGTGCGAAATTGTTACGAATTTGGTATGTAAAAGTATACTAATTGCTACATCAAATTTCTTGACCTAATTTCTAAACACTTGGGTTTGTTCACGTAGTGGTCGAGGGCAATCTTAGGAGTTAATGGTGATTACATATTCATCATACACAAAACGAATGTTGGTTCGGTCACTTGCAACCTTTATAGTTTTAAGTGTGAAACCGACTCTTAGCGCTATACGTCGATATGTACGTGTAAAATTTGCGCTCTATATCCGTGGTTGGATAACTAAACTGTAACAAGGCAAAATTGGTAACCAAAGCATAAAACAAAGGTAAAATTGGTAACAAGGGTAAAATTGGTAACTAGGGTCAAATTGGTGAATAGGGCAAAAATGGTAACAAGGGCAAAATTGGTAACTTTGGTAAAACTGGTAACTAGAATAAATTTTTTAACTAGGGTAAAACTGATAACTAGGATAACACTGCTAACTTTTGTAAAAGTGATAACAAAGGTAAAACTGGTAACTATGGTAAAATTGATAAGTACGGTAAAATTGGTAACTAGGGTAAAACGGGTAACGAGGGTAAAACTGATAACGAAGGTAAAACTGGTAAAACTAGGATAAATATGGTAACTAGGGTACAACTGGTAATTAGGATAAAATTGTTAACTATGGTAAAACTGGTAACTAGAGTAAAACGGGTAACGAGGATAAAACTGGTAACGAGGATAAAACTGGTAACGAAGGTAAAATTGGTAACGAGGGTAAAATTGGTAAGCAGGAAAAAAATTGGTAACTAGGGCAAAATTGGTAACAAAAGCAAAATTGGTAACTAGGGTAAAATTAGTAACTAGGATAAAACTAACAACCTATGCAAAACTGATAACTAAGGTAAAACTGGTAACTATGGTAAAATTGGTAACGAGGGTAAAATTGGTAACGGGGATAAAATTGTTAACTAAGGGAAAACTGGTAAGTAGGATATAACTGGTAAGTAGCGTAAAACTGGTAAGTAGGGTAATACTCGTAATTAGGGTAAAATGTATACGGTAAATTCCGGCTGCTGAAAGAGGATCTCTTTCGTTTTTTGTTGATCTGATGGTGTGCTGAATCTTCTTGGTAGGTTTGAAGATAGTTTTGGTGTTGTGTCTCTTTAGAATTCTGCCTATGCGGTCTGTGACTTTGGATATACAGGGTGCTTCTAAATTGATGCGAAATATTTAACAGGGTAATTTTTCAGCAAAAATTAAGGGGGGACTTTCATATAAAGTTTCCCTCCAAGTTTCAGCCCCTTAAAGTTTGGGGGAAAAAACAGTTTTTATTTAATATGTCCACTATGAAAAGAGTTAGAAGAATAAAATTTGGCAGATAATTGATGCTATTAAAGTGACATTTTTTGGCGGTTTTTGTAACCCTGTAAAGTTTATACAAGGGAGTGAAAAAATTTACCTTTATAATATTTTGCTTCAGAACTTTTTATGGCGTCTACATTTTTCTACTTAAAAATTTTATTTAAAAAGACGGATTGAAACTGCAACTTTTTTATATCTTTGCTATTTCTCGTAAAGTTTTTAGTTTAATCAAAAAAAAAAATAAAACATTACTCATTCCTTTTCGCATACATTCAGAGGGGTTATCGTTTGTTTAAAAAAATGAAGTAGGCCGGTGTCAAATGATGTCATAAAGGTTTATTGTCCTAGTTTTCTTCGTGACATTTTTTAAACTTTCGAGAACTGAAATTAATTACATAAATAAAATGGCAAACTATACAAACGCAGAAATGGCAGATATGCATTTCGTGTATGGCCGTGCTAATGGAAATGGCTTTACGCCGAATTATATCCACAACGAACATTACCCCATCATAGTTTATTCGCGCGTATTCAACAACGTCTTCGAGAAGAACTTGCGGACGTCCTCGAGAGGTAAGAACTGTATCACTAGAAGAGGTTGTTCTTAATTTAATAAAAAAATCGCCCGAAACAAATACGAGAAATATTCAAAATTTTAAAAGAACAAATGTTATATTCCTACCATATCCAACGAGTTCAAGCGCTCTTACTTAGAGATTTTCTACCTCGTTTAATTTTTTGTCAATGGATGCTTCAAATGATCATACAAGTTCCGCAATTTCTATGTCGTATTTTGTTTACTGATGAAGCAAACTTTTTTCGAGAATCTATTCGAAATTTCCATAATAATCACATATAGGCCAAAGAAAACCCACACGAAATTGTTGAATCTAATTTTTTCATTAAATGTGTGGTTTGGTGTCAGTGACGATTATTTAATTGGACCATATTTTCTACTAATAAGATTAAACAGAAACGAATACAGCCATTTCCTCGAAGAAGTGTTGCCTACTATTCTTGAAGATGTTCCTCTACAAATTAGGCAAGAACTATAGTTCATGCATGATGGCGCTCCTGTCCATTTTAGTGTTATGATGAAGTGTATGCAAATCATTGGATAGGGCGAGGAGGCCCTCAGGACTGGCCTACCCGATCTCCAGAATTGAATCCGTTGGATTTTTGCATTTGGGGTTTTCTTAAAACGCTAGTATATTCAACTCTCGTTGAAGACCAAAAACTGCACCAAAAACTTGACTCGGACACGTGTTTCAACAGCTGTTTTTGGTGTTTTTCTGTTGGTTAAATAGACGCTGCAGTTGGTGTTCCTTTCCTTTGATCTCGTTGAAGATATCAATGATTTAAGGGATCGTGTCATCGCATCATGTGAGACTATTAGAAATAACCCCGGATAATTTCAAAGAATACGGAATTCAACGAGACGAAAAGCGTGCGTTTTATCTGAGGGGCGTCATTTTCAACATTTATTGTGAATTTCGTTATTAATATTTTGTTACCATTATTAATTAGTTTGTTTTTGTTGTTCATTAATAGTAATTAGTAGTACAATAATTATTATTCAATTTACTATTCTGATATTTCCTAATTTTTTGACTAAATAATAATTCCATTATTTAGTTTTGCAGACTGTTTTAAGTACTTACAAAACTCTCCAAGAAACCAGGACAATAAAACTATTTATCATTATGACATCATTTGACACTGGTCTACTAATTATCTGCTAAATTTCATTTTTCTAACTTCTTCCATAGTGAACATATTAAATAAAAACTGTTTTTCCCCCTAACTATAAGGGGCTGTAACTTTGAGGGAAAGTGGTTTTGAACAAAATTTTATATGAAAGTCCCCCCTTAATTTTTGCTGAAGAATTACCCTGTTGAATATTTCGCATTAATTTAGAAACACCCTGTATGTTTGTATTACTCCCTACGAAAATACTGATTTTCTGGATTTAGTTTTGCTTGTCGGTTTCTTGTTTTTACCTGCAGCGCTTACTGGCGAATGCTATTCGCTAACTTACTTATCGAACAAACAAGTTGCGTTATTTTTTTTAAAGTTTATTGATAACGATTAATTAAGTTTTGTTTACGATTAATTTTTGGACGCCTCCTATGAATTTAGTTAGCCGAGTTGGTTACGAAATTCATCACGTGTATTAACCTTTCAAATCTTATGTAACTAAATTAATAATTAAAAACAATATCTCCATTTACTACTCTAACAATTTTCTTAGAGCTTAACTTTTTTTTCGATATTACTGAACTGATGAAAGATTATTAAGTACGTTGCTATACCGGCTACCATCTAAAACAAAACAAATCAAAGTTTATTGGTCTGATTACGTTACTTACAGAATGTAGTAAAGTCCAATCTAGTGGGAAACAACCAAACACACTGAATCTAAAATCTTCAACGTAGACTTGCAATGTAAAGAGTTCAACCTGCAATCGGCAATATACAAAATGCAATTGTTATTTTAATCTTAATATGTTACCTGTTTGTATGGTAATTTAGACCTACCGACAGCTCTTTCTAAATCTTCCATTAGTTCTACGGTTTTTTTAGCCTGTAAAAAAAACCTGATATGTTAAAACAATTTTAAGGTCAGATTTGTTTTGAACGCAAAAAATCTACAAGAATCACCTCCACCCATTTGTGAAACTCTACCTTGCAGAACTGTGTTCTGAGTAGAAAAAGATTAAAAAACTACAATGGTAAAATAATGATTTAAAAAAAACAATATTGTATGGAAACCGAAACAAACAAAAATATTGTAATAGTAAAACTTACCTCACTTTCAAGAATTACAAAATGATATAAAATAACGATTATATCGGTTGCGTTAATGAATACCCAAACTACATTATTGATGTATAAGCCAAGAGTCAAAGCTTGTCCTGAATATCTATTTGAACTAATCCAAAATATTGCAATTAGACTAAAAGTCCAGCAGACAAACAATTTGTAACAAACAAACACACTGAACACAACGTTTGTTTCTCTTGCTAACTCCTTCAATTTAGCTAATATTTTACACACAGGTTCTAAAAACAACAAGGGAACCCGAAATTGATCCGAATCTTCTATAACGCTATGAATTAATTGAAATCTTTTTTTGATTTCGTTCAGAAAACATAGCAAGAAGCATGTCACGTTTCCATTTAAAAATTCACTAACGTAGAATAAATAAGAACACTTGCTAAATTCTTGATTCTTGAGTGATCCAATACTTAATTCTATTGCATCCATTAACGCTATTATTATCAAAAATGTATCAAGTTGTAAAAATTAAGATTAAACGTCTTCTAGAAGACAGATAATAAATTTTCTTCTTTGTTACGTGTTGAAGTTTTTCGTCCAAAATAGAAAAAAAATGCAAAAGTTCATTGATCCGTTTTTGATTGTACGTTGATACATAAATGTATTGAATAATTCCGCTGTAACTGCAGTAGAGGAAAAAACGTTCTAATATTGTTTCTATCGAATTTGAATACGATCGGCAAACTTTTGCGTGAAAAATAATAACACAATTTAGAACAATGGCAATGAGAACGTTGCACATGACCGTCAACTTATTGTTTAAAACAACTTTTCCTTCTGATGTTGACCATAATAAAAATCCAAAGTATTTCGTAATTGCTTTTAAAGACGCTAAAACGTTGTAAAAACTTGGATTAAATTTGTTTTTATTTGTGTTCATTTTTTTTAATTTTAGATGCACTGTGTACTCCTGTAATTATTACAAATGTGATGTAATAAGTTAATGTTTCTTTGAGTACCATGAAAATATGTTATTATAATTAAATTTTTTAATTAAAATAATTGCAAAACACATTTATAGAAATTAATTTCGTATGTCGCATTACCACCATTTATCTAATAGAATTAATAATACGAGGATTAACGGAGGAGTAAGAAAAAACAAAATTTGCTATTTGAAAAATACTAAAAGAAACAAATCTAACTGTTGCACATTCCAATCATTTTATGGATAGTTTGTCATTATTATACAGGGTGGGGCACTACCAACGAATTATTCTGTAGTTCTAAAACGACATATAATGTATAAGAAATTTTAAGATTATTTGAAACCACATTTTAAAAACACATAAACAAAATAAAAAAAAAATTCACACTTCTTCCTCTATTAAAAACCCTCACTCTAATTTTTCTGTCTTTTCCAATCCTTCTCTCTATCACCGCCTTCATCCAATTCACCCTTTCTTTTCTCTCCCCCAATAATACCTCATCTTCTCTTTCTTCCTCCCTTAATTTCCTACACTCTTCTCTTAGATGTCTTATATTTTCCCACCTCTCTCCACAAAACCTACATCGCCTCTTGTCACCTTCTATCCAATATTTGTTTACGTTCTCCTCATTACCACACCTAAACCTTGCTATTATTTTTCTCTCTTAAACTTTTTACTTTTAAAATTTATTTTGGTAATTCTTCTGTAATTAGTCTAATGTATTTTTGTTGTATCGCCTTTCTCTTATATTTTTTTCTTTTTTCTTGTATGTGTGTGTCTCCATCTCGTATCATTATCTCCTCTTCTGTACTCCTTCCTGCTTCTCATATTCTATCTACTTCTTTCCTCGCATATTTTCCCCTTTCGTAGTACTGTTTCCTTTTATTCTGTGCGTGTTTTATCTTTTGTTTCCTTACGTCCTTCCAGCACTCAGTTAAAATTTTGTTTTGTCTACATTTTCTTATTCTTTCTTCATATCTCAATGCTATCTTTTCCGTTTCCACTCTTGTTTTCTCAATCTTCATTTCTTCCTCCATATGTATTTAGGTGTCTCCCTGTCCAGCTCCATTGTCCATTTCCAATATTTTTCTTGTATTTTTTCAACTTTTTCCTACTCTTTCCATCCCCATATTTCTGGTCCTTAAATCATAACACTTCTAACCAATTTATTAAAAATCCACCTTCTCTTCTCTATATCGTGTCCAAACACTCTCTCTCTCTCTCTCTCTCTTGCATTCCCCATACCTGTCCTACTATACCATTACCTTTTTTCGCTAGGTCTCTCATATGGCTGTTGTCCTTGTTATCGTATCTTAACTTATATCCTAAATATTTCCATTTGTCCACAATTTTCTCTCCCCACCACCATCTTATGTTCTTCTAACTCCTTCTTTTTTTTTGAAAAATAATTACTTTTGTTTTGTCGAAATTTATGTATATGTTCTTTTTTTCTAAATATTTTCTTGCTACCTCTGATACTCCTTTTATTTCTTGTTTGCTTTTTGCTAGAACCACTATGTCATCCGCGTATGCCAACAATATTACTTTTATCTTCCCTATCACTACTCTTTCCTATTGATGCATTGGTATTTTTTTCCTACATATCCTGTATGTATATTGCAAAGAGACTTGAACTTAATGGGCAGCCTTGTCTCAGTCCTTTTTTCGTTCAGTAACCTTTTCCTAATTTTCCCTCAACTCTTGTTCTACTTTAGTTTTCTTGTATACCTCTTCTATTACTTGCACTAACTCTTCTCTTACCATTTGATCTCTCAGTGTCTTCCATAACTTATTTCTATTTACATTATCAAATGCTGCTTTTATGTCTAAAAACAAAGCATATACTTTTCCTCCTTTCTTCTCCAGTTCCTTATTAACTATTTGTTTCAGTATATACATATACCGGGTGTCTACTCTCAAAGGCGAACATAGGCAATTAACAAGTATATTAAATTTTTAACATTAGTTCTATGTATATGGAAATGACAAGTAACAAGCAAGTAATAAAGATTTCTCAGGTTAGCCAACTGTCTGTCAGTAATTAATGCACATTCTGCCACGATTGCTTCTCTCAAAGAATTAATATCTGGGACAGCCATCTTGTTGAAACCAGATCTACTAATTTTCTTTTGCAAGTCTAACCTTTGTTACTAGAATATCCAAATACTTTTCAGAATTTAAATTTCCTTCAATTTTAAATGGGCCGATAATATTATTAAAAATCCCAGCCCAGATATTAATTTTTTGGGGATACTGAGTTCTGGTGGAAATATTTACATTCGGGTTTTCTACGCCCCAATATCTCGCGTTTTAAAACATTTCGTAGCCTCGTCGGTGAAACACACTGACGACAAAAATCGGCGATCATTGTTCGTGCGCGCTTGTATTTCATAGCAAAACGCATTTCTACTTCCTACAGCAAAAATCTGTTGATGGCATTGTGGCTTATAGGAATAATATTTATGCATTTTTAATATATTCCATACTTGCGACTTGCACAAACCAACTTCAACAGAAATTTGCCACAAACTGTATGTTTGATCTGCATTCACCATCGCCAAAACACGTTCTTTTGTGCGATCAACATTTTGTCGATTACCTGTGATATTATTGTTATTTTAGAACATTTTGTTTTGTTCAAAACATTATTACACAGCACCTCTCTTTTCCGAGTCTTGCTAAATGTTTTATCAAATTTTTCTACATATTTTTTAATGCGTAGTACTGATAGAGGTATTGTAGTATTTTTTTTTTGTTTTAAAGCATCGGCTACCAGGGCCATTAGCTTTGCACTTATATCAACAGGTAAGCTTATATTCCATCAGGTAAGTTTAAAATTACTATATTTTTTCAAATATTTCCACCTTTTTTAAGAATCTTATTGTAGATAAAATCTTTTCTTTTTTCAGACATTCCACCGCTGCAACACCTCGCAATTCGTACTCCTGACGTTGTGGTTCGTACATCCGACAAGTTTCAACGATATGCACAACGGTTATTCTACGTTGCATAAAGAACACATGGGCTTCGGATCTCCACTTAAGATATAGCTATGTGTTAGTCTAGTATGTCCTGAACGTAACCGGAAAGCACGCACAATATCTGGCCTTGGTAAGTTTATAAAAGTGTATGTATTTTTCACCTCGGGTTCAATTTGCCTAAGCAACGTAACCGCAGTACTCCACTCTCTTTGCCATTCTGTCATTATCTTTTCTTTCACGATATTTTTAAATTCAGATTTTTTGGTGTCTCATCATTTATACGAGTTTCCACAATTTGCTTGGGAAATTTTTGTCCGATTTTACCAGGTATTCAGAGTATCTAACTGCCAGAGGTCTGGTTATTGTTGGTTTTTTGGCATAATCCTCATAGGTAGAAAAAAGAAATTTAGAATTTGGGTTTCTGGAATTACACTTTACGTTCGTAATGTAAGAGTAAATTAGTACTTTCCTTCTATATTGTAGGGGCATCATTCCAGATTCGCAGTACAAACTTTGCCGAGGAGTAGTAGGGAACGCACCTAAACAATATCGAATGCTCATGCAATGGATCTTATCGAGCATCATCAGTTGCGTATTTCTTGCCGAAGAATATGCTGCACATCCGTAATCGATTTTTGATAGAACGACGGCTTTATATATATTCAGCAAAGACTTTGGATCTGCGCCCCATTTAGTGCTGCTTAGTACTTTTATGACGTTAAGCGCTTTTTTACACTTACGCACCACTGAATTTATATGTTCTCGCCAGATAAGTTTACAGTCAAACATCAGACCCAAGAATTTAACGACGTTTACACATTCTATTGCCCTATCTCCTAAGTAAAGTAAGGGATCGTAGTGCGGTTTCCTTAATCGACAAAAGTGAACACATTTGGTTTTTTCTTGAGAAAATACATACCCTATTTCTTCACTATTGTTGATAATTTGGTTTATTGCTGTCTGTAATCGTCTTGTAATTTGTCCGACTACCTTGCCGCTACTAAGGTTTTCAGCATAAAAACCATTTCTTCCTTTGTATAATTATTTATTATAACAGAAATCAACTATTATACGCGGTTTAACGTCAAATTCCTATTGACACAAAAACAATACGACAAGCATTTGTTGTCAAATTTTAAAATCAAGGCTAATACTATTTAAAAAGTGTCATAGTTTTAAGTTAGTGTTTTAAAATAATAAATTGTACTTTTAGTCTTGTTAGTAGTATTATTTGAATTGCAATAATTTTCTCTTTATATTGATACTATTACCTTTTCTGTAAGTTAAATTGTCGAGCAACAATTAGCAAAAACGTTCATTACTATGTTAGATTCCTATGTTCGACTTTGAGAACAAACTCCCGGTATATATCATTCATAGTTCTTCTCCCTTTCCTAAAACTTGCCTGCCAGTCCATTAATATATATTTTTCTTCAAGCGACAATAAAACGGCATATTATTGAACTACCGACAGACACTAAAAACGCTTTTTACTGCCTAAACATTCAAAAGCAACAGTTCTTTTGTTTTTAAACTATTTAGAGGTTGGTACCTCTGTTATGTCATATTATGAATGTAACAGTATATACCAACTTGATTCGTCGAGAATAAAACGTCACTATAACACTCGAAAATCTCGAAAATTTGAAAATAACACATGAAAACTAGCAATAAACGCTTGAAGAAAAAATAATATATTTCACTTGGAGTTAAACAATATCATTGTTGAGCTTAAAATTAAGCGAAAATAATCTACTATTTTTTTCTATCTCTTTTTCCAATTTGTTTCTTATAATCTCTGCGTAAATTGTGTATCCTGCGTTTGTTATACTTACACCTCTGTAATTCTTTACTTCTCTCTTGTTTCCTCCTTTATATATCGGACATATTATAACTTCTTTCCATTCCTCTGGCAATCCCTCTCCTTTCCATATTTTATTAAATATTTTTCTTAACCTTTCTCTCATCTTCTCTCTTATATAGTTCTACTGTTCCGCCTGCGTTTCATCGGTACCTTCTGCTTTTCCTTTTTTTTACTTTTTTTAATGATTCTTTAATTCTTCTTTTGTTATTTCTCTATTTCTTTTCCTTCTGATTTGCCTCTTGTCTTTATTCGGTTTTTCATGTTCTCCTTCTAACAGTTCTATACAGTGTTGTTTCCATCTGTCTTCTTTTATCCTTACTCCTTTTCCTTTACGTTTTCTCTTTTTTTGTTAATAAATTTTTACGCTTCCTCTTCATTTTGTATCTTCTGTACCATTTTCGTCTTATACTTTTCTTTTCTTCTTACACATTTTTTTTTGTGTTTGACTCTTAAATTTTTATATTCTGCAATTTCTATTTTTTCTTTTTCCATTTCCTCCTTCTTCTTCGCATTTCTTTTTTTGTCATTTCACATCCTCTACTGTACCACTCTTTGTTTTTTCCTACCTCTTTCTTGCTTATTCTATACCTTCTCCATTCCACTGCTTTTTCTATTTTTTTACCACTGTTTTCATTTCTTCTTGCACTTCTTCTTTCGTTTCCTGATCCTGCTCTATCTTTAATTTGTATAGTTTTATACTTTCCTCTGTCCATTGTTTATTCATCACCCTTTCTTCCTTTTCTTTTTTTATTTCTTTCATTTTTTTATTAAATATAAAAACTTCCAGTGGTTAATGATCGGATTCTTCTTCTTCCCCTATCTTAAACTTCTCGATGTTCTCTACTCCCCTCTCATTTGTTATCATGTAGTTTATCACCGATTCTCCCCTTGCACTTATAAATGTAAATTCTGGTTTTGTTTCTTTTTTATATTTCCATTTAAGATTGTCCACTCTGTATCTTCACACATTTCTATTAATATTCTTCCTTGCCCATTTATCTTCTTATCCATTAATTTCCTCCTTCTCACCTCTCTATTTATAGCTATTCCTCCTTGTTCTCCTATTCTCGAGTCCTTCTATAAATATTTATCTTTTCTCTTCTTCACCTATCATATCCTTTATATCTTTTTGGTGTTTTTCATTTCTTTTCCGTATGCTGTTACTATTTCATATTTTTCCCCTCTTTTAGTTTTATACGTCGTTTTATCATTCCATGCACATATTTCCCTCCTACTTCTTCTTCATCTTGCATTCCTTTTTTATTCCAGTAATTATTCCTCTTTTTGCTCT
Organism: Abscondita cerata; assembly: GCA_030710515.1. Lineage (NCBI taxonomy): Eukaryota > Metazoa > Arthropoda > Insecta > Coleoptera > Lampyridae > Abscondita > Abscondita cerata. Next base: position 230,328 of record JALBCR010001376.1, on the reverse strand, counting down.
ACCTTTTCTCTCCTCCTTTAATGAAAATTGTACTTTCCATTAGAACTTTTCTGACATTGTTTCTATACATCTTTCTCAGTCTTTTTCCTCCATCCAGGTTTCAATCAACTCTACCATGTCAAAATCATGTATATGTTTCTAAAAGTCTTCCCCTTTGATTTTTATACCCGCTATATTCCAAAACAAAATTTTATTTTTCCCTTTCATTGACCTATATTTCCCCCTTTTCTTCTGTTGATGTCTTTTTTTTCTTCTCCTCCCTACACATTATGTTAGTTTTTTGAAATCATTTTTTTTAATTTTCTTTCTCTTTCACACCATCTTCTTTCCTCCCCATCATCCCACATTTTTATATACCCTAGCCAAACTCTTTTTCCTTTCTTTTCTAACTTTTTAGTCTCAATCCTTATGTTTCCGTGTATATCTTTTTCTTTCTTTGTCATGATATCTATATACAGGGTGTAGAATTGGTTCACGCACCAAAGGGATTTCCATGTTAAATTCTTATTGTTCAAATGTTATTTTAGAGAAAAACTGTATATAAGTTTTTTGTAGAAAAAAAAGTAATATTACCGTATCATTACTTACTTATTTTGTTACTTTGAATACAAGGGTTAAATTTAAGGAAATTAAAATTATTATTTTATCAAAAATAGGTAGTGCCTTGGAATCGTTGAAACAAACAACAATTGTTAGTTAGCTGGCATATTAGCGTCTTAATAATAATCGCATAATTAATATTGAGTTAATACAATCTATTTGTTAAATGAAAAGATTCTAATAGTGAAATTGTACTATTCTGGTAATAGTGCACGTGAAACTTGTGGCACTACAATGTATTGTCTCAACGCAAAATTACTTGAAATACATAATGTGTACAAAATAAGATTAAATAATGACATGTTTTGAATCGCAGTAACTTGCTTTATTTAAATGGAACACCCTGTATTTTATATCAATAACAAATGTAAAATGTAATTACCTATCAAACAATACTATAGTGTCCTATAGCTAAATGTTGGGGTTATCATGAAAAATGCAAATTTTTATAATGAAGACTGTTTTGTAACAATTTTAATATTTATCAAGTAAGCTATACAACTTTGACAGGTAAATATTATGTATTTATAAGAAACCCGTTGATTGACGGGGAAATTTTAATGCATGAATTTAATAATGCTAGGTTCCACGTGCATGTAGGTTGATCCCATTATTCTCTAAATAATGTTAAACCTATGGCGGACGAAGACTCCTTAGCCCCGCACCTGTTTGAAAATTTCCGGTTTTTGGATTTTTTCCGTTGATTTGAAGGCAAGACCCATCGGCATGCCAAATTTCAAGTCTCTACGACGTCTTGAAATACCCGTTTAATTTCGGAGACAGACATGAAAAAAATAATCGCCTTATTTTAAGCAAATGTTCTTTGTATTTTACCAGTATGTTTTACAATATTGTAAACAATTTAGGAATTGATCCGTGGAGCAGATAATTCATTAGAAGAGATATTATTGTGAAGAAAATTTGTAGGTTTATTAAATTCTCGTAAACTCTATACATATTTATTTCTCTCAAAATTTAATACAGTTAATGAAATGTACACAATGCAAATCTTCTCCTTCTTACAAATACATAATATTCACCTGTCAAAGTTGTATAGCTTACTTGATAAATATTAAAATTGTTACAAATTAGTCTTCATTATAATAATTTGCATTTTTCATGACAACCTAAACATTTAGCTATAAGACACTATAGTATTCAAAGGAAAGGAACACCAACTGCAGCATCTAATTAACCAACAGAAAAACACCAAAAACTGCCCCAAAAACTTTACTCGGACACGTGTTCCAACAGCTAAGCTGTCATCATCAGCGATACCGATACTAAAATTAAAAACAACAAGAAGATTATATATACTATCTACTTATCACGCATCGTTAAACTTAATTGACCCTTAGATAAGCTTAAATAATTCCGAAAATCCTAATGGACCGTTATCATCATAATTTATAAGCAAATTTCTGTTTTAAAAATTTCTAAACTTTCATAAGAATCAAGTTCGTTTTTATTATCTACCCTCTTAATTAATTCAATGTCGCCTACTCTATAGCCATTTTCAAGCATATGCATGGCAACACTGGACCTATCTGTGCGATGATATTTGACATGTGGTGATACGTGCATGACAAAATTTCAAAACAAGTCACGAGTATCAGAGGTGATAACTAACCCATGTCGTAGTACATAAATTAGAAGTCAGTAACCCACTCCAAAAATAAAGTTAATAAAATTTGCCCTTAACAAAAAGAAAGTTGTGATCGTCAAATAGATAAAATAGAAAAGGATCCTACGTTGTGATTATTTTTATTTTCTCTACAAGATTTGGATAGATTCGGATTGAATGAGAACTGATTCACTTTGGATAATGTATTATAAACCAATATATTAAAATAAAACTCACATGCAAACCACAATAACATTTAATATTTAATTCCTGCATAGGCTGCTTACAAAAAGGAAAACCGGAAAAGTACATTGGACATACACAAAGAACACACAAATCGCAAAGGCATAACACATAAAATGTCAATAATCAAAATATTAACCAAATCAAATAAAACACTGCAACAAGATATGTTCATCATATTTCAATTCTTATGAGATAAATAATTATCAAATAGCCTCATGACTTCGATTGTCGAATGTTAGTAAAAACACAGAGAAAACAAAAAAAAACAACACATTGCATATACATAATAAATATCATATCAAATAAAATCAAGATCATAAATCAATAACCTCTGCTGTGATATTCTTCGTATCAGCAGGTAAATAATAAGTTCAATGACAATAAATGTCATAGTAAAAGTTTCATGTTATATTGAGAGAGAGATAAGGTACTCCACTTGCATAAAACCAGCTAGGACATTAAGTCTACTAACGGCTCTTGCCAGGCGGCTTAAACCTCTCTCTTTCTGGCATTAAGTCGGGGAGAGAGATAAGCTACTCCACTTGCATCAAACCAGCTAGGACATAGTCAACCAACGGTTGTCGCTAGGCGGCTTGAACCGCTCCCTTTCTGACGAACACTCTCTAACGTATGCTAAATCAAAAATATCAAATAATTCCACGGTGGAGGTGTACAAGCTACTCCACTTGCAACAAACCAGGTAGGATAATTAAGTCAACCAGCGGTCATTACCAGGCGGCTTAAAATACACCCATCCGATTCGAACTAAATCAATATATCAAAAAAACAACATCGATAAGAGCCTTCAGTCAAAAACGTTCCCTAACTTGTAAAAGTTAAGTACAATCGAATTCATGAGTAAGGTATCGTTCACATTCAGTTAAACTAAATCAATGCAGACACAAAAAAATAAGAATCAACGCACACATACACGAAGCTTTCCGCTTACATTTACTAAGTTAGCTTAAGAAGTTCTCATTGAACATTACTTTACAATCACTCATGGTAAAACTGCACACAAACATAATAAACTATCTAGTAATTTCTTAAGTTGAAGTTGACACAACAATTTCGTATACATGTTAATTTTCCGTATACGCAAGTGTTAACGGAATGGTGCTAAACATTTGCCAATTCTTAATTTTACATACGTTAATTCAATTGAAATAGATGTAAACGACCCTTAAAACAAACGATTTAAAACAAATAATAATTTAGTAGCGTTCCACATCTTGTTGCATTGTTAGAAAAAATCCCCTTTATATGTTCTAAAAATAAACTGAAAACGCCCAAATTTATGCCTCCGCGACAGTGGTTATTTTACAATCTGAACTAAACATTGTTAACTTATATTTTATCTACTGTTTCCCATAGCAATATATATGAACTCAATTTAAATTAAACCTTAATAAAAAAAAAACATTTGATAAACCGGTGACGAACGCTTCATGAAGGCGTTTTACAAAAAGAAAATACGCGCGAGACAATTCTCTACGTAATAAATTTTCAGACAAAGAAATTATATTAGCGATTCCTAATTAGTTAATTTTTCTATAATTGTGGTTTAAACAATCGTAAAAGGTAAAACTAAAAACGTCCAAAAGGGCAAACTTAAATCTGGTTTAAAATAAAACATCCCCAAAATTAATCCAAACATACATTGTACATACCTCTAGTAACACGTTACAAAGTTCACACACAAGTGTCCCTGCATCGCCCTTATTTCATTAGTTCAAACAAAAAAAAATTTAAGGCGGAGAATTCTTTCCGATATATTTCGAGAGCAAAAGCGTACAAAAAAAAACTAGCGGTTTAATATGTCGTCTACCTTTCGGGGTAATTATACCTAAATTTTTTTTTTATTATTATTATTTAGTTTTTAATTCTGGAACTCTACAGACATGAGACGTGCTCTTTAAAACGAGTTTTAATAGGTTTCTTGGTTTGCCCTATATATATGTGGGACCGAAATCGTTGATATTCCACGAAAAAAATGAATCAGCACCCGCGAAGAGAAGGAGTGCAAGGCTAATCTCGCGTAGGCAGTAATACAATAAGATTGACGACGGAACGACGTACGACGAAATTAATTAACGACGGTTTTAGCGACGTATTAGATTTAAGTTAACGTTAATAATCATCTATAGTTTTTATTAAATAATAAGTGTTTAGTTACTTTTGATATTTAGTTTTAAAATATAAAACATATATTGAGTGAATGTGTTTTTTGTCGTAAATAAAAATATCCTACATATACTTGGTTACAGTCTTTACAATTAATTTTAAATATGCTAGAAATGGAGCATTCTACACTGGAATAAAAATATACAACCATTTCCCAAATTACATAACAGCGTTAAGTTCTGTACGACAGTTTCAAAACTCTATAAAACGATTATTACGTAATCATTCTTTCTATTCACTATCCGAATTCTTTAATAAGGATTGGGAAATTGTGTTGTAAATATAATACTTCCTAGATTCCTCACACCTCCATGGAGGTGACATACGAGATTCACGTAAGTTTTTTTTTTTATTTTTTTTTATTGTGTTGTAATTACATATTGTTATTTTCTTTTCATTTATGTTAATTTGTGAAAATAGAGGAAATAAATCAATATTATTATATTATTGTTATATATTCCCGATTTATTACACATTTCTATTGGGTCATTCGGATTGCCTAGAAGATTTTGCAAGTTGTTACTACTAGAGGTTACTGTTTTATAATCAAATTTTGAAAATATTTTGTGAAGACCTTTTGTGTATGTAGGATAAATTAGTAATTTGACATATTTCTTATCTATTTTGCTATTACTAGTTCCTAACGTTGTAATGTTTCTAATGTTTAATTTATGTTAATGTTTTCTAATTATGTTTGTGACAATTGATTCTTGAAAACCATTGTATGATGTAATCTGCTTAATATTTCGCAGTTCTTTATCGAAGCGTTGATTTGTTATAAACCTCATAGTGTTAGTGTCTTTGCGATAAACATCCATATCTAGTTTGTTGCCATTTCTTGTCACTAAAGTGTCTAAGAAAAGTAACTTAAGGTTTGGTTCTGTTTCATAGGTAAACTTGATCGTCTCAAATTTTGAATTTAAAATTTCTACAAATTGCTGAGGGCTGCAAACTTTAGTGTCGATGACTGCAAAAACGTCATCTACATATCTACGCCAAATTGTAGGAAAATATTCTAAATTATTTTTTAAATCAGTTTCAAATTTACCCATGAACAAGTTAGCTATAAACGGAGATAAGCTGTTACCCATTGTTGTACTATGATTTTGTTGATAAATATTATTGTTAATTTGGAAGTAGGTTTGACTCATACCTAATCTTGCTAATTTAATAAAATTATCTACTTTTGAATTGTCTAAATGGTTTTGGTGTAACATATCTTTCAAATAATCTAAAGTAATATCTATCGGAACGCTTGGAAGCAATGAACAGACATCGAATGAAACTAAAACTTTGTTCTCAGTCAGCTCAATGTTTTTAATTTTTTCAATTCAATTTTGCAAGTTTGATCAATCTTTTAGATGATAACTCTAAAAAATTCATTAGGAATGCCTGTAAAATTCAAATTTCAGATAATATTCAGCAGTTACCAAGATTTCAATTTAACGCGAGAGAAATAAACATTGTTAAAAATCTTAAAGAGAAAAGTTGTTGTTACCTCAAAGCAGATAAAGGCAATAAAGTAGTTATTTTGGACAAAGAGGATTATTTTGAATCAGTTCAGGTGATGCTTAATGAAGGCCCCTATTCATTAATATCTAAAAATCCTCTTCCTAAAATGATTGCTGATACCCGTAGAGTTTTATTAGAATGTGGAAATATTATACCAAAACAACTTAGGTTTAGACTAACGGTATCTAACCTGGTTCTTCCTAGAATATATTGTTTACCTAAGATACATAAACCCGGAAAAGCAATGCGTCCCATTGTTTCAGGTATTAATGCTCTTACTTATCTGATATCTAAATGGTTGTCAAATAAATTTAACAGTTTTGAATATCAAAAAATAAAATTTCAGTGTTCAAAATTCATACGATATTATTGAAAAAATTAAAAACATTGGGCTGACTGAGAACGAAGTTTTAGTTTCATTCGATGTCTGTTCATTGTTTCCAAGCGTTCGAATAGATGTCACTTTAGATTATTTGAAAGATATGTTATACCAAAAATAATTTGGACAATTCAGAAGTAGATAATTTTATTAAATTAGCAAGATTATGTATGAGTCAAACCTACTTTAAAATTAACAATAATATTTATCAACAAAATTATGGTACAACAATGGGTAACAGCTTATCTCGGTTTATGGCTACCCTGTTCATGGGTAAATTTGAAACTGATTTAAAAAATAATTTAGAATATTTTCCTAGAATTTGGTGTAGATATGTAGATGATGTTTTTGCAGTCATCGACACTAAAGTTTACAGCCCTCAGCAATTTGTAGACATTTTAAATTCAAAATTTGAGACGATCAAGTTTACCTATGAAACAGAAACAAACGGTTACCTTTCTTAGACACTTTAGTAAGAAGAAATGGCAACAAACTAGATATAGATATTTATCGTAAAGACACTAACACTATGAGGTTTATAACAAATGATTCCAACCATAGTATGGAACATAAACTTTCCCATTGTCAAAACAAAACTTTGATAAAGAACTGCAAAATACTAAGCATATTGCATCATACAATGGTTTTCAAGAATCAATTATCACAAACACAATTAGAAAACATAAACATAGGTTAAACATTAGAAACATTACAACGTTAGCAACTAGTAATAGCAAAATAGATAAGAAATATGTCAAATTACCAAATTGTCCCACATACACAAAAGGTCTTAAAAAAATATTTTCAAAATTTGATTATAAAACAGTAACCTCTAGTAGTAACAACTTGTAAAATCTTTTAGGCAAACCTAAAAACCCAATAGAAATGTGTAATAAATCGGGAACATATAAAATTAATTGTAAAGACTGTAACCAAGTATATATAGGGCAAACCAAGAGAACTATTAAAACTCGTTTTAAAGAGCACGTAGTTCATGTTAAGTATCATAGCACAGATAGGTCCAGTGTTGCCATGCATATGCTTGAAAATAGCCATAGAGTAGACGACATTGAATTAGTTAAGAAGGTAGATAACAAAAACAGAAATTTGTTTATGAATTATGATGATAACGGTCCATTAGGAATTATTTAAGCTTATCTAAGAATCAATTAAGTTTAACGATGCGTGATAAGCAGATAGTATACATAAGCTTCCCGTTGTTTTTAATTTGTTGTTTTAGTATCGGTATCGCTGATGATGACAGCTTAGCTGTTGAAACACGTGTCCGAGTAAAGTTTTTGGTACAGTTTTTGGTGTTTTTCTGTTGGTTAAATAGACGCTGCAGTTGGTGTTCCTTCCTTTGTATAATAGTTGTTAAGGTATAAGTGCTAAAGTAAAATATTTTATTTTGTATGACGAAAAGTCAATTACAAATGTGAACAAAACAAAAAATCTTTTGACACAAAATACCGATCAACGCATTGAGTTTATAAAATATCGTTTACGGTTTACCATCAATAATTAATACATCTAGAAATTCTCTATTTTTGTACAATCTGGAAGCCATACTATAATCTTCATAGTGAAAATCTTAAGAAAGTACAGCGAAAGTTTTTTAACACAACTGATCACTTGATTCGTTATATTTACTACGGTTTTTTTTTGGATTTTTTTCTGTCAGCTTTTTTTCCACCGGTTTTTTTTTGCACCTTTTCTTTTTGTCGGTTTTTTTTCGCGGTTTTTTTTTCGGAATTTTTTCCCGTGACCTTTTATTTCCCGGTTTTTTCCACGGTTTTTTATTCCGCTAACCCAGAAAAGGATGTTGACGGCTATTATAAAAGTAGGTAGTAAGCCATAATCCGTTTCCTTTAAGAAACCGTTTTTTTTTTCTTTTCTTGGGATATTACGCCATTAATTGTTAAAGCTCCACAGTGTAAACATCACAATAAATACTTTAAAGTATTCAACTTTGTATTTTCTATAAGAGACAATGTTTGAAGAGTAAGTTACGCTTCTCATGGACTTGAAATTGTAGCTGTAAGCAAGTTTAACCGCGACACTAGTTATACTTCCGTTATTATTATTTTTTATATAAGTAGTTAATATTTACAAACCTCTTTTAGTAGCATAATTTTAATTGTCACAGTACATTATGGGACTACAAAGGCGGCATAATTTGGGACGTGCGTTCACCTTCCTCCAATAAGATATGAATTTCGTCGATGGATTTCAGCGGTAGATAAATAAATCGATAAATGGTTTCTTAATGAAAATCTTCGGTTATATCCTCAAAGTCTTGCATGAGTAATATAAGAAAAATACAGTAATGTAGGATATGGAAGGTAGTTAGCGGTAAGATAAAAACTTATGGTGAAGGTAGAAGAAAAAAACGTAAATGGTATAAAAGACCCTAAAGCAAAATAACACAATTAAATAAGGAAAATGTTAACAAAAATAAGCATAACAAAATAAATTTTGGGTCTTTTTAATGAAGATAGATGAGCAAACAGTACATCACGTTTACCGTGAAAAATGCCAACCATCAAAATGGCGTGCACACAAGAATTTTGGTGCTATGCGTATTTGTACTCGGGAAGAGTGAATCCCCTACATAAATGCAAAAAACATATATCAAAGAGAATTATACAAATTATGTACATTAAAATCGTTGAATGTAATAGGAAAAATTAAAGAAAGATCAAATAAAAGTTACAACGTAACACGCTACTGGTACCATTTTTCTCTCTCTTTATTTTTTTCTCATTTGGACCTATAATTTATTCTTCTCGAAGCTTCAATCTTCTACTTCTTGCGTCTCAAAGTTATCTGTCATCAAATTGTGTACCTCTATCGCCATTTTTCAACAAGCAAATTTGATTCACAAAACAAAACTAGGACTTCGTCCTCGTTTGACACATATGCGCATTAGCGTCACTGTTGTAATTTTTTTCCCTTGTACTTTTTCGTATATGACCTTGCCTAAATTATAATTTACAAGACTTACTTACAACTAAATTATTTATAGGGAGTCCTACATGTGCCTCACTCAGTTTATTTATTTTGTTTATTTATTACTTAACTTATAAAAAAGTACTTTAACCTAAATTAAGTATTATTTCAATAAAATGTAGTAAAAGCAGTTCTAAAATGCAATATTATTTACTTGCAAAGTTTTATTAGTTGTAAAAGAACACGATCGTATTATAAAAACAAACTACTATTTCTTTGTATAATATAATATTTAACACTCACACATTAACAACTAATTAAAAAAAAAGGTTAAAAGTGCTTAGGTACAGTAGTGAAAGTGTAACGTTAAACTTTCTCTATATTGTATTCAGTGTTTCCTATACTTAAATTCTGAGCATGCATTATCATATTTTCTTTTAGAATGTTTAAGTTAATTATAAAAACATTACATTTAAAAATGAAACAAATCTTTTTTTGAAAATCTTTTAGAACTTGATATTTATCCAACAGAAAAATACCAAAAACTGCATCCAAAAACTTGACTCGACACGTGTTTCAACAGTTAAGCTATGATCATCAGCGATACCGATATCGGTATCGCTGATGATACATAATACATAAATACATAAACATCGGCTTAACTATCATTTTTTACTTACAACTAGCTACAAAAATGCAGGGTGGGACACTACCAACGATTTGTTCTGTAGCATTAAAACGACAAATAATGTTAGAAATTTTAAAGCAAGATTCCAAAATTATTCGAAACCACATTTTAAAAATATTTTGGATTCTATAAGGTGCTCCAAAACACGTACCATATCAAAGTTGGGTTATTTTAAATGGATCACCCTGTATTTCTTTTAATTTTGAATTGTACAATAAAAAGTAATGTATGTTCTTTAACATATTTTTATACCTACATACTTCCGTTTCGAAAATAAATTTGATTTTACCTGATTTGCAAAGCCTCCAAAAAAGCGCAATAATTTCATGATAAATAAAAACAAGCAACTTTGACTTACACTAACTACCTTTATAATAGCCGTCAACATCCTTTTTCTGGGTTAGCGGAATAAAAACCGTGGAAAAAACCGGGAAATAAAAGGTCGGGAAAAAATTCCGAAAAAAAACCGCGAAAAAATACCGACAAAGAGAAAAGCCGCAAAAAAAAAACCGGTGGAAAAAAAGCTGAGAAAAAAAATCCATAAAAAAACCGTAGTAAATATAACAAATCAAGTGATCAGTTGTGTTAAAAAACTTTCGCTGTACTTTCTTAAGATTTTCACTATGAAGATTATAGTATGGCCTCCAGATTGTACAACAATAGAGAATTTCTAGTTGTATTAATTATTGATGGTAAACCGTAAACGATATTTTATAAACTGTAGAGTTCCAGACTTAAAAATTAAATAATAATACAAAAATTATGTATAATTACCCTAAAAGGTAGACGACACATTAAACCGCTAGTTTTTTTTGTACGCTTTTGCTCTCGAAATATATCGGAAAGAATTCTCCGCCTTAAATTTTTTTGTTTGAACTAATGAAATAAGGGCGATGCAGGGACACTTGTGTGTGAACCTTGTAACGTGTTACTAGAGGTATGTACAATGTATGTTTAGATTAGTTTTGGGGATGCTTTATTTTGAACCAGATTTAAATTTGCCCTTTTGCACGTTTTAGTTTTAACAACTAATTAAAAAAAAACGGTTAAGTAAACGTGCTTAGGTACAGTAGTGAAAGTGTAACGTTAAACTTTCTCTATATTGTATTCAGTGTTTCCTATACTTAAATTCTGAGCATGCATTATCATATTTTCTTTTAGAATGTTTAAGTTAATTATAAAAAAACATTATATTTAAAAATGAAACAATTCTTTTTTGAAAATCTTTTAGAACTTGATATTTATCCAACAGAAAAACACCAAGAACTGCACCAAAAACTTGACTCTGACACGTGTTTAACAGCTGTTGTTATCATCAGCGATACCGATATCGGTATCGCTGATGATAACAGCTTAGCTGTTGAAACACGTGTCCGAGTCAAGTTTTTGGTGCAGTTTTTGGTGTTTTTCTGTTGGTTAAATAGACGCTGCAGTTGTTGTTCCTTTCCTTTGATATTTATGTTAAAAACTAAAATATTTTAAACATCATCCATAAATTAGTCATTATTCTTTTTTTCCATGTTACTGAATTGGTGGAAGATTACTAAGTATGTCGCTACACCGGATACCATCTAAAACAGATTAGAAGTAAAGTCAGTTTTGTTGAATAATTTTACCAACGAATGTAATAGAGTCCAATCTAGCGGGAAGCAACCAAATACGCTGAATTTAAAATCCTCAACGTATACTTGCAATGAAAAAAAGTTCAACCTACAATCCACATCATACATAAGATTCTTATTATCACAATAACATAATATTACCTGCCTATATGGCAAATTAGATTTGCCGACAGCTCTTTCTAAATCCTCCATAAGTTGTACAATTGTTTTTAATACAATTTAATTCATTAAAAGTTATTGCTTTCAAATATTTTTTTCTAATATTGTATGCATAGCCAAAATCAAATTTGAAAAGATACGAACTATTTGAAATATTTAAACATTATACTAAATTTTTCCCTATAGGTTAATTTCTTATAATCAGAAATATAACTGATTTCCAAAAAAATTGCAACTTCTAAGTGTTGCAATTTTTCTGGAAGTCAGTATATAAAGAAAAGTATTGTGACGTGCAAACAGCGATTTAATTGAATGAAATTTGTAATTAGTTTGTAGTACCAAAATTGTTACCTGGCCAAAGTGTGATTTGTTGTATTAATTTTATTTTAATATAAGATTTAATCTTCCTAATTTTGTTATTCTGCTTTCTGCACGCTTATGAAACTAAATAAAATAGAACTTAATCCAGATAATTATTGGTACTACGCCACTGTAATATATTTGTCAATAATTATGTCAATAAAAAAGTAATTTCTGTGTTGCTGGTTAAAATATTTTGATATAAACATGTTACCCTTTGTTACCTGGTTACTAGGGTGGTGGTGTACTAGGGTAGGAAAACTGAACAAGATACTGAAGTACAAATCAGCAGTTATAGAAATACCCAGTAGTCGGAGAGATTGGGTTGTGGGCTAAACCTCTACACGTTGGGTTCAATTTGTACTAGAAATTACTTATTTATTGGGCGCCAAGTTCCAAGTTAACTGAAGCAAGTACTAACTCGGAACTAGTCGTTAGCATTAACCTGAAAGTACCCAATTATTTTGCTCAAAATTCAATTTGGTTCACGTTGGTAGTAAAGAAATCCTCCAATACAGAAAATACATATGTTTATCCACAAACAACGAAGGTGTACTCAATTGAAGTACCTCAACACATAACAAAACAATAGATATTCACGTAGAAAATAGGAAACTATATATTATAGGTGGATAAAAATTATTCGCGCCGCCACTGATTTGTTCGCGCTTAAAAATGTACTCGAAACCGCACATATATGCTTCTTTAATTATGGCGTTTGTTGTGACCTTGTATACATTCGCATGTAATTAAACACAACCGGTAGGTTGTATGTAGGTATCTGTTTGTTTTAAAAACAGGCAAGTGCCAATATTTATTTAGTCAAATTTTCAGTTAAACTACGATAGTGCACTAACGTGGCGCTAAAAAAAAGTTTCCCTTCTAAAGGGGTTATTGTGATAGTAAATAAACTAATTTTCCTTACACGTCCCAAACAGGATGATATCTTACTGCACTACGATTTAGGTATTATGCAATGATTCTTACATTTAACAAGTTTCGATTGGATTTAAGTCGGTACATTTCTACCAGCGACGTTCAGCAAGCAATAGGGGAGCGCGACGGTATGATGCAAGTAAAGTGATTAATGCGTGCTAAAGTTTTAGGATGTGGCGCAAGTTCGCTTACGTAAGTAAAGTCTCTCTTGGGATGGTGCCGATAACACGAGCAGGGAAAGAGTAATGTAATTGTACAACCTGATCCGATGGCAGAGAATCTCTGTAGGTGGTTCCCATACGAACGTTTGGATGTAGTCTGAGTCGGTGGCTGATTCTCCGTACCTCTCTTAGATGGTGGAACGGTCGTATTTAACCTAAGGACGTGACCAGGTGTGCTTGTACTTTGTGGCGATGTGGACGTTGACGAGCACGATTAAACGGCAGCAAGAAGAGCCAAAGAAAGAAGGGAAAAAAAACTCTGTAAGGAAACATTCACTTGTAAGTATGCAATCTAATTTCTTATATTTACCTGTGGAATAGAACGAGCGCTACTAAAGACGTCTTAAATGCGTCCCACTTTCGAATAGTGGAGATGCACCCATTATTTACGAAAAAACCCTTGTTCTCGCAGACAGAAATTACTAGAAGTTCCACACAAAGTTTAGAAATGTAACATGGCTGCTTGCGGTTGAGAATTGGTAACGGAAACCGATAAGCCAGAAAGGACGTTCGTTTTAATAAATTCCCACAATGCCCTTTGAAGTTTTTTTGAGGTATTTTCGCCAAATTTTAAGAGACGACAAATCCTTCGGTTCAACACCGGTGTATCGTAAGTTGCCTAACTTCGGCGAGTGAATTTTTAGACTAAACAATGTTTTGTAGGAAAATAGTCTATTTAACCGTTACAAACAATCAAGATTATAATTAAATAAATTAAGTACGACGAATTTTTTAAGTTAAATTATAAATACATTTCTGGTTCTTCCAGAAAATAACAATAACTGAAAGGATAGAACTCATAACCTCAACGTCGAAAAACGGTAACAAGCAATCAAATAATTTAATAAAAAAAATAAACAGTCTGACCTTTCAAACAGACATTTGGGAAGTTCTATGGGGAAAATCAGTACCAAGCTCCGTCACGGTTCTGCAATTCAATTTCCAATTGCTTCCTCAATCCTTCCAGCTGGAAACAGAGTATTTAAATAGTTCCTTCTAAGTCCAGTATTCAGTTCTAAATTTAGCCTTCATCAACCAATTCAGTCCATACAACAATCTCGCAAAATCCCACGAAGGCTATCAAATGAGGATCCAAACATTCGAAAAAACAACCACATGCTCAATTGATCCTGAATACTTGCAGAAAAGCCATCAACTTAATAAATTAAGCAGTGCAGTTCGAGATATTACATGTACAGAAACTAGTTAAAATCTGTAAAACACAAAAACTGAATTTTAACAACCTAAAATTGTAACTATGGTATCCTTTAAAAAACGAAAAAAAAAACCCAAAAGTAATCCTAAATTTGCTAAATAAATAGTAGTGCAAAACAAATTAAAAACTAGATGGCGCAATATTTGAAAAGCGTTACAAGATTTGCTGTTTCGCAATTATGTAGGACTGATTCTCCCATTAGCTGTATCTGCGGCCAGTTGATCACGTCGGGATCACCACTGTAGCGTCAAATAGTTTTACATTTTCATTATTGTAGTCTGTTGTAAGTGATGTATGGTGTCACAGAAGATCAATATAAACCTGTATAGGTTGGTGACGAAACCGGGTGCAATTGTGGATTGGTTCGTTTTGGTAAAGCATTTACTTCAAAGTTTAAGAAAATTACTAAAACCTAAACATGCCAACTCTTACCCACTTTAGTATTTATATGTAATAATATTGATTAAGTGTGTAAACATTATAGAAGGTAAATAAAAACGTAAAATATAACAGCTCAGTTATTGCATGAGGACATATAAGGACCGGTCCAAGCGCCGGTCGCGACAATGACGAAGAAATATTAGGTTAAAAAATAACAAACAAAATAATGGCAAAATAGATAATTAAAACAGAGAATACAAAATGGTGCTTAACTTCAACTGTCCTTCAAATTAATAAGTCATAATACAGCTTCGTCCGTTAAATTATGAATGTAATATAAACCCTCCTTTAATCTTCCACAATGTGTGCAACGGTCTCTGGTTTGTTTCCTCAGTCACAATTTGGATCAGAAATCGCACCCCATTTAAACAACATAGAGTTGCATTTTAATTGACCTGTTCTTATGCGATTTACTTTTTGGCTAAATTCTTTCTTTTTGATCAAAACCCAGGACTTCTATTGTTAAATCATCAATAAGATGTTTACTGAAAACTTTAACTCCAGAACATAATGTTTTGATTTTTTTCAACTTCAGAAAAAACTGTAGTTAAGTAGTCTTGTAACCATACAGAACTTTAAGATTTAAGTCTTTTAGCTGCAGGGTTCTCAATATCATTCTAAATTGGTAAGTTTTTTGTTAATTTTGCATTTATTCTATTCTCGTTTTAACGCAGTTTTTCCTCGGATGTTTGATGGAGTAATATTACAAAAACAGGAACCCAATCGACAGAAGATTTTAATGGTTCCACTAATTATACGCATAGTGCAGTTCAACTGGGCATCTATTTTACTTGTATGACAAATATTCAAGTGTGTATCTGCTCTCCAAGTTGTTCCAGCTAATTTTTGAATGAGATTATTTTTTCTTTTTTATTTTTCTAAATAATCTTTGTAAATTAAAAACGTATCTAAAGATAAACTAGGTTAAAATTATGGTTTAACTTTGTATTATTAAAGATATCATTAAGTTTTCTACTGTTTTTTGTATTACTTAAATGAAAGCATGAAACCTCTGTCTTTTAAGATTGAGGCTTTGAAATAATTTTTCCTAATTCGCAAATCATCAGATAGCTTCCTTTCAATTTCAAAAATAATCCGAATATTGAAATAAAATTGCGATATCATCGAGTAGACGAATTTTCAACATTGTAAAGACGGAAGATCAGAAATATATACATTAAAAAGAATAGGTCCAAGAACCGATCCCTGTGGAAGACCATTATTTAAAAATCTAAATGTACTGCTTTTATCTTTAACAAAAACTCTAAACTTTCGATTAGACAACATATTTTCAATAAAATAAATAATTTTGAAACAAGCAATAGCGTTAAACAACTTAAAAGAAAGAAAAAAATAGATGGTCTTTATTTTATTATACTAAGATAAATAATAATAAATTTTAAATTATCATATTATATTATTAGATTAACTTTTTATATAAAAATAACAAAAATAAATTAACCAATAAATAAAATTTTACAATATGAAAAATTAAAAAAAAATTGGGTTCATGAATAACATAAACTAAAAATTCTAATCTACGATCAAACTTTCACAAGAAAATATTATAAATAATACTTTTATTGAAACCTAAACAATGCAAAGTATTTTAAAAAGCAATAAAACTTACCTCATTTTTAAGAATTACGAAGTGGTATAAAATAAGTATTATATCTGTTACGTTAGCAAATACCCAAAATACTGAATTGACATACAACCCGATAGTCATAGCTTGCCCTGAATATGTATTTGAGCTAATCCAAAACACTGAAATTATAGTAAAAGTCCAACAGACAAACAATTTATAGCAAACAAACACGTTGAAGACAACATTAGTTTCTTTTGCTAACTCTTTTAGTTTAAGTAGTATGTTTAACATTGGAACTAAAACACGAAACGCCTCTGAATTTTCAATGAAAGTATGAATTAATTGGAGTCTTTTTTTAATCTCATTCAAGAGAGATACCACAAAGCATGCTACGTTTCCATTTAAAAATTCAACAATGTAAAATAAATATGAACAATTGCTGAATACTAGATTGTTGGTAGCTGAAAAATTTATGACTATCGTGTCCAATACTACAATTGAGATGAAAAAAATGTATCAGATTGTTAAAATAAAGATTAAACGCTTTTTTGAATGAAAGTAATTAATTTTCGTTTTAGTTGCGGTTTCAAATTTTTTGTCCAAATTAGAAAAATGTAGTAACATTTGGTTGATACGATTTTGACTGTACATCGATACTAAAATGTATTCAAAGACTCCACTATAACTGCAATATAGGAAAAATTGTTGTAATATTATTTCTACTGAATTTGAATAAAACCGACAAATTGATGCGTGAAAAATAACTAAGCAAATAAGAACGATGGCAATGAGAAAGTTCCACATGATTGAAAACTTATTGTTGAAACCTATGTTGGACGTTGACCACAACAAAAAACCATGGTACTTTGTGATTGTTTGTAAAGGCACTATAATGTTGTAAAATTTGTGTTTAGTTACTTCCATTTTGTTTCAGGAAATACTTTTTAATTGTATGTGTCACTCTCAAAATGTGTTTCTAATAAATTACTGTTTCTTTGTGTGTAAGAATATTTAATGATGTTTTTAAACTAATTACAAAATACATTTCATAAAATTAATTGTATAAGTGTATTTTATTATTAAGATGATAAGGAGGAATCAATAAAATTAAAAGACAAAGTCGGAATAAAATAAATTAAGAAACTACTTTTACTTTTAAAAATGTACGCAATGTCTGTATGTAAACGATATGTTAAAATACGCTGGTCAAAATTCAACGCGTTGCTGGTGAGGTTACTTTTCTGTTACATGTTGAGGTGAGGTTTACCAAACCACAAACAAAAATGCCAATTTTCTTGAACGTTAATTTTTCTTACTTTTGAATAACCTCACTGATCAAAATCCTAGAATATTCTTACCATATACAGAGTGTTGCTATATTTGACCGACAACGCTCTACCTCAGACAGGTCTCATAAACTGGTCAATTTTGATATAGGAACATGAGCAAAATAGATAAGAAATATGTTAAATTACCAAATTATCCCACATACACAAAAGGTCTTCAAAAAATATTTTTAAAATTTGATTATAAAACAGTAAGTAACCTCTAGTAGTAACAACTTGCAAAATCTTTTAGGCAATCAGAAAAACAAAATAAAAATGTGTGATAAAATTAATTGTAAAGACTGTAACCAAGTGTATATAGGGCAAATCAAGAAACTTATTAAAACTCGTTTTAAAGAGCACTTAGATTATGTCAAATATCATCGCTTAAATAGGTTTAGTGTTGCCATGCATATGCTTGAAAATGGCCATAGAGTAGGCGACGAATTAATTAGGAGGATAGATAATAAAAACGAACTTGATTCTTGTGAAAGTTTGGAAATTCCTAAAAACAGATTTTCGGAATTATTCAAGCTTATATATAACGATGCGTGACACGCAGATAGTATATATATAAGTTTTCTATTGTTTTTATTTTTAGTATCGGTTCGTTGATGATAACTTAGCTATTGAAACCCGTGTCCAAGTATAGTTTTTTGGTGTTTTTCTGTTTGTTAAAATGGAAGCTGTAGTTTAGGGTTCCATTTCTTTGATATATTTTGAAAATAAAATGTGTAATTAATATTTCTAATATTAGATGGCGCTAAAATCCTACCTTTTTTGTATTTTACTTTTACTGGCAAAATAGAGAAAGCGCTTTATTTAGCTGAAAATTTTAAAGTACGGTAGATAACCATCTGTAAATACTTTTTTGGTCTATTGAACTGTAATGGACATTTTTCAGTTGTTTATACTTGTCTTAAAACTTGATTTTTACACACAATGCGGTAAAGTATAACTACCATGCGGTAAAGTAGTAGCTGATTTATCTGCTATTTGAGACCGTTTTAAAAATAAACCAAGTATAAAATCCGATAAATTATTTTTAAAAAATTTACGCTACACCTCGACTCGATAATGTACAGAATAAGGGCGCATTTAATTTTTTTATTGATGATGATATCGATGGCGCCATCTATGCTTTAGTTAAACAAATGAAGTGACACATATTTTTTTTTTCCTGTTTAATAATTATCGTCGGCCAAAAAGTATTATTCAAATTTCATGTGTATAGTGATTTTACGGCGCTCCAGAAAATAAAGCTGTCTCACCGTAAAATCCTACTTTCCACACTCTAATGTAAATAACTACAGTAAAACCTCTAAATAGCGGTCACTAAAATTTGCTGCAAAACTGACCGGTATATGGAAGTGGCCGTTATTGGGAGGAAAAAAAATTATTTCTATGCGTTGTTTATTAAAACCTTTTAAGTATGGAACATAATACGGTTTTCTATAGGGTACTATATAACTATAAATGTGTTGATGCAATATTAAATAATTAGACAATATAATAATGGGAGAGTTATACATATTGAATACATAATACATACATTTACATAATATGTACCTATTTTTTAATTGCTCGTTATACCTATTACAATAATTAATTACATACATACATACCATTAAATTACATGTTTGTGAAATATTTTTATATTGAGGTTTGTTTTACATTTTTAAGTTTAGTTTGTAAAACAGAAGATTCACATTTTGATAAAATTTGAAATACTTCTACCGCTTGCTCACTCTTATCATTAGAAAATAAAAAAACTTTGCACATCTCTTAGTTTTTCACACACTTTACCCATATCTTTGATGTTTGACGTAAAAACTTTGGATTTTATTGCACCACTTTTTAAGTTCAAATCACAGCCTTCACTATAGTCTAATTCACTGATTATATCTTAAATACTTAAATTGGGGCTTTAGGTCAAAATATCACAATCAATAGATGCATAATTTTCAAGGCTTACACGTTGATTAACTTCTAGTAATACTAAAAGTAAACTTCTAGTAAAAGCTAAACTAGTGAAATTTCGTTTTCTTCATCGAAATCTTCTTGCAGGATATTTTCCGAGAATCCTGCTTTCGCAAAACATTTAGCAATTGTAATAGGCGACTAGGCTACTGATATCCAAACTAAAACGCTGATTAATTTGATAATTTTTTCCGCATCTTCAAAAGAACGTTCGGTATTTGTAAATGTTAGCAGCCTTTTGATTAAAAACTTCCTGTAGGCCATCTTAAAGTTTTGGATAATTCCTAGATCTAGTGGCTGGCAATGGGATGTGGTGTTTGGAGGTAGAAAAACAATGTTCACATTTTCAAGAGTCACTTTGGGATGAGACGTGGCATTATCCAGAAATAATAAAACTTATCTATTTTCTTTTTCATTTTTCCATCAATTTTTTTTAGCCAGGAAGTAATAATCTCTACCGTCATCCAAGCTTTTTTATTAGATACCCATTCTAAGTCATTTTCCCCAACTTCCAATGCTTTGTCTTTTATTAAAAATCCAGATATAGGAATATTTTTATTCCTAGCTTTACAAAACTAATTGTAAACTACTCGCTCAATTTCTAAACTTTCAATTCTAGGAAATTTTCTTTTCTGCTCTGTATTGGAACCTTCTTCAAATAGCTTTTTTAAATCACATTTGTTTTTAAAATATTGTTTACTTGTGTTCTTCCAACACTAAAATTTTCAGCCAACTTTCTAGCACTGGTATTAAACGTTTCACTTTCCACAATTATATCAATTTTCTCTTTAAGAGAGACAAACATTTTCTTTTTAGCGACATTGTAATTTTTCTGTACGTCTATATCTAACAGCACTGGTTAACATACTAACTCAATGTACGCAAAATACGATTTTTGGGGTGAGCTTAATGAGCAGTTTTTCTGTAGTGACTGTCTATTGTAAATCGAAAAATTTCTTTAAATCCGTTCTTAAATACCGGTAATCACTTAAGCCTCACACAATGAAACAATTATATATTATGCACAACTTGAACGCTAAGCTGTTGTCTACTAATGCCTTTAAGAATGGCCGGAAATGAGAGGTAGAATTACACACAAATGAGTGGGCGTAGTCGTTATCAAGAGGTGGTCGCTAATAGGGGGGTGATTAATATGAATATTTTCGTATAATTGGTTTTTGACTTGGCAAACTTAGCCGGTTTTAGAGGACGCCGCTTTTAAGAGGTGGCCGAAAATAGAGGTTTTACTGTATTTAATTTGTGACACTGACAAAATAAGAACAAGGTAAAGTTATGCGATAAGTAAGTGTGCAAACTTACCGGCCAGTAGGCAAGAGTTTCCCAATTAGGTCAAATGGCCGACACGCAGGATCACCAATAGAATATAAAAATGAACACAAAACACAATCCTTAGTTTCCGAACTGATTGAAATACACTGCCGGAAAGTTACTAAATTTATCTAACAGTTGCAAGTTAACTTTATCTTCAGATCGCTTCAGGTTAACCAGCGATTGAAAAACCGTGCCTCAGTGTTCTTCTTTACCGTAGGTTAACATTATTTCCTCAAAGTTTTGATAAGTTAACCAATATGGCAGAAGTCAAACGCATAATTCAAGTACAATCTTCTTAAAGATTTAACCAATAAAGTAGATTTTGGCATGCGTTTTAACTCTTACTATTCCCTCCACAGAGGGAGTATCTGTCACATGCTTAAAAAATACAACATATCTTACCTTATCATTATACTGAATAAAATGGTACAACATGATAATTCCATCAACGGTGTTAACTAACATCCAAAACGACATGTCTATGTGTATCATAATAGTAATCGCTGTTCCATTATAGTTACTAACACTAACCCTAAACACATACAGTAGTATGACAAAACAGCAGCTGCCTACTTTAAAAAGCACATACACTTGAAATACAACATTAATTTCTCTTCCAACATTGTGTAAGTCATTCAATATCTTTACGACAGACACGAACACATGGAAAGAAATACGAAATTGTTTAACACGAATTAAGAAAGTATGTACAATGTTAATCCTTTCTTTAATTTCATATAAAAACAATATAACGACACAAGAAAATGTCACGTTCAAAAGTTGAGTGACGTGAATAAAATAACCACATTCAAGATTTTTAAAAACACCCTTGTTTTCGTAACCAAAAGTTACCAAATCAAGTAATAAGCACGTAAGTACAGCAAGTAATAAAACAAATAATGTAACAATTGCACGCTTTTTTACTACGAGCATAATTAACTTTTGCCTTAATCGTAAATTTGATGCGATTATCTGTTAATATAAATTTTTGAATAATTTGGGAAACACGTTTATTATAATATATTGCAATAAAAACATATTGTAAAACTCCAGTGTTGCTAGTGATTTGTAAAAGCAGATAAGGAGCTTTTCAACTGAAGAATAGTGTTTATCGCAAACACCAATGTGATATAAATTTGTTATTATTAACGTTAATAGAAAACACATATTCCAAAATTGAATGCATTTAGTGCTAGGCGACAATGAATAGACAGGAAATCCTAAAAACTTTGAATAGCATTGAATTGGATTTAAAACATAAATTATGTTTTCTTTTAATTTAAACATTGGTTTTAAAGATCGATATAAACAACTATTTTTTTAAGTACGTGTAGTAACTTAACAATAGACAATCGAATATTTTACTAATAAAACGACGTCTTGTCGATAGTATCAAATTAATGTAGTTACAGAAAATATTGTTAGTTATTAAATAAATTAAATTTATTTTTATTTATTTATTATTATTTATTAATTACAAATTATTAAGTCATTAGGAAAATGCAATCAACAATAAAACCCGCTGTTTCCTTCTCTTAAAAGAGGGAGACTCATAGGAATAGATGGCACCGTTGTCGATTTTAATTCTGAACGTTCAGCTGAAGAAATAGAGACGTATTTGGTATCCTTCAAAATAAACGTGCTACTTTCTAATAAATAAACACGATATGTAGTAAACGCCTTCTAATTTAGAAATAGTTCACTTGAGACCAATTCTAATACATTATCCATTGCACCAAATCTAATAAACGCACAGTATAGGAAAAAAATATTTTAATTTTACAGGTGTAGTTTTTCAGTTACATTATACGAGGATATATTGAAAAATTCTTAGCCTACTATAGAACAAAACAAAATTTCAATGTCAAAATATTTTATTACTCAACATATTCTCCTCTTAATTGGATACATTTATTACAGCGAACCTGCAACGTCTCTAGACCTTTCAAAAAAATTTTCTTCTTGCTCTGCAAACCAGACCTCCACAGCTTCTATTACCTCCTTGTTGGAAGAAAATGTACGACCTTTTAAACTTTTTTTCAGTTGAGGAAAGAGGTGATAGTCGGACGGAGCCAAATCGGGTGAATAAAGGAGGTGTTCTAGTAATTCAAACCCTAAATCACGAATTTTTTTGCATGGCAACATGAGATTTGTGTGCAGGGGCGTTGTCCTGCAAAAAACAAAATACTTTTGAATAGCTTTCCGCGTCTTTTCTCTTTAATATTTTTCGTAGAGTGGTCAATAATGTCGAATAGTAATCTCCAGTTATTGTTCTACCCTTATCCAAAAATCAATCATGATTACTCCATGGCAATCCCAAAAACTGAAGCAAGAACTTTTCCAGCAGATTTTGGACACGAAACTACTTAGGTCTTGGAGAACCAGAGTGTCGATTGTTGTTTTTGTTTCTGGATCGTAGAAATGTACCCAAGTCTCATCCATAGTAACAATTCGGTTTAAGAAGTCTACATCGTTTTCAAATCGAGCACAGATCAAACGCGATGCTTCTACCCTTGCACGCTTTTGGTCAACATTCAAACATTTGGGGATCCATTTTGCAGCAATTTTTCTCATGTCCAAATTGACGTGAACCATATGATGAACGCGTTTGTATGAAATATTCAGTGCTTCAGATATCCGTTTTAGCCCAATTCGACGGTCTGATAAAATCATGTCATGAACTGCATCGATATTTTCGGGGACTGACACAGAAACTGGCCTTCCCGATCGGTCATGATCTTCAATGAAAAATTTACCTCTTTTGAAGCTTGCATTCCAATTTTGACGGTCGCATACGAAGGACATTGATCACCAAGGGTATTAAGCATATCTTCGTAAATCTGCTTACCTCTTAACCCTTTTAAGTACAGGTACTTAATGATGGCTCGATACTCCAATTTTCGATTTTCACAATTTCGGTGGACATCTTTTTCATTTAATTTATTGCCTGACTCTGGTTTACTTTTTTGACGTCAAACTTTACACTGACACTTCTAATAAGTTATTGTTCGTTGCTATGGTAACGCAATATTTTGTTTATGCAAGGAACTGGTCTAGGCTAACTAGATATCAATACATCCTCGTACCATTGATTTCGGTAACAGAAACCAAATTTCACTCATAGTCTAAGATCCGACTGCAAAATTAGGACGCTCATCGAGAATTTGCTAAAAACCTAATTTTTACATGTACCGGGTGACCCAATAAGACTGTTCCTCCGCTATATCTCGGGAACCGTTCGCCGTATGACTTTGGTGTAAAATAAATATTAGGTAAATCGGCCATGAAGAATCGTAGGAAAATATTTTCAAGTTTTAAAAATGACCACCAGAAGGCGTAACTGCCATCTTAAATTTTTAAATTGCATTACCTATAAGTTTCGCATAATAAACAAAAATTTTTTTAACATTTGTTAAGAGAGCCAGTTTATCTATCATTTTCGTATAAACAAAAGTTCAGTTATTTCAAAAACAAAGATGGCGGGGGGTGTTCAGTTGTTTTTGCAATAACCTGCTTCAACTTCTTAACGGTTTGACCGATTTTAACAAATTTGGTATCGTTTAAAAGAGCATTCCTTAAACAATAAGAATCAGATCGAGGACCGCGCAGTAAATTTTCTAAAACTATTAAAAATTTAGCACAAAATGAATAAGATGTTAAAGAGACAATTATGAGTTTAAGTTGAATTTATTTAGGTATTATTTAAAAAAATATATATCATCAGAACATGCATGTTGCTCCAAAGGGATTAAACGCATTTTGAACTTACTGTCACTTTAATATTACTTTTGTAATTCTAACCTTTAATTTAAAAAGGATGCCTAAAAACTTAAATAGGTATACTATATCCTAATTCGAATATGTTAGACCATCTATTTTGGAACCATTTACAAAGATTCTTTGTAAAATTTGATGGCCCAAATCCAGTACTTTGCGTAAAGTCTTAAGCTGTTTTTTTTGCAATATGGTGTGTGGTCTTGGAAAAAAGAAAGATAGGTAGGTAGTTCAGTTCATTTTTTGCGAAAAAAAATATAATATAATTGGAATTTAAAAATTATAAGTTATAACTTTTTCATCGCAATCATGAAAAACAAGGTAAGTCTTCGCTTGGTTTTTAAAGTAAAGTAAAAGCACCCTACACTTGGAAAATTAAACAAATGGAACACGATGCATTATAAAATGACAGTCGTAATTTTGTAAATTATTTTGTTGTGTTTACATTCAGAAAGTGCAGTTTTTTGAATTTGTAATCTTTTTTAAAATGCCGATTTCTAACCAAGAAGCATTTAATATGCTGGCGATCTATTTTGAATGTTTTCAAAATGATATTATCGCTGCTCGCACCTTCTATTTGCGCTATCCGAATTGACCGAGATACCATCGCCGCGTGTTTGTGCGTTTACCCCAGCGCCTGTTAACAACGGGTTTCATCCGTAGACCTGTCATAAATAGGAGAAATAGGCAAAATAACAAACAAAATGTTATTAATATCCTGGCTTCCATAGAAATTAATCCCCAAATTAGTACTAGAGAAATTTCTCGAGACTTGGGTATTTCTCAAAGTACGGTTTATCGCATTATTCAAACCCAGAGGTATGTAAGAGGTATACCTCTTTTTATAAAAGTTTAATCTATTTTACACTCAATTTATAAATTCCCATGTTTTTTTTACATTTTTTGCTATTTTAGGCTACACCCCTACCATATCAACTTACACCAAGGCCTTACTCCTCCGGATTTCGACCGAAGGATAGGTTTTTGCCACTGGCTATTAAACATAGTAGCAGAAAATCGTCAATTTCTGTCAAATGTGTTGTAGACTGACGAAACCACTTTCGGTAGTAATGTGCAATTGAACTTACATAATGCGCACTTTTGGGCCCGAAATAATCCGCGCTGGTTTGGAGAAGTCCAGCATCAAGGGAGATATAGTGTAAATGTTTGGTGTGGGATAATTGTAGGGCGGGTTGTTGGTCCGTTTATTTTGGACGGAGCATTAAATGGTCGAACATACCTATATTTCTTAGAAAATGTTCTTCCAATTTTAATGGATGATATTCCGCTGGACGTCCGCCAAAATATGTTTTTCCAGCATGATGGTTGTCCCGCCCATTATGCCTTTGCTGTTCGCCAGTACTTAGATGCCACCTTCCCTGACCGTTGGATCGGAAGAGGAAGCCTGTTCCCTTGGCCTCCATGTTATTTGCCTAAAAATTGCTTCAGTATTTAACACAAGAATCTTTGGATGTTGCAATTTGGAATGATTCTGATTATAATTGCGCACATATTAAAACTTATTAAATATTTCAAGGTCTCCCAATTTAACCTGCCTTGATTTTTATCTCTGGAAAAGAATTAAGGATATAGTCTTAGCAACAAAGCCAACTTCCCGCGAGGATATGATTGCAAGAATCAGGAATGCCATCTTGAACATCCCAAGAGCTGAAATTGGGAATGCTGTTCTTTTAATACATCAGCGTCTTCAGATGTGCATCCAAAATAACCGAGGCCATTTTGAACACCTGGGTCGCCATTAGATCCCTTTTTTTTTCTTTTATGGGTTTTATTAAAAAACGGTTCTTTTTAGAACCACAGGCCATTTCATAAAAAAAATTTGTCTCTTTAACATCTTATTCATTTTGTGCTAAATTTTTAATAGTTTTAGAAAATTTACCGCGCGGTCCTCGATCTTTAAACATCCATTATTCTCATTTTCCTAAAATTTGAGGTTAGAAACAAGATTTTGAAAAATGGTTTTTACTGGTATATTTGGATGTTATTTGGCTACTTTATCATAAAAAAATAGTCACATCATTCCATTTGATTTTTTTGATTTTTTTTTTAATTTGGGTCATGGTGTCAAAACTAATTTAACTAAATTAACTATATTTTGATTGATTCTTATTGCTTAAGGAATGCTCTTTTTAACGATGCAAAATTTGTTAAAGTCGGTCAAACCGTTAAGAAGTTAAAGCAAGTTATTGCAAAAACAATTGAACACCCCCCCGCCATCTTTGTTTTACAAATAACTGAACTTTTGTTTTTACGAAAATGATAGATAAACTGGTTCTCTTTACAAATGTGAAAAAGTTTTTTGTTTATTATGCGAAACTTATAGAAAATGCAATTTAAAATTTTAATACTTTTGTATTAAGTTTATTGTTAATTCTTTGGAGATGTTTGTAAATAAAGAGTTTACATCAAACGAAATTAATTTATAATTGGATGGTATTGTTGTATCTTGTATGGTATCTATTAATTCATATGAGTTTTTGATGTTATGAATGAAAATGTGTGAAATATTACTGAGTATGTCTGATATGAATTTTGATAAATGATACGTAGGTGCTCCAATGCATGAAACTATGGGTCTTAAGGATGATCGTCTTTATGTATTTTTACTAAACCATATAATTTTGGTGGAACGCTTGTGTAAGTTGTAATTTTTTTGTAAGTTGTGTTGTCTATATGTCCGTTGTTAAGTAATTTTTTAGTAATTTTGTTGTTATAGTTTTGAATTTTCGTAGTCGGATCATTGTTAGTCAAATTATAAACCACTCGTCATTTAATAAAGAGTTTAATTTCGTAAAATAGTCTTCTTTAGGTATAATTACAGTGGCATTACCTTTGTCCGATTTTAAAACCATCAGTTCGTCATTATTTTTCAAAAAAAATTTGGTAGATGTCACTAGTCTCTTAATAAAAATGTCCTTTACTTGGGTTACAGAATTTTCTTGTCGTATTAGTATATTTCGTAATTATGTAGTGTATAAAATAGACTGTCTTAACTGTAATAAATGCTATGTTGGCCAAACCAAACAAAAACACGTAATAGGATTAAAAATCATAAGTACGATTGCAAAAACAAAAAACCAGACTGGTGATCATTTTTAAAACTTGAAAATATTTTCCTGCGATTTTTCATGGCCAATTTATCTAATTCTTTTTTAAACCAAAGTTATACGACGAACGGTTCCCGAGATATGGCTGAGGAACAGTCTTATTTGGTCACCCGGTATATGAGTAGAATACAGAGTGGTCTGCGTAGAGCGTGCATAAAATTTTTTTAATTTTCTAATAAATCAGAAACTTAATTATAAACCTTAATTATCTTATCTTATTTTTGACCGTTTTTGACATGTTATTTTTCTCAAAAAAAGGTTGCTTAAATAGGGAGTGCGATTTCTAATCCAAATTGTGACTGTGGAAACGAACTAGAGACCGTTGCACATATTGTGGAGGATTGTCATTTAACAAAGTTTAAAGGAGGGTTTGTAAACATTTATAATTTAAGGGACAAAGTTGTATTATGACTTACTAATGTGAAGGACATCTGAAGTTAAGCTTTATTTTGTATTCTTTGTCCTGATTATCTGTTTTTCTTAATTTGGTTACTATTTTTTCAACCTACTATTTTTTTGTCATAGTCGTGACTGGCGCTTGAAGCGGTCTATTATATGTCGACATGCAATGGGTGTGTTGTTATATTTTATGTTCTTCTTTACCTTTTAAAATGTTTTACACACTTAATTAATATTATTACATATAAATACTAAGGTGGGTTGGCATGTTTAGGTTCTAGTGGTTTTTCTAAACCTTGAAGCAAACGCTTTGCCAAGACAAACTAATTCACAATTGCACCCGGCTCTGTCACCACACTATACAGGGTCATTGATGGTCGATGGTAAGTTAGACGTTTATGGAAATTGGGGCATAGGAGTAATCTGAAAATTTGGCTATTGTCATAAATAGACACAATCTATCTTTCTAAAATATTTTCATTTTGTCGGTGTTGCCGCTTCTACTCAAAAGTAGTAACAACTTGTTAAATTTAAATAAAACACTCTATATATTATTTAATTTTAGAATCACACTTTCTTTCTGATAATTTTTTTAAATAGTTTCCTATACCTATCTACACCGGTTTTCGAGATATTAATTATTTTACATTATTTTTTTCAAAATATGATTCCACCAAAATTTAAATTTAGTTGCTATTTGAACCCATATAAGGCTGAAATTTTAGATGCAGTTTGCAAAAGTCTTGTATTTAACAGTTACCTAAATAAATTTATTTTATCTTATACAGGGCGGTTTAAAATTAATGATTTTGACGCGACTTACACAAAAGGTCAAACTTTATTTTTTCAAATGGAACACCCTGTATATTATTAAAAAATCGGATACACAATTAAAATGCCTTCGAGTTAATATAGCATAATAACATAGCTAACTCGTCAACTTTTCGAAATAATCGAAATAATGATTAAAAATCACATTGTCTTCACGTAATTTGCATTAGTTAGCCATGGAACGCCGTGTGATTTGACAATTCTTCAATTATTTACTGTGTTTGACAGACGTCAAAGTTTTGACATTGTGATTGTGATTTACTACTTAATACTTATTCAAAAACAAATTACAATTAGGCGAAATAATTACTCGCATGAAGTTTTGATGAATCTATTTATTCTTCATGGACAATGTAACAAAATTGTGGCAAAAACATGTAGGAAATTCAATGAAATGTATTCTGATTTGCAGCCAATGAACGAAAGAAAGTTTATGCTTTAACACTCAATCACACGCGTCAAATATATTGCACAATCACACGCGCGCCGGGGATACCCTCACGTTTCAATATCTTAAGGTTTTGGGGTTTTAAGTGGCAAAATTTATATATTCAATTAGTACTTGCAAAACATTTTTATTAACTCAAAATAATTCGAGTCAAAAATTTTATAATAATACATATTATAGAACAAAGAAATCAAATATACAAACTAATTCAAACATTTAAACTACCAAACTGTTTTATTTTAATTTGATGATTCTCCTTCACTTACTGAGTGCGTGCAGTTTGTACATGTTGTAATAGTGTGCTCCCTACAGATTGATTTAGTGTATTGAATACACCTAGTTTTTGACTTACGGTTTTTCCTAGGAGGACAGTACGCACATCTTACATCTTCATTTCCTATCAACCTTTGGTGTCTTTCAGGTTTTGGAATTTTATAAATCTCATGCAATCGGCATTTCATAGCATTAGGTATATGTGATTCTAACCCTCTTCGCTTTGCATAGTCATACATTAACGATTTTGCCAACTTTGTCAGATAGTCTGTCCGTGGTAGTGGTTGAAGTGTATTCGCTTTTGTAGATGACATAGCTGTTTATAGCTCTAATGTTCATAAGGCCGAAAAATATTGTAAGTGGCCACCTATTTGAAATTCGCGACACTGAATATTTTTTTTGCAATGCATCACTCATATCCACTCCAATTTTTGTTTTGCTGTAAAATGTAATTATGCTGGGTTTATATTCTACACCTGATTCGGAATCAACAGAATCGTCAAAGTGCATAGTAGATAAAAGAAGCACATGTTTGGCTCTTTTTGGTTTATAAGACACGATTGTAGAGTTCTTAGAGAAACCAAATATGGAACTTTTTATTGGTCTTTCTCTTATGTTCTCAATAAAGAGAGGAGGAATTTCCTTTTTATTTTTTTAGTGTTCCTACTAGCGTCAGTCCCATTATTAAAAGTTCTTGAGAAAGTGGAATAGAAGTAAAGAAATTGTCGCAGGTAATATTTCTTCCAGTTTTTATCAAGTGTTTTGTCATCCTTTTACAATTTCTCCTGATCTGTTATCTACTCGGTATGGACCTTCGTTTTGCATACCAACATATACTTCTAAATTTGTTGTATAAAATGTTTTAGCATCTGAGCAAGCCCACATTTTCAAACCGTAACTATCCGGCTTATTAGGCATATAAACCCTAAAACTGCAGCGCCCTCTAAATGCCAACAGCATTTTGTCTACTGTTACATACGAACTTACGCTGTAGTTATTTTTGCAACAATTTACAAATTCATCAAATATATCACGAATATAAGTCAGTTTGTCAATTTTCTTTCGTTGCTTTCTGTTTATATCAGAAACATCATCAAAACGTAGCATCTGAAGTAAAAACTTAAACCTATTTAGTCCCATTGTTAAACGACATATTTCTATTCCTGTTTCATCCTTTGTCCATATTCCCAACAGATTTTGGTGTTTTGAATGGTGGACACCCAACAAATACAACAACCCAAAGAAGGCTTTTATTTCTTGTATATCTGTTTCCTTTGCATCACGACCACGAACGTAATTTTGTTGTACTAGACGTATTTTTTATGTTAGTACAGTTTACAATTTTTGCAATCATTCTGTCAGGAAAAAACAATTGCCACCCGCCTTTTATATCAGAAACACCTTTTGCTTCCTTGATGGGACCTGGA
This sequence comes from Abscondita cerata, assembly GCA_030710515.1. Classification (NCBI taxonomy): domain Eukaryota; kingdom Metazoa; phylum Arthropoda; class Insecta; order Coleoptera; family Lampyridae; genus Abscondita; species Abscondita cerata. Next base: position 198,686 of record JALBCR010001376.1, on the reverse strand, counting down.
AGTTTTGTAACAATGTTACATTGTTTAGTTCGACTCCTATTATTAATTTGAGGATGCTTTGCCCATTCTGTAACTCCGTCTCTTCCCACATAAGTTGGACCAACTGTCTCAATCTCTTCATTTTCAGATTCTGCACTTTGTTCGGATTCTGTATTGTCTATTACATAATTGTTAGTAACGACTTCATCAATATCACTGTAATCTGAATTGTCATCTGCAAGACAAATAGTATCCACTTCCTCTTTAGATACTGATTCCCATAAATCTAATAAACGTTGTTGTTCTTCTCATACCAGGCCATACCTATAAATGTGATGTATTATGCAAATTTACAAAAAGTGAAAATTTACTTACTAAAATACTTCAGATGAAGAATTTAGCAATATACTACTAGCACTGTTTAGAAATATTTTGACAAAATTTGTAACGTCTGCACACGTGTTGCGGCGAAAACCGCAAACTTTAATAACGGAGTCACACGCAACGCGGCGAAAGCCCGCACATTGAGAAAACTGTAATACCAATAATGCTGTCAAACGACCACTCTTACAATGAACTTAATACTGCATTCTAAGAAAGTACTTGGCGTGACACCCCCAATTAATACAAACCAACCAAATTACATAGATAACAACGTGAATGACGGGGAAAGCCCGGCGACGCGTGTGATGGAGTGTTAAGCTTAGAACCATAATTGATAGAGTTCTGTTGTATTCGCAATAAACTCTCTTTCGTTCATTAGCTGCAAATTAGAATACATTTTATTGAATTTCCTATATGTTCTTGCCACAATTTTGTCACATTCTCCATGAAGAATAAATAGATTCATCAAAACTTTATGCGAGTAATTATTTTGCTTTGTTGTAATTTGTTTTTGAATACGTATTAATTAACTCAACCAACACTAAATATTTCAATAACAGTATATAATCATAATTATAATACTTCTTTGCTTGAAATCTGTCTTAAATATTTCTACGCGCAGATTCATATTTAAGAAATATTTGGTTTACCAACATTTATAATATTTACACGAATTGTAAAATAAATATTTATGTATGATTATTTAAAAATATTTATTCTACAGCATTTAAGAAATATCATATTTTAATTTAAAATTAGTGAAAAAGAAATATGTTGAAGAAATATTCACTAAATATTTATCTAAGCATTAGTAAAAATTTATAAAAATATTTTTAGTAAATATTAAGTATATATATATATATATATTATTGTTTGGTAACTTCAGCAAAGCAGATTTAATAATAAAAGCAATTGAGTTATTCAGAGTTCGTAGCCGAGGGCTACAAAATCTTTTCCTTAGCAAATCCTCTTAGATCTATAAGAAAAGACCTAAATGCATCAAGCATTAAGTTGTGTTTGTGTTTTAACCATTTTGTAAATAAATCGAATGAGGTCAAGTAAAAATGCAGGAGCAGGATAAATAGTTATAAAGAAGTTTGTTTTTGTTTTCTATCTTTATGTAAAAGATAATTTGTCAAATTTTACGTCATAAATGTATATAATTTAAATAAATGCATGTAGGATTAGTTACGCCGACTTAGTTCGTTTTTTCTTTGGTGTGTTGGGTTTTGATGCTTTAATTTATGTTTTTGGAATAATAAATACCACATTTGTTTACGGTAAAAGAATTTTGACGGCGTAAAAAGGACCTTTTACTGGTCATGTTCGTGAATACAATGATTATTCTTTACTAAGTAAACTGAATTATTTCTTAATAAACAAGAATTAAACAGAACCTAGAGACCATAACTAAAAACATACTGAAAATTTGATTTTATCTAAAAACTCAATTAAATATGTTATGTATTTATTATATACTTATATAATAAATTTTTTAGTGTCGACAAAAAATCTTTACCGACCAGGAAATAAAAAAAATCGGTTTTCCTGTTTTTATCAACAGCAAAAATGCTCATAGGAAATAATCCAGGTGATGTAATCACAACCACACAACCAACAATAAGTAAACTGTTTACAAAATATTGAATTATTTTGTAATTGCTATTACCGTACTCATTATATTAGATTTGTTTGTTCCATTGAATTAAAAAAATATTAATTTGGTTTCTATTTTTGCTTCTCGGAGACAAAATTTATGTTCATATTAAAATACAGTTTTGAATATGATAAAAAATACATCAGTTTTGACAAGAACTCGAACTCAGTTTTATTAATTTCAATATTTAGATAGTTTTGTGTGGCCTTATAATTAACAAATTAATTTATTTTACTTACATGATTGATTTGATTGAGAAAATTTAAATTACAATTATAATTAATATTTTATTTTGTAGTTTGTACTGTTTATATGTTATGTTAGAATTGAATTAAGTAATAAATATTGTTAATATTACTTATGTATTAATAATGTTTTTTTTGTAAACATAAAGAAGAAAATTTAAAAATTTTGAATATTATTTTACTTTTTTGTAAATTGATTTAATAATATTGTATTATTTACAATGTTGCATAAATTTCATTATATTCAGAAAATATTACTATAGAACCTAATTAAAATATTTTAAATATAATTATTTAAAATGTGATAATAAATGAAATGTGTGTCTAACGACATCTCGTATAATCAAGGACACGTATGAATAGTAACAAACTAAGTAATTCCAACAGATAACTGTAACGACATGAAACGTTATAAATGTGTCGATAAAGCCAATATATATCATTTAACTGTCGTTACAGTTATCTATTGAGATTACTTAGTTTGCTAAAATATGATGTTATTATTTTTCTGAAATATTTTTTATAAGGCAATTTAAAATATTTGATAAGTATTTGCTTGAAATATTTATATAAAATTTATTTCAAATATTTTTTATGTTTACCTAAAATATTTAACAAATATTTTCTTTTAATATATAAAAGTGATACATTTAATTGTATGATTAACATTATTTACTAATGTTTACATAACATTTTGTGCTGCTTGGGTTGGTTCGTAAACTGATAGTCACTTATTAAATATTACATAATTTATGAAAAAAAATACATTGTCTTAATTCAATTATTATTGCAATTAATTATATATAAAGTAGTTACAAAATGCAATATAAGTTAAATTACTACCTAATTAAAACCAAAATTTTTTCGTGCTGACACTAATCAAGGTGTATTGACAAATTTTTGTTACTGTAAACTGTAAAATATATTCAGTGTTTGCCAGACTTACATTCTGAGCATTAATTTTATATTTGCTTTTACTTAGATGTGTTTATGATGACAAATATTAAGAATTGGATTAGTATCAAAATTATCAACCTTCATAAAATTGATACAGTTTTTTTATACTTTATACTTTTTTTTCCATGTTACTGAATTGATGAAAGATTACTAAATATGTCGCTACTCCGGCTACCATCTGAAACAGAAACGAAATAAAATCTGTATTGTTAATCTGTATATCACTCACAGAATGTAACAGTGTCCAATCAAGCGGAAAGCAACCAAATACGGTGAATTTAAAATCTTCGACGTATACTTGCAACGAAAAAAGTTCAAGCTACAAACCACAACATAGTTTTGTTATTTTAACCATTACATAATATTATCTGCTTGTCTAGATTCGGGTCTAAAAGCCGTTGTTGATTAGAATTAACGTTTCACTGTGGCTAGTGTCAGAACGAAACCCTGAGGCTCAACCAGATCTTAAATCCAATTCTCAAAAACACCCAAAAGGCATCTTACGAAAAAACGGATTTTACCAGCGCGATGCAAGCCCTGTCTCCTTTGAGTAAGTATCAATCTACATTCAACATTGGATGTAGAAGGACCCTAAAGAAGCTGACCACTCGCGTTAGCAAAACGTACAAAAAATTTAATCCTTTAGACCCCAATCTAGACAACATTAGTATAAAAACAGACCGCAAAAGCATAAACTAATTTGTTACCTGCTTATATGGCAGATTAGATTTACCGACTGCTTTTTCTAAATCCTCCATAAGTTGTACGGTTTTTTTAGCCTGTAAAAAACAAGACGTTATTTAATGATGCTATATGGTACCACTCAAATCTCTTAATACTTAAATCTTCCTTAACATTTAGTCTAAGAATAAAGTACTAATTCGTCATTTCTCAACTTCACCCAAAACAAAAGCAAGCATACAGCATAATCTCAATCTTATATTTTAGTAAGGCATTAAAACTCCTTAAATTTTACGAATTTATAATTGAAGTATAATGAAGTGTAGGTTTAATCTAAAAATTAAGATATTGACTTAGAAAAAGGTGGCAGTGTTTCTGTACATTGTGACCCTCCCAAATGCTACTTTTTATGATTCCATTTTAACAGATATATTTAAACTCAGCAAGTCAAAACTATCAAAACATTAAAAATTCGAAATTTGATATTTGACCGTTTCGAAGTAATTTGAAAAAAAAATATGATTAAGAGTTTACCTTTAACCTCCGTTGGGAAACATTTTCTGACATATAAAACAATTAGTGCTTTTTTCTATGTACAGGGTGTTCCATTTTTATGTGTTTTATACGGTTTGTCACTTATGAGTGGAGAAACAAAAGATGCAATAATTACATTTCTCCTAGCTCTCTCAATCAGCTACAAGGTGGAATTTAAAATGGTCACTTTTAAAGAAACCCTAGTATCTCAACTATGCAAATATTTATATGTAAAGAATTACGTAGAATCCAGTGGTCTAATTTACTTTTATTGGCCAAAGTTGTATTTTTTTAATGGGACACTATATTTTTTTCTAAAATCGGCTCCATTTCTTCATAAGCTTTCTAAAACTAGTATTGACAAAGTCAAAGTGAGGGCGGTGACTGGTTTGACAATTCATTTGTTTTTCTGTTATCAACATTATTTTATGAAAACAGAAATTGTTTTACAAGCTTTTATACAGCAACTAAACTGCAGCGTCTATTTAACAAACAGAAAAACACCAAAAAACTTTACTCGGACACGTGTTTCAATAGCTAAGCTATCATCATCAGCGAACCGATACTAAAATTAAAAACAATAAAAGCTTATATATAGATTAGTAATGCCAACAGTTAACTGTAAAGACTAGTGTGCGTTAAAGTGCACGGTGCCATCTAAGCGATGGTTTTAAGCATTAAAACCATCGCTTAGATGGCGCCATGCACTTTAACGCACACTAGTCTTTACAGTTAACTGTTGGCATTTACTTAGTTTATACTAATTTACACGTGTCCATTTTAACACGAGATGTCGCAAGACACACATTTTACTTATATATATACTATCTGCGTGTCACGCATTGCTCCACTTAATTGATTCTTATACATATAAGCTTGAATAATTCCGAAAATCTTAATGGACCGTTATCATCATATTTCAAAAGCAAATTTCTGTTTTTAAAAATTTTCAAATTTTTACAAGAATCAAGTTCGGTTTTATTATGTACCCTCTTAATTAATTCAATGTCGCTTACTCTATGACATTTTTTAGCATATGCATGGCAACACTGATTTAAAAAATAATTTAGAATACTTTCCTAGAATTTGGTTTAGATATGTAGATAATGTTTTTGCAGTCATCGACACTAAAATTTACAGCCCTCAGCAATTTGTAAAAATTTTAAATTCAAAATTTGAGACGATCAAGTTTACCTATAAAACACAATCAAACCTTAAGTTACCTTTTCTTAGACACTTTAGTGACCAGAAATGGCAACAAACTAGATATAGATATTTATCGTAAAGACACTAACACTATGAGGTTTATAACAAATGATTCCATCCATAGTATGCAACATAAACTTGCATCTTTCAACTTTTTGATTCACAGATTTTTACATTCCTCATTGTCAAAACAAAACTTTGATAAAGAACTGCGAAATATTAAGTAGATCGTATCATACAATGGTTTTTAAAGAAAGACCCAATAGAAATGTGTGATAAATCGGGAATATATAAAATTAATTGTAAATACTGTAACCAAGTATATATAGGGCAAAAACCAAGAGACCTATTAAAACTCGTTTTAAAGAGCACTTAGCTCATGTCAAATATCATCGCACAGATAGATCCAGTGTTGCCATAAATGTGCTTGAAAATGGCCATAGAGTAGGCGACATTGAATTATTTAAGAGGGTAGATAATAAAAACGAATTTGATTCTTGTGAAAGTTTCGAAATTTTTAAAAACAGAAATTTGCTTACGAATTATGATGATAACGGTTCATTAGGATTTTCGGAATTATTCAAGCCCATATAAAAATCAACTAATAATCCAACGATGCGTAACACGCAAATAGTATACAGGGTGGTCCAAAAAATAGGTCGCAAACTATACTGTGCTACTAAACATAAAAACTTCTAAAATATTTTTTTATAAACTACTGTTCAGTTGGGCTTACTTAACCCAGATATGCCTATAGGTTAAGTTGAAAATTAAAAATAATAATTTAATGAAGTTGCATTTTATTAATGATAAAAAATTATGGAAACTCAAAAAAATTGGATTTTTTTTTCCAAAATAAGGCAAAATTTCAGCCGTACTACATGTAGTACATTAGGCACATCGACACTTGTAATATAACATTTATTTTTTGGTGTGAAACTGCACAAAACACTTAACATGCACCAAGTAATGCACAAGCAATTCTCCTTCTGAAATTCAACTGGTCCAAATCTTCTCCACTTCGGCGATGTAAATGCCAAGCATTCTGGATTGCCATATCAATGGAGTGCATCAGTAATGGAATATACCATTTTTTCCCCGAATAGAAATTCGATACAAACTGATATTTTGATCAGATCGATCGACCCCTCCTATATTGGCATTGTACATGTGGATGAGATGAGGCTGCTCCACCTGGATATTCTTTTTCTCCTTCTGTGAATAACGTTTGACCATGTGGATTGGTGTAACTCCCGCGAAGTTCGAACAGAGACAAACAACACTATTATCGTGCCACTTTACTGCAATGAAATTCTGATCACTGATTTTCGCGTAATCGTAACTCCCTCGACTATTTTTTTTTCATATCCTTTGAACTCACCAGCGAGACTCCCCTCAATCGATTTTCTCTCACCGTACCGGTAGCGTAAAAATTCAGTGCTGTCAACTCTTCTATCAGGGGAATTGAAGTGAAGAAATTATCGAAGAAAAGATGAAACTTCATGTCTGGCCATTTTTTGCGCAGAGCTTGAGCGTACTCCAAGACTACTCCTGCACTAACTCCAAAATCTTTATAAGTTTCACTAATGTTTGTTGAAGCTCCCTGATATGGTTCAAACCAGTTCACATAACCCAACCTGGTAGTCCCAACCCACAACTTGTAGCCATATGGTATAGGTTTTCCATGAATATACTGCTTGCACCCATGACGTCCATAGTATGGGACCATAGCTTCATCGATTGAGTGCATTTCCTCTGGAGGCGAATGCTCCATAAATTTTTTATTCAACAGTGTGAAAATCGGCCGCACTTTTGTGAACTTGTCTCGTGGCTCCAGCTCCTGATTGTCACAAACATGAAAATTCGAGAACAAATAGTCAAATCTGTCTCTTGAAATAGCTTCCGAAACCATGTCATTGTGACCATCTCTGTCGCGTTCCCAGTAAATCCGTCGCCTTGGCACTTGCACATATCCACTAAGGATCAGAACTCCAATGAAAGCCTTGACTTCATGTCTTTCTATGTTTGGTCTCCGGTTCTTTTTGTTGGGCGTATTGATTGCTTCAGTATAGAATGGTGTCTATTACTTCCTCATCAAAAAACTTTGAAAACATTTCCAAAGGACTCTCTAAATTAGGTACGTTAAAATTATTATCAAAGGTTGTTGTAATCGGAGCCAAATCTTCCGCAAACCAATCGTAATCCTTCTTTTTTTTTGCAGGTGGTTTTGTTTCTTTCTGTTTATTTATCGGCACGTTTGTTCGCAGTTGGGATATGGGTAAATTGTCAAAGACAATTTCTGCAGGAGCATTCAGTTGGTTTGCCGGTAGATTATCAATGGTGAGATCATCTTCACCTCCAGAATCTTCATCTGTTACTTCATCTGTTGCATTGTCAGGAGAAAATATCGTGATTTTGTCGACACTGCCAACATTTTCTTCATTGTCCTCTAACATTGCAAGAGCTTCATGAAGCGAGAACCCCCTGTAATTGAATGATATTTATAGACACATATTTACCTAATGTACTATATTTAGTACATTTCTTTTTTCACCCCAAAAATTACCACAATTTCTCAAAATAACTTGAATATATGAATGCCTACTGTTAACATGATTATTTGTTGTTATGTTTTCCATTGAACGAAATTTTTATAGTTTTTTATTTATTTGCAATCAACTTACCTCTCGAAGCGGATGTTATGATCGTCCATTTCTATTTGTTGGCTAACTTTGAAGCGGAACAAGACACAAACGAGATTTGAAAAGTCAATTGAATGTTGACACTTGCGTTGTCTGGTATGTACTGAATGGATTCATGCATCTTAACAAGTTGCAGCCAGTCGGCACTGCACAGGCTGAGACTTGTTTGAGCCGTACTACATATAGTACATTAGGCATACCTGGGTTAAGGAGGTGCGGTCTTGTAAAGTTTCAATTTAAAATTGGTTTTTTTCTAATTATCTCAGAAATTAGTTAAAGAAAAATCTGAAAATTTATATAGTAAAATACGTTAATACGATACCCAATTTAATTATTTTTTTTTTAATTTTAAGCAGTGGCGTAGATACCAGGGTAGCGGTGAGGTTGTTATTTAAAAAATTATAAATTTTAGAAATTTTAATCACCCTGTACAAATTTTGGAATAAGAAATTTACTACGGACAAAAAAGTGTTCTTTTCATTTTTTTGTTAGTATAATAGTTTGCGAAAAAAATCGTTTTCTTTAATGTCTGTTTTTTCTTATCAAAAACTATAATGGTGAAGTTGTCATTGAAAAAGAAGTGTAAAACTCAAAATTTTATTTTTTTTTATTTTATAAATTTATTTGAAAATAGATATCAACAATAAAAAATAATTTAACAATTAATACTACATTTACATCTTACAAGAGATGCTCAAAGTGTTGCCCTTGTGACGCCACACATGCCATGATTTTGAACTTTATCAACATTTATGTTATAATAATGAAATAAAAATACAACTACAGCCATAAAAACAATAGCAGTTGTTGAATTTAGAAAATCTCCTATTATTTATTTAAAATTTGTATTTTGCTTTTAATTCAAACGAAAAACAGATATTAAAAGGAAACGATTTTTCTCGAAAAAAATTATAAAAGTACATTTTGAACCACCCTGTATATAAGCTTCTTATTGTTTTTAATTTTAGTATCGGTCTGCTGATGATGATAGCTTAGCTATTGAAACACGTGTCCGAGTAAAGTTTTTTGGTGTTTTTCAGTTTTCCTAAGAATACTTAATTCAACTCTCTCGGTACACAACGTTCTCAAATGGGCACATAGATTCTCAAAATTAAAAACGATATTTTTGTACACGCTGCCAAAAACAACAAATTTAGGAATTCAATTGAGTCCGTAAAATGGAACATTTCCGGTCTAGTCCTTTCTGCGTGACTGTCAAAGACGTTTAAATTTTTCTCAATGGTTTATCAGACCTTTTGAAAAAATTACAGTTTTTTAGACACATATTGTGGAGTGATAAATCCAATTTTTTAAACAGAAAAAAACAATTATGTAAAGAATATAATAATATTAGTCCAGTCGGAGGCTATGTATGATCAACTTGGAAGTTTCCCAGTTGTGCTCCATATAGGTGAGCAAATCACCTTTCCTGTTTATGGTTAATTACATCCTGATCATTAAAAGTTGCCCTTTGAGAACCATAAATAAATAAATAATTAAAAAAAAAACAAGTTTCACCAAAAAAAACCACGTGTCAATGTCAGGCTGTGATTGCGCTCCTTCCCTACCTAATAAACTAAGTTTTAAAAAAGTTTCACCCAAACAAGATGTCTCAGAAGCCCTTCGTAATTTTCATGTGCCATTACAAGATATTATTGACTCTTGATCTTCAAAAATTTCCCGTTCTAATTATTCTGAAAATTCGTCAATTTTTGACAGAAGTTTTTTTCAAAAGTGTCACATTTGTCAAAAAGGTTTTGAATCAAGACGTGGTTTAAATAAGATTTACAAGAGCAATGATTTACTCACAGTAACTTCTCCAAAACTAAAGTGTCCTATTTGCCAAAATTCAAATGTCTTCAAGAGTAAAAATGGTTTAAAGATTTATTTATCGAGGTGTCATAAAGAAGAAAACTTTTCTGCAACTTCGAACGAAAAAAAATCATCCTACAATTTTATAGATAGATTAAGTAATTTGAAATCAAATGTTTTAATTCTCAAGAGAATTCCTCGTGGTGCACGTATCTAAGTTGCTACTAAGCTAACATCTATAATTCATTCTTGTGTATCTTTAAACACTGTACAACCTTGGGAAGAACTTTTCATTTTCTCATATAAAGTTCTCTCTGTATCACCAAAAACAAACAACAAAGATATGTCTTTAACTGCAAAAGTTAAAAATAACATCACCAATTACGAATCGTCAAAATTTATTAAGAAAAGCAAAAGTCTTCAAATTAATATTCTGTCTACAAAACACTAGAAAACAAGATAGGAGATGAAGACATTTGTGGTGCTATTCGTTTCTTAAGTACTTCTGATAGTTTTGCTGATGATAACTCCAATACTCTTGAACAACTCCGTTTAAAGCAGCTTTCTTTTTTGGTGCCTCCTTATGTGTTCTTTTAAAAAAAGATGGTGGTATTTGCCCAATTGTAGTCGGATCTATTTTTCGTCGATTTTCTTCCAAAATAGGTTGTTCTTATATTTCAAATATTTTAGGTAGTATTTTTAAACCTATCCAATTAGGTTTCGGTGTAAAAAATAGCTGTGAAGCTGTAGTACATGCTGTTAGAAGTTTTATTTCTAGAAATAATTCGGCTGAAGTTTTAGTTAAAATAGATGTAAAAAATGGTTTTAATTCAATTGAACGTGATATTTTTTTCTTTATGTTAAAAATCAAATTCCAGAATTCTTCCCAAATCTTTGGCAGTGTTATGCTCAACCTTAGAATCTTTTATATAATGGTAAACTTATTCAGTCTTGTGTTGGTGTACAGCTTTGGTCCTGTCCTTTTTAGTCTTGCAATTCATCCTATTATTAGCAAACTTTTTTCTCATCTCAATGTTTGGTATTTGGATGGTGGTACAATTGAAGGTTTTGTAGTGAATGTATTGCAAGATTTACAAACTACTTTAGATGAGTTTAAACTCTTAGGTTTAACGTTCAATTTTTCAAAATGCGAGTTGTATTTTTGTAAAAATTTAACAAATTCAATCAATTAAAATTGTTTCTTCTTTTGAGACATTGCATTCTGTTGACAATAGTAATTTATTCCTTCTTGGTGCTGCGTTAACTAAAGATGCTTTTCCACAAATGTTTTCCGAATGTTTAGCAAAATTCAGATAATATCCAAAACATTAATCCACATATGGCTCTATTTTTACTGCGTCATTGTTTTTGGATTCCCAAACTTAATTATCTTTTTGCGTTGTTGTCCTTTCTGGAAATTCAAAGATGTTTGTAAAGTTTTTGTTGATAAAATTAGTAATTCCTTAATAGGCATTTTGAACATTAAATTTACTCCTTTGTCTTGAATACCTGTTTCATTTGGTTGTTTAGGAATCCGTTGTGTCAGTGATATCGCCATTTCATCTTTTTTTCCTTCTACTCACGCTTCTGCTAATCTCATTGAATCAATTTTTTCAAATAACTTTGAGATTATGTACTTAGCTGAGGCATTAAATTTTTGGAAATCACTGTTCCCTAATGAACCTTTACCTGACAAGCCTTGTTTACAACGTAGTTGGAATACCCCATGTGTCAAGACTATATTTAATTCGTTGTTATCACAATATGACACCCGACATAAATCTATTTTACTTGCCAGTGCCCAACCAAAATCAGGTGCTTGGTTAAAAGCAATCCCGTCTTCTCAATTAGGAATATTGTTAGATAAACAAACTCTTCAAATTGTCACATCCTTAAGAATTGGAACTAATATTTACCAACTACACGCTCATCATTGTGGTTCTAAAGTTGATACTCTTGGTCATCATGGTCTATCTTGTAATAAAAGTTATAGTAGGTTTTCTCGACACAACAACATTAATGATATTTTAAAGCGAGCTTTGGTTTCAGCTGAAATCCCTTATATTTTGGAGCTATTGGGATTATTACGTGATGACGGCAGACGTCCTGATGGTTTGACTTAAATTCCTTGGAGTAAACGCCTGTTCTGCTGCAAATTTAGCACAATCTATACAAATATAAAACAATTAAAGATGATTTTTTGTGCATTTGCTGTTGAAACTTTTGACTCTTGGAGTGTTGACGCAATAAATCTTTTTTTCCTCCATATCACAAATGGTTATAAATCAATCTAGTATTCCTCAGACTGGCAGTTATATTAAACAAAGCATTGGCTTGGCAATCCAGAGAGGGAATGCTGCTTCCATTTTAGGAACCATTCCCAAGGGGAAAGAAAATTTTTGTATTTATTTTAATTTTAATGCCATTCAAATTTTTATTAATTTGTAACTTATTTAACTTGATAAATATTTTTATAATGCTAATTATGTAAATGCCATTATTGCGATTGAATGAATGATATAACCGGTGGTTTTCTACAGCTATTATAAACAATGTGAAGCCTGATTGCGGTGATTGCAAAATAATGAAAAATACAATTTTTATTCGTCGATTAAATTTTATTAAATCCAGCCTTGGTTCCTAGTGCCCTTGTATAAATTTCAGCATAAAAGTTTAATACTGTACTCATTTTTATTAAAGCTGCATATTAAAAAAAAATTGTTTATACAGGGTGTTTAGTTTTCGCTGGTGTGATATATAACCCTGCCATACCCATATTATATTGATAAATAATACTGCTTATTATCATGTAAATTATATCAATTGTATTAAAAGTTACACAGTCGATCCTTTAATTATCGTAGCCAACTATGTGTTGGTAAAAATTACAATTTCGAATTTTTGTCCTTTTGGGACTCTTGAGGAGCGAGAGAACTTAAGTGTAAGTTTACTATGGTACAAATGCGTGCTTTCGACTTTATTCCCTATTAGGAAGCACTCATATACGAACAATAAATGTTGCGACACCTTGGTGTCGACTCTTGTCGACAAAGTTACGTTTAATGCAAATGCATTTTCGTACGCGTTACGTTACACTAGTCGACACCTAGGTATCGCAACACTTATTGTTTGTTATATTAATTGTATTTATGCATGAGCAACTTATTTCTTATTAATCTATTCAAAAAATTCTAAAAACTCTATTAATAAATATAAAATAAACATTAATGTTGCTGACATTTTAAATTACCTTCTAAAATAAACTGTGGCCCAAATAATATTCCTGGTTTTGTTTTAAAAAAATGTTGTTATGTCTTAGCATATCCCTTACCCATTTTGTTTTGTAAATTATTGTCTTCTGGAATATTTCCGAATCTTTGGAAAATTAGTTTTGTTATGCCCATACACAAAGCAAAGAGGGAAAGTGATATCAAAAACTATAGACCAATTACTAAAAACTCAAAATCCAAAATTTTTTTAAAAAATTGTTGTCTCAATTATGTTCCTTCTAGTCAAAAACATTATTATACAGGAACAACATGGCTTTTATCCTAACCGTTCTACTACCACAAATCCTCTTTGCTTTCAACATTTTATTTATAAAGCCTTTGATGAGAACACTTAGTTGGACGTTATTAACACTGATTTTGCAAAAGCGTTTGATAGTATTAATCATAAGGTATTAATTAATTAATTATCTAACATTGGTGTTCACGGTCCGTTACTCTATTGGATAACAAGCTACCTTTCCAATCGCTCCCAAATAGTTCAATACAAAGGATTTGTTTCTTTTTTTATATCAGATCACTCTGGTGTTCCTCAAGGCCCCAATCTTGCTCCATTGATGTTCTTAATCTTTATTAATTATATTAAATACGTTTTTCAACACTCCGATATACTACTATTTGACGATGATGTAGGAATTTTTAAAATTATCAAAACCTTAAAGGATTTTCAAAAAAAGTCTAAGAGCAAATTTCTTTGCAATTGCATATACCTTAATTATTTTTGGTCACCAGTGGCGTGCCGTGTTTCAGTGGTGTATTAAACTTATGCTTTTTTAAATGGAACACCCTATATTTTATTGCAGATTTGGAAAGCACTGAAACCGCTAGAGTTAGGTGTATAACATGTTACATAAAAAAAATAAGTACTCTTCGAGTAATTTCCAAATCTACAATAAAATATAGAGTGTTTTATTTAAAAAGTTAGTTAGTTAGTTTATTGAGTTATAAAACATAGATATAAAAAAATGTTTAATAGTTCGTGTAATGTTAAGTATCAAATTTAAATAAGAAATGCAGAGTTTTAAACATAATTAAATAAAAATGTTCAGAGCAAGCTACCAGCATACATTAAACTAGACAATAGTATAAACAGATAAAAAGAAAATTATGTTCGTCGTGTGAGTAATGTGTTGCTCGCGCAAGCGCGGTATGTAGCGAGCTATAATAACTATAAGAGCGTGAATGTGATCTATGCTGCGTGCACACGCGAATCGAGGCGCGACTTAAACCAGTTGACTGGGTGAACATGCGGTGGCGGTGTAACGTCGTCTTCAGCTAATGCATTCCATTCATTGACGACTCGGTTGCTGAAGAAAAAGAAGCGCTCGTTGCAGTGCTTGATTAGTTCGCGGCGGAGACATGTGCGACGCAGGCCGGTGCGGCCGCAGCGTATGAGCTGCGAGTGCCAGGTAATCAGGTCGATGTTCTGTTCAAACTTAAACTTCTGGATAAGATCTCCTCGTGTCCTTCTCTCTTTTAGTGACGTGATGCCAAGCAGCCGGCAGCGCTCGCCATACTTGTGTCGCTTTAGGCTGTGTGGCACACGAGTGGCGCGGTGCTGGACTTGTTCGAGCCGGTTGATGTCCATGGCGTGGTGCGGGTTCCAGGCTTGGATGGCATACTCCAGATGCGGGCGCACATATGTAGTATAGAGCTTCTTTCATAGCAAATGGTCGCGCGAGGTGAAGGCACGGGTGAGTATGCCAAGCATATTGTTTGCTTTTGAACTTGCTTTGATGGCTTGTTCGTGTTGTTTTAGGTCGGTGGTGATCTGTATGCCTAGGTCGCGCTCCGAGTTGCTGATTTCGAGGGGCTTTCTAAGCACAGTGCCGTCCGCGCCGAGGTCCTCCATGAAGTAGGTGTACGGCACATTGTACGATGGTTGCGCGAAGTGCATGAATTTGCATTTTTTAACATTTATTCGCATGAGCCATGTGCGCGTCCATTCGTCAATCGCGTGCAGGTCAGCTTGGAGTCGGACTCGGTCTTCTTTGCCGTTGATCTTCGTGAGGAGCTTCGTGTCGTCGGCGTGACGAACAGTAGCGGGCCGAGCACACTGCCTTGAGGTACACCACTGGTCACATTATACCAGCCGGAGACATGCTCACCGAGTACCACTCGCTGCTTCCTGTTGGTTAGGAACGCCTTTATCCAGTTGAGCAGGTGACCAGAGATGCCGTAGCGCGTAAGCTGAGAAGCAGTCGACGATGAGCCACCACGTCGAAGGCTTTGGCAAAGTCAAGTAGGATGAGGTCGACGACTTGCTTGTTCGCTTTGGCCGCTGTTAGGAAGTCCAGGGTTTCGAGCAGATTTGTGACGCACGTTTTGCGCCGCACAAAACCGTGTTGCGAATTGGAGATTAGATTATTAGTCTCCAAATGCTCCACAATCTTGTTTCTGATGAGCTTCACCATGATCTTGCAGGGAACTGATGTGAGCGATATCTGACGATAGTTAGCAGGGTCTGTGGTGCTGCCGCTTTTATATATTGGCGTGACATTTGCTTCTAGCCATTCCGTTGAAGTTCACCGCTGTCGTGAGACAGCTGAAACAAGTGTAGAAACGGGTAGGCGAGCAAGTAGGCGCAGTGCTTGAGAACATGTGTGCTGATTTTATCGACGCCGCATGATCTGTTCGGATCGAGCCCAGCGAGTTCATTGCGCACTTCGTCAAGCGTGAAGATGATGCTGTTGATTGATGCGTTTGTTCTACTTGCAAACTCGGTGGGCGATTCCTCGATGAAAACTGACTTGTACTGAGTGCCGATGATGTTGGTGATTGACTTGCCGTCGGTGTAGACCTTGTTGAACTTGTCGCGCATGGCCGAAATGCGAGCTGCTGGTGGACGCTGGTAGTTGACATAGTTGAAAAGACGTTTAGGATTGTACTTGTCATTGGCAAGGGCGTGCTCATATGACCTGATCGTATGCCTTGTGCACTTTTTAACAGCGATTTTAGCCAGTTTGTAGTCCTTGATCATCTGCGGGTGTCTCCACTTGGCGGTCTTGTTCATGAAGTAGAGATCACGCTTCTTCTGGACTAGCTTGTGGAGTTCTGCAGTTGACCATGGCGGACGTTGTGCTTTTTTATTAACTGACTTTTTTGGATGTGGTCGTTGCACAGCTTGATGTAGATCTTCTTAAAGACGTCATAGCATTGTTGCACTGATTTATTGTTGAATAGCGATGTCCAGTCAATACTCGACAGTATAGCGTTGATGCGATCGTAGTTGCCACGTCGGTAGTTGAAATCTCGGCTTGAGAACTTGCGGATATGGCTTGATTTGACATTGACGTGAAAGTTGATCACAAGGTGATAAAAAGCATAAGTTTGATACGCCACTGGAAAACGGCAAGCCACTGGTGACCAAATTTAAGGAGTTTCACCATTACGTATATATGTTACCGGCAATCTGTATAATTCAGGTATTGTATACAATACCTAGGCAATGTATATAATACCTGGGTCGTCCACACAATGTATGAAATATTATAAATTTTATTGTCTATTACATACTTAACCTAGGTAATTAATACAATTTCTAGGAATTGTATAGAATACCTGCTGTTCCACCGGCAATGTGTAAAATAAATTGATTTTAGTCATATTTATCAATGTTAACCATTGACAAATTAGAGTTCTACTTAGAAGTAATTATTATGAAACGTACCTCTCTTTTACTTACAGTAAAATCAGAATAAAATTAAGGTAAATCTTAAAATTCTTCTGGCTTGTAACATAATGTAATTTGTTTACATAACTGATTCGTATAAAAAACTTAAGATACAAAACAATTTTTTAAAAATAATAAGTAGGTCTACTGCCTAATGAAAATGTTAAATAAGTAAAATTATTTACTCTTACATGAAGAACTATTATGACATTTTGAAGTGCACAAAATCTTACTTTTAAGACAAGAACACTTTTTATTATCGCAGTATTTTTTGCAACTACATTTGACAAATCCCTGACCTGTCCCCGTAGATTGCAAAGTCGCAACTGTACGGAGTGTCGTTTCTAGACTAGGAACGTCTTCTTTTTTAAGTAATTCTTGATGACAAACTGTAAACTGTTGTCTTGAATACAATATCTTGACAATGCCTTGTTTGGTGCCTAGTTATAAAGATCGTCATCGGTTTTTTGTAATACCACAGCTAGTATATTGCGAGCATCACCCCGACCTCTATCGACTTCTGGAACAGAAATTGTACAGTAGTACCCTACGCTACGGCAGGGAATTTTTTTTTCAGAAGTTTTAAACATTTTTTGAGCTTGCTCTATCAAATTATCTTTGAAAGTGATGCGGTTTTCTACAGCTAAGGCATTCTTTGCACATAGAGGGCAAGCAATTTTAGAACTAAAATCTACTGCAACATTTTTTTTTTGGAGAAGCACAAATAGCATGAATAGGTCTATTGTACATTCTACACGAATAAGCATCTGTTGTCTCTTTGGAACAAACACAGCACACGAGTGATGAGATGGTCATGTATTTATCATGCACACTTTGAACATTTGAAGCATCATTACCGATATCAACACTTTCGAGTGCAGGGCTTTGTTGATGTGGTGCCTGTTGAGGTTGAGTTTGTGTCTCAGTTGCATCTTGGTGATGATATAATTACATTTTCTAAATCCTCTTTGCTTTTCATGTGAGTGAGTAAGTATCATCAAGAGGCAATGATAAACCAACTTTTATTTTCGATTCAAAAAGAGCTTCATAAGGTGTTCTCTTGATACCTGAATGAAACGCCCTATTATTCATTAGTTGTACAAATCGCAGACCATCACTCCAACGTTCGCTATCATTATCTTGCATCCAAGTTGTTAACATGTTTTCGATGTCCTAGTTAGCTCGTTCGACACTCCTTTGACTTTGGGAATGCCTAGGCTTGCCATGCACAATTTTTAAGGTCGGCCAGTATATTTTAAGATTGCTTACCATTTGGTTTAAAAATTCTCTACTGTTGTCCGATTGTAAGATTGCTGATGCGCGTTTTGTTTTCAGAGCTCTTAATATGACAAACTTCGTAAGATGATCCCGATATACCATTATAAATTTATATTCCCGGTCTGGATGAGATTGATAGTCAATCAAATCTACTTGACAACGAGAATTAAATTGTGATGAAAGTATGGGCTTGAGCACGATCCCTTTTTTTATTCCTTTTTGTTTTTGCTGGCATGGTTCGCATACCCTGATGTGAGTCATGAGTATTTACAGGAAGTATCAACTTATGTTTTTGACCAACAGTTATAAAATCATAAAACTTCAATAACCAGTAATCCCATGGTGACTTTTTTTTGGCTGTTTTTGCATTTTTTATTTCTTCTAACTATTGTTCATACCGTTGATTGTCAATAAAAGTGCAATTTTTAGTATTTGCTGATTCTCCTTTCGGTCGTAATCTTTTTCTACTATATAAAAATAAGTCGGGTTTTCCTTCCTGACGCTATAACTCAAGAACGCACGAACCGATTTCCACGGTTTTGCATTCGTTGGAAAGGTCTCGGGCTCCGTGAGATTTATAGCAAAGAATTTAGGAAAATTTCAACAGAAAAGCGGGAAAATCTTTTTTCACATACAGCGCCATCTTTGATATATAGCATGTACTACAAACCAATATTTTAAGTAGATGGCATCGGTGCGTCGCAAGGCCAATCGCTTAGTGTTTGCGGGATAAATTTAGAAAATCATTGTTTTTCACATGGACAGTTATACGTTGCGTGTTCACGATTTGGAAAACCATCCGCTTTGTTTGTGTTAACGTCAGACCAAAAAACAAAAAATGTGGTTTACCAAAGTGCACTTTAATGAAATGGATAATTTGCGGACACGTATAACGCTTCGATTCAGTATTTACTTTGGATTCACTTTCATTTACTTAGAGAAGTTCAACTAAATAACACTTCATTTCACAAAATTCGTCAAATTTATCTATGTAAAATCATTGTGGTGAAATTTAGAAATGGAATTATCTCAAATACATCGATGTAGACTAATCGATTAATCTTTGTTTAATTCTGTTGGGTCTCAAATTCAGTGGAATATTATCCAGTACTTCTTCTAAAACGTTAACGTACTCAATTCCATTTAGACGATTTGGAAGAAATATTGGTCCAACAACTCGGAGATTTAAAATCCCCAGCCAAACATTTACCGAAAATCTTCTCTGATGTCCAAATTCCCTTACTGCCTTGGGATTTTCGTCCGCCCAAAAATGAAAATTATGGCTATTAAAGACGCCATCTCTCGTAAACAAGCATTCGTCGCTCCAGAGAATATGCAATAAAAAGTTCGGCTCTTCTTGAATTCTTTGTAAAATAATGGTCTCGTGCGCCTTAAGGAAGGATCGCATAACTTTTTTGGATTAAGATTATCGCCTCAAAATTGAACAAAGAATTGTTCTACCTGGCGTTTGTCCGTATTTTTCTGGCCACCGTGTATATAAAAGATAAACTAGGACATGTTTGCAAAATGATAAAACTTTAACACCTTCTCTCGTTGACTAGTTTCTTTAATCCTATATGTTCACATGGTGCATGTTGTCTGGGTTTAAATAGAGGTTTGGTCAGTAAGTCAGCGAACTGCAAAGAACTCATAACGTTCTTCACTTCAAGTTCACCTTCCAAGACCATCTCTCTAACAAAGAAATGCTTTATCCTTATGTGTTTCGTCCATTTGTGAATCTCCGGGTTCTTCATATAACCTCTTTAACCAGGTTAACTTTTTTGCAGCTTTGCTAGCCGCAACTATTTTGGCTTCGGTTGTAGAAATGGCAACTGAGGTTTGTTTTTTACTAAGCCAGGTTACTGCTCCTCCGGCATATTAACAAATCACTCCTGAAGTAGAACTTTGTGCTTATATCACCACCATAAACAGCGTCACTGTAACCTCCAATTATGCCTATTGTGTGTCCTGTTTTGTACACAATTTCAAAATCAAGTGTACCTCTTAAATAGCGAAAGATACGTTTGACTTTCATAACATCTACTGAAGTGGGATTTTCTAAATTTCTTGAAACGACTCCAACAGCATAAGCGATATCAGGTCGAGTGCCAGTCATGAGAAACATTAATAGCACCGGCTGCTTCTCTGTATGGAAATTCTACAGTTTCTTCGACTTGTGATTCCTTCCCTACTTTAATACTCTCTTTCAAAATTGGAGTCGAAACTGGACGTCAATCAGCCTTACCAAACCGTCCTAAAACATTTCTTGTATACGCTTCTTGACTGACTCGTATAGATCCGTCTTTTAAAGTTTCTATTTCTAGTCCTAATTAGTAGTTTGCAGGCTTGACCGAAATTTTAAATTCTTTTGTAGTTTTGAGAAGAAAGAATTCTTTATATCGTTTTTGTTGCAAGCTATTAGACCGTCGTCAACATACATAACTAACAAAAGGATGTCAACCCCTTGCTTCTTTATAAAAAGACACGGACTTTGGTTTTCTTAAAATTAAGCTTATCTAAAAAATGAACAAATCTGGTATTCCAGCAGCGTGGCGCTTGCTTGAGCCCATAGAGACTTCGAAGAAGACGACAAACTTAATTTCTACCATTCTTGTATCCTTCTGGCTGAGACATAAGCACTTCTTCATTGAGTTCACCATACAGGAACGCTGTACATACGTCGAACTGTGTCAACTTAATATTTTCAGTTGCAGCAATGCTCAAAACTGCTCTAATCGTACCAGATTTCACCACAGGACTGAAAGTTTTATCATAGTTGATGCCCTTCTTCTATAAATAGCCCTTCATGTCTAAACTTGCCTTGTACTTGTCCACAGAACCATCTGGGTTTTTTTTTTATTTTGTAAACCCACTTACACGCAATCGCTTTCTTACTTTGAGGCAAATCTTTAAGAACCTTTATGTTATTATGACTAAGTGATTCGATTTTCTTATTCATAGCTAACAACCACTGTTCTTTTTCTTTACCACTGATTGCTTCTTGGTAAGTCTCTGGTTCTTTTGTGTTAAGTATTTCGGACACTACTGACACGACATAATCTTCAAATCTTACAGGCTTATTTATATTTTCGCGAGGTTTTAAATTTCTATTACTACTATTTACATTGGTATCATCTACATCAGAACATTCTGTATCTTCTCAATGCAAGATTTTCCTTACATGTCTTTTATTTTGATGACTCAGTCTTTCGTGGTACACCTGAAATAAATTTTCTGTCTCTCTTACATTGATTTAATTAACATCTTTGTTAGGATAGATATTTTCAACTATCAATTTGAACAGACCGCTATTTTTACTTCTTGTGCCAGCGAGTACGGTACGTCTATTCACACTAAAACGACAAGTTTTGGAACTGGAAACAAACTCACTGTTAAAATTGCGATCGTGAGCGGATAGGACAGGAAACAGATTCTTTTTTATAGTCGGAACTAGCCAAACATCATCAAGACGGTTGAAATGTTTCGAATAGATTATTTTTGTTGCAAATGTGATTCGTTGCGCCATTGTCTACCCACCAACTGTCGTTATCAGCTTCTGTGCTAAACGTAGAACCATTTACAGCTACTAAAGTAATATTTACACTATTTATATCTTTTTTACCGTTTTTCTTAAGAGGTTTGCCATCCGCTTTCCATTTTGAACATTGTTTTACCTTGAGACCTTCTTTCTTACAATAATTGCATATAAACTTTTTCGGTTTTCCACTATACTTGCTTGAATTTGCTCGTTGTAAAACTAGCACTTCACGATTATCCTCCTTTTTATTTGTCAGAGCTTTTTCGTATGCACAAAGTTGATTTGTCAAAGTATCTAACGTGCGATTTGGCTTTTGCATCAACATCCAACTCGATTTAAATGAGAAATAATCTTCTGAAAGTGTCTCTAAAATCTTGCAAATCAGCCCTTATCTAGGTAACTCGTATTTACAGATAATACCGGATACGATTTTTTCCTGGGATTATTTAATTTGCAATTTGGTCCACAAATTCTTCAGTTTCGAAGTATGCGTTGCAACGTCATCATCGGAATGCCATCATTTAAATTGTGAAGTTCTAACCAGAATTCTCTCGCTGAGTTAAATCTTATTACTTTCTGAAGCGTTTCTTGAGTCATGTTAACAATTAATACAAGCAAAGCATTAGTATCTGCCTGTGTGAACAAAGATAGATCTTTTTCATACTGGTCTTTTTGTGCAGTAGTTGCTTCTGCATCCAAAGGTGAAGGTAACACTAATTTATGTCCTACGGCATCTGTAGCACCGGGAATGCTCTTAAACAAAATTGGATCTTGTATGTCCATGTCCATCAATTACTCTTTCCTTCTAGCAATCCAATATGCACCTTACTAGCATCCACTTTTCAAACGTGAATCTTAAAGATAGTTTTATACGGGATCACCTTTAGAATAGATTTTTTGATCAAAATTTCTTGGTGACTAAAAAAAACTTATATCCTTCACTTCTACTACTGGGAACCATGTTCTGCTACCATGTTGAAGTTCAAACTATTTATACCCTTTAGTGAAGAACTTAGCTTTTTAAAATAAGAGTTTTTGATAACTAAATTTATATTTGACTGAACTAAAACAAAACTGTTACTATGACAACATTAAAATAAAAACGTTACAAGGTATGTATATAGTATATTGTTATACGTATTTACTCGGCGTCCTCCATGTTAAAAATTAGTTACACTCCGCGTCCTTGGGCGGGTAACTGTTGAAAATATTTTTTTGATGTCGTAGGAGTGCCACCTTTCCATTAAAATTAAAATCTGGAGGACTCTTTATGTTACCACATATAGATCTTCATATTAAACTTAGTTCAAGAGATTGTCGTTGGATGGCGGTAAAATCGTTATGGATATACACATGTATATCTAAAATTATTACAAATATTCACCGAGCGTCTATATGTATTGCATCTAAGAATCGGTTTACATGGCGTCTTTCTACGTCATATTATGTGCATAATGCAATTGCAAATTCATTGGGCGTCTTATATCAAAGAATCGTTTTATAACGTCTATGCTAATTTTGACTTTGTATGTTCAGATTAAGTTATCGGTTTACTGAGCGCCTCAAGATTTTTTATTGTAATGTATCTGTCATATTCAGTTTGTAAAGTTATTCAACGTCCTTTAACAAAACACCTATTTTAAGTGGTTAGCGGTATGGAAAAGCGTCATCAATTTTGAAAACGAACGCTGGAAATTGTGCAACGTGCAAAACGGTCAACGAGCACGAAAATATTTGTAATAATGGTAAGTTTAAACATTGTTACTAATAGATTATAAATCATTTAGTATATGTTATAATTGTGATATAAGAAACTCCATTTGTTAAAGATTTTGATAAAATAATACAAAACCCAAATATGTGCTGATACTGTACATTTCTTTTATTTTCTCCGTTTTTTCTTGTGCTTGTGAATCCCAATCTCTCTTTACTATATTCGCTTTCACACTTCTTCCTTCTTGCCTTATCCTTCTTATCTCTTCTCTCGCGTATCCTCCTCTTTCGTAGTACCTTATTTTCCTCTATATTCTTTCTCTTTCTTTGTTTTCCATTTTTTCTCATCGCCATTGTTTCTGACTGAATTCTTAACCTCTCTAATTTTATTTTATCTCTTTTTCCTATTATATATCCAGGTGTTTCTGTCTCCAGCACGTGTCTATTTCCAGTATTTCGATTGAATTCCCTCTAGCTTCTTCTATTACTTCCATCCTTAGATCTCCGCTCCATATGGCATTGCTCCTCTCCTCCATGTTGCTATTAATTCTCGTCCATCCTGTTTTCTTACATAATTAAACGAGGTTCCTTTCTTTTTTGACTTTTTTACCTTCCCATCTATTATTCGCCATTCCGCCTCTTTTCCTATTCTTGCATACAAATTCCTTCCTATTATTATTTTTCCTTCTTCCTTTTTCACCATTTTCTCAACTTTTCTCTCTTCTCTTTTCCAAATTTAAATACTGTAATTAAAAATTTAAATGCAAATACCTTTTCTCAAACATATTTTTTTGCTTTCAGAAAATGAAAATTTATTTAGATAATCAAATTACTGAGTCTAAATTGAGATTAGTGGAGGACAATAAAAATGAAGCCGCATACGAATCGTTAATGGAAGCAACCTACTGTACCCTTTTACTTTTTAACAAGAAACGTGTTGGAAACTTCTACGACTTTTACTGGATAAGTACGAGAAACATTTAGACACTACTTCTTCAAAAGAATTTGAAAAGTTCTTATTGCCAAACGAACAAATTTTGTTAAAAAAACTAA
The DNA here is from genome assembly GCA_030710515.1 of Abscondita cerata. Taxonomy (NCBI): domain Eukaryota; kingdom Metazoa; phylum Arthropoda; class Insecta; order Coleoptera; family Lampyridae; genus Abscondita; species Abscondita cerata. The sequence continues at coordinate 173,987 of JALBCR010001376.1, read as the reverse complement.
AACGAGTTGTAATAAAAGGGAAACGTTCTCGGGGAGTTCCTGTTCTAGTGGACAAGGTAACTAAAAAGGCATAGATTTGGCTATCAAGCACAGAAATAACTTTTTGAAGTTTACAATCCATACCTGTTTGGCATTTGCAACACAGAAAACTCTACTGTTAGTGGTTACCATGTATTCAACAAACACGCGTTGCGCGTTTGAAAAGATAAATCAAAACTTCTACAAGAATGGGAAAATACCTAGCCATTATTTCACAAATTTCAAAATGGATGATGAAGATTTAGAGCAACTGGCCACTTTTGTAGGCATACTACAAAAACGCATGCAGATTGGTACAGACTACCACTAGGCGTCATACAAACATATTACTAAATTTAAAGGGAAAAATTTAAACGAAATTGACATTGGCGATGAAGTTGTGGAAACACAAAGTGAAAGTAAAGAAGAAATGGATAATATGATACTAGAATCAAAAAGTAGTCAAGGTACAAGTAGACCCTGTTCATCTACAGAACCCAACAAGAACAGTTATAGACATAAGAAACGCATGATCTAAAGAAGAAAAAGAAGTCACAGAAGCATATATTCGAAACAATATTAAGAAAAAAACACCTCCAAAAAAAGAACAAGTTCAAAATTTAATCAACCAGCATCTAGAGTTATTTAAAAATAGAAAATGGGACATATATAATTAAAGCATATGTTTATAATCAGTACACAAAAAAGTAATAGTTGCGCTTCTTTTCTGTTTTAAATAAAGTTTTAAAATATAAGTACGCATGTTTATATTATTTTGGATTGTTTACACATTCTTTTTTTTTGTGTACATTTTTATTAAGTTTAGTTTTGTTCTTTTGTTAATTCAATAGAAGTATTATATAAAAAATATTTTTACTTGTTGTTTAAGTGTAACTACTTTCAGTATAATTGATATTTTGGGTCTTTGTTTTTTCCGAAGAGTTAACAGACTGAGTTAAAGAAACAGTTTAATTACAATAAGACGTTTCGACCCCAATTGCAAAAATGAATTGAAAAATATTAGAAAACAATTTATTTTCAACAATATTTCAGGCTGGTACAAAGGTCTTTCTAATACACTTAATTTGAAGCAATGTGTGAGGTTGAGTAAGTTTTTTAAATTTTTTTCGATTAATGTTTTTTTCTAACAACCTTTTTTATATGACACAGGACTACTCATTTTTTTTCTAAAAAGACAATTTTAAATAAAACATGAATTATTTTAAAACTTTAAATCTGACAATAAATATTATTAAGAAGGTTAACATGGAAATGTACTTAAACTGATTTAATATTTGATATGGCGTTTTCTTGATAAAAATTTTTAACATGAATGTTTTCGATATTGCCAACTGACTGAAACATTTTACTATCCTGCTGCGCCCTCCTCCATTGAGCTATTGGACATACTTGTCAGTACATGTTCTTGCTTAATAAAACTGTACCATAACAAATTAAGCTAGTACATTGGTTAGATATAAATATGCATGCGTCAAAAATGATACAACGTAAAGCTGGAATTTAAAACGACAGATAATTCTACAAAAGATGTACCGATAAATGAAATTCAAATAATTATTTAAACAGGAGAACAAAAAGATATTTTTTCGGCGATATTATGGGTCTTTTGGCAAATTCCATTAACGTGTTATAGTTCTATTTAACGATTTTGTAATTAATTTAACTGGTTTGACTATAGTTTTGTAATTTTTTTCTTAAAAAATAAACATCATTTCTTCAGGAGTAACTACTTTACCCAATTATTTATTCCAATGTATTCACTGCAGTACTATCCTTTTTATTTCATTTTAATTTAGCGAAGTAGGCTTTGATAGTTTTTAATTAGAAATGTTAATCAGTGCCGTTTATGATGTTGTTTTAAAAGTTCTTTAATTTGAAAAATATGAATCCATTAGAAGACGGTGCATAAACACCACAAACAATTTTTTGTTTTATTTGCGGTTAATTTTGTGCCCCATCACAGCGAACAAACATTAATCACTTTGTAAAGCAGGTATACAAAGCTTATTTTGGAATACCGCTTGGGCAACAAGACAAACCAGGTGCTGCAGGTAAAGGGCTCAATTTTGCAGAGTTCATGATTTGGAGAGAGCCAAAAAATCATCTTGATGATTGCTACTTTGTCCCATAAACGTGAAAGGTATGAAGAGGTTCAAAAAACGTGCTTGGATATACCCAAATATTGAATCAGCCAAACGACTTTTTCGAACGTTTCTTCTTATGATGACGACGTCAAAATGTTAGAAATGCAAAATCAAAGTACAAGTAGTAACAACAGTGAATTTAAATTTCCAGAAACATTTAACATTTCACGACTTTTTTAAAGTGATTTAATTCGTGATTTGAACTTACCTAAAAATCAGCCGACTTTCTTGCTTCACGACTTAAAGACAAAAAATACCTTCAACCAGACGTTCTATAACTTCTTATCAAACAAGAGAACAAAATATCGTTCTTTACTTTTGTGAAGAACAGGATCTTGTCTATTGCAACATATTTCCGGACTTTGGCGGTCGATGGGCCTCTCGACAAATCGTAGAGAAAATTGACGCCTGTTCATTGGTTTAAAAAGAAGTTTTAAATGTGTATTATTACACAACGAAAATGAATTGGCTTCGATTTCCATAAGACATTCCACAAAATTGAAAGAACAGTATGTGTTAAAAAAAGGTTTTTTTCAACATTAAGAGTGGGTTGTGTGGACTTGAAGATGATCAAGTTTTTATTAGGGCAACAAAGTGGTTATACCAAATATTCCTGTTTCCTATGTTTGTGGAATAGTCGCACGACGAAAGAGAAAAAATGTTTGGTCATCTAAAAAAAGTATGACCGTAGAAGAAGCACCATTAACGAACCATTGGTAAACAGGGACAAAATCATTATTCCATCACTTCATATTAAGCTTGGGTTTATGAAGCAGTACGTTAAGGTGGTATGGGAGGTATTTTAGATAGCTACATTTTTAGGCATTTTTTTAAATTTACATTTTGTTACAATTTATGATACGAATTTCAATTTGTTTAATACGATTAAAAATAAGAAGAAGAATATTTACATAATATTCTTCACTTGCATTTTTTTTTTTTTTTTTTTTTAAAATTTTTTTTTTAAATTTATTTTATTTATAATTTTTTTTTTTTTTTTTTTTTTTTTTTTTTTTTTTTTTTTTTTTTTTCCCTTCAGATGCGCATTTCAATTCTAAAAATAATTGTGCAACGTTTACGAGTTTAAAGATATGAAAAAGGACGCTGAATAAACCGCTGAATACTAACTGCTACAAGTGCAACTTGAAAGTAACATTCCATTTCTAAAAATAGTTTTGTATTGTAACAATGACGTCACGAGTTTGAAGATGACAAAAGGACGCTGTGTAAACCTAACAATGACCAAGGAGGCTAAGCGGTATTAAACCTTGATCTCCGTTTATATGGGTGTATAAACAACTGCGCCAGGTGACAATGTTTTCAGACCAGACGTTGGGTGGAACCATATAGCAGTATATATATGTTACAGTTAAAACTAGTTTTTAGATAGAACGCGTTTTCCCTAGTTAGAACTAGTTTTTACTAAATGCCTTTGTTGAAACTAGAATTGACTAATTTTCAAAATTAATTGTCAGTTAAATATAGTTCTGACTAGACAAAACGCGTTATTCCGAAGCAAGTTAGTTAAAACTGTTCCGACCGATGTTAAAGTTCATCGTACCTTATTCTGATTGGTCGCGAGACGTCACCTAGTTCGACAAGTGCAGGGGATTCCCTTTCATAGCGCCGCGCGCTGTGCGCTCGTTCTGTTCATTCTCATATAGGTCGATTTGAACGCAATTGTCATGGTAAACTTAAATGAGGGAACGCGATGGAAAGAGGAGTTTTTAAACAGGTTATTAGCGATTCGCGATCACGAAAAAAAAAGAGGACCACTTTTATATTATGACAAAAGAAACCTATGACAATTTAGTGGACAAAATTGAAAAAGCAGAATTAGCTGTTCACAAATCTCAGAAACAGTACAGGAGACTGAAGCGATTTAAGGTAATTAATATTTGTGGAATACGAAAATTAGTGACTAGACAGGAGCCCATGAAGTACTACTTGTATGTAGATAAAATTTTTAATATAATTGAATCAGCTCATGTGGTCGTTGGTCATGGTGGTCGCGATCGACTTAAAAATGTAACTTCACGAAAATATGCGAACATAACTATAGAAATGATAAATATTTTTCTCTCTATGTGCGAAACTTGTCAACGTAAAAAGAGTATGAAAAAAAAGGACTTGTTTCAAAACCCATACTACATACTGAAATGAACAGCCGTTGCCAAATCGATCTTATCGATATGCAAACTCAAGAAGATCGGGGATTTAAATTTATAATGGTGTATCAGGACCATCTGACAAAATTTGTTTTGTTGCGTTCACTAAAAAGTAAGAGAACCGTGGAGGTGGCGTATCAGTTGACTGATATATTTTTAATATTTGGTGCTCCTTGCATCTTACACTCCGATAACGGCAGAGAATTTGTAAATTCTGTCATAAATGAGCTCGTTTCATTTTGGCCCGAGTGTAAATTGGTCCATGGAAAGCCAAGGCACAGCCAAAGCCAAGGATCTGTTGAAAGGGCTAACCAAGACATAGAGAAAATGTTGGCTTCATGGATGCAAGATAACGATACTACAAATTGGTCAAATGGAATTCGGTTTGTACAGTTTATGAAAAAATCGAGCACTTCATTCCGGTATTAAACAGTCACCATACAAAGCAATGTTTGGTATAGAACCGCGAGTAGGGCTTATGACTTCGACTTTGCCTCGAGATGTCATTGAGGATATACGAGATGAAGATGATCTCGAAAATGCGTTAAATAAAATAAATATGACGGATAGTACAGATAACGCAGAAACTGAGCCTGTAGCTAGTTGCAGTGGACTGAATCAGATTATAACCGGAGCTAAACAAAAAGACGCAGAAAGTTCATCCAAAGCAAGTGGAGAATCGCCAATCGCAACAGAAGCCAGTGAATATAATATTGAAGCAGAAGCATCTACGACTATAATACCTATTACAATACCACTAAATGACAAAGACCTCGAGGTTGTAACAAATGTGAATCGACAAATAATGGCATCCAGAGAAACAGCACATCAAAATTTGAAAAAACAGGCCAAGAGAATGATGTTGGCTTCAGATGCAATACACGTTCCAGTAGAAATTGGTGATAATGTAATTATACAAATCCCTGATGTCGACAGAGCAAAAGCAGATCTACGCAATATAGTCGGAGTGATTCTTCAAAAGGATGATCAGGGATTTTACAAGATTGGAACGAAATATGGAATCCTCGACAAATTATATTGCAGGTATGTACCTATGTATTGCTTAATTGTTTTGTCATATAATTATATTAGGTAAAAGCTAACTATTTAAATGTGCTTTTTAGGTCAGAATTCGACAAGTGCAAAGAAAAATTTTTGCTTGAAGAAGATGTTCCGAATACTAATTTACCTTTGAGAACTGTTGCTAAGGAGGCAGCCAAAGGAACAGGCCAAGGATTTATGCGCTGCGTATGCAAGAAAGGATGTATGTCAAAAAGGTGTCTCTGCAAGAAAAATGGTTACCTTTGTAACTCAAAATGCCACGATAGTTAATCTTGCAATAACAAGTAGATATGATTATTTTTTATTGTATCTATGTTAAACAATGTTCCTTTTTTAATTTTTATGATTATATTTGTTGATTTGTTTGATTATTTTATTTACTCTTAATTAATTTTGTCACTTTGGCAACTGCTTTATGTCGATGTTCCCTTAAAATGTTCCTTTAGTGTAAAATTATTATGTTTACTACGTACATGACTGTGTCCTACATCTTTTGAATAAATATTTTTAAAACTATATCTTGTTTTCAATCCCAAATTAGTTTCTTTAGTACTAGTTTTAACTAAAGCTCAAAATGACAACTAGTTTTATCTGAAAATTATATAAATCAGTGGTAAATTCTAGTTCTGACTTGGTATTTCTAGTTTTAACAAAGGCATTTAGTAAAACTAGTTCTAGCTAGGGAAAACGCGTTCTATCTAAAAACTAGTTTTAACTGTAACATATATATATATATGTATATAAAAGATCAACTAGGAGATGTTTGCAAAATGATAAAACTTCAACATATCTAACTATTGATATCTATGGGACATCGGTTTCGGTCTTATTCGTCTTAAAAAAATGTTTGAATAACGTCGCATTATGACCGCTTTTAAATTAACCTTTTTGGATTTATTTGCAGAAAATAAAATCCGCTATTTTCTGGTTTTCGCCCATAATTCCAAAACCAATTGACCGACCTTAAATCTGAAGCCAAATAACAAATGCATTAAGTTTTCTCTTAAACTTTCCCTATTTAACCTTTGTTGTAGGTATAACAGGAGCTTGAGACCTCTGTATAGAGAAGCGGGTATGGGATACACTGTATATTTGATCTTAAGCTTAAACTTACCTCGTTCCGTAACATAGCAAAATGACACAAAACAATAATAAAATCTATGCCAGCATCTACCATACAATAAATTAGAGACATATATTCGCCAACTGCCATCATTCCTCCATTAATTCGATCATCACTCGTCCAATGAAATGCAATCAGAATATGAAACCAGCAAACAAGCACTTTATAATAGAGAAAAGGGCCAAATATAAAAGTAACTTCTTTGCTTAACTGTTTTAATTTAAATATAATTGTCAATACCGACTCAATTGATAGCGATGTAACGCAAAAAGATTTTGCATTTTTTGTAGAATCATGAACGATTTTTAGTCTACCTTTAATATTATACAACAAACACAATAAAAAACACGTAATTAAAGAGGTTAGAATCTCTCTAACAAAATACATACAAGAACATATATTTAGATTAAAATTGATAATAACATAATGATTCAAAACTAAAAAATCTAATAAAACGTTTCCAGCAATTGAAAATAATCAAATTAATAACATAACGTTTAGGTGCTTTCTGAAAAGTAAATATTTAATTTTTGTTTTTGTTACGTCTACTATTCTCCTGTCAATATTGACAAAATCTTCTAAAGAACGTAAACTCGTTTTTGTTTACATACAGAAATAAACAAAAACTGAAGAAATCCCACATTAATAGTAAGATATCCGGAAGTAACTATAAATGCGTGTAACGAATAAAATTTTGATTCGCAAAACTTAGGTGACAAATAATTGTAGATAACAAAATCAAGGATATACCGTAGTGCAACAGTTTTAATTGCCTATTTTTGTAATCAATAGTTCTATTAGTTGTAATTAACGACAAAAACCAAAAACTTTTGATACTTTTTGGAACGGAATTATAACATCAAAAATTTAAATCAGACATATTCGTCTTTCAAAATTGTGTCTATTACTAAATTTCGTGATACTTTAGTAAAATGTAGTCGATAATTATAATTTAATTAAGAAATTTGTTTGTTTTGTATGTTGTATGTCCATATACTATGCAATTTGTTTATTCCAATAATATCAATACATTTGAAACACAGGGTTGATGTTAAACTGGAAGAAATTTTGTGTCTTAAAATTTAATTGTTTTTTTTTTAATTTGCTATTTTAATTCCTGTATTTTTATTCAGTGCCTGTAGGAACCATTTAACAATCGTATATGAAGATGCTGCATAGAATTGTAAACAACGCAAACAAAGAAACACAAATATTGGCACAAAATTTTAATCTGCTGACAATGAGGAAATTCAATTACGACAAGCTTGATGCTAATAATCGTGTAACCACAATATTAGAAACACCAATCTTTCGGTTCTAATAATTCTTGGTACATGAATATGTTTAATAAAACCGGAAGTTTTTTTTAAATTTTGAGTATAGTTTACAATATTTTTTGTTTTTGTCTTAAGTCTCGAGTTCAAATTCATTTGTGAAACTATATATTTTACTTTAATGTGAAAATTTCTTATCAATTCAATTTTTTTTGTTTTTATGTACATTTATACAGGGTGTCCAGAAACTCTCATGACAAACGAAGACCGAAGATTCCTCAGATAATTTTAATACAATTTAACCCAATTCACCTAGTCCGAAAATGCTTCCTAAGGAAGCTAGAGCTCTTTGAAGATGGCGCTTGGTAAAGTAAAAAATTAAGATAAACTTCGCGAACTGACAACAATTTGACAATGAAAAACGTAGGTTTTACTTTTGTTGGCAGTTCAGAGCCAACTAGTGCAAAAAATTTTCAAATCCATTTTTCTAGAAAACGGTGTATCCTAATGACTTAAAGTAAGAGTACCTTTTAGTACTAGAATACCTGAAAATTTAATAATCTAGTGTCACAAATGCTTAAAAGTTAAAGACAAAAAAGTTATGCGTTAAAATAACCGTTTTAATACCTTTATTTTATTTAGCATCAAAAATAAAGTTGACTTTGTACAAGGTTGTCTATTCAAAAAATTCATGGTTTTCGAAATATTGGCAATTTAACTTTTTTTTGTTGCACAAATGCTATTGTACTTCGTTTAATATGAATGGTTATTCCTAGTTGGCCATGATGGCGTTAGAAAACAATCATCTGTCAAGGATATGTCAAACTGTTAAAAATTTTTAATAATCATGCCGGGACGCTTAAATTATACAAACGAAAATTACTTAAATTTATTTATTATTTATGGACAATGTGATAAAGTTATATTAAGAACATGTGTTACAGTTAACTGTACCGACTGTGAGTGTTAAAGTGCATATCGTTATCAAAGCGATAACTTATTATGCTTAAAACACACGTGTCGATAAAGCCAGGTGTTCTTTTGTTGCGTGTGTAATACTGTACAAGTAATTACTTGGCTTTATCGACACGTGTGTTTTAAGCATAATAAGTTATCGCTTTGATAACGATATGCACTTTAACACTCACAGTCGGTACAGTTAACCGTTGGCATTTCTTAGTTTGATACACACAGTTTGACATATCCTTGACAGATGATTGTTTTCTAACGCCATCATGGCCAACTAGGAATAACCATTCATATTAAAAGAAATCAACAGCATTTGTGCAACAAAAAAATGTTAAAAACCATGAATTTTTTTAATAGACAACCTTGTACAAAGTCAACCTTATTTTTGATACTAAATAAGATAAAATTATAAAAACATGATGCTTGCATTTAAAAAAATGACTTTTGACGTGTTTTTAATTTAATTTTAATCCTTTTTTTTATCGCCCTGTATTAAGTTATTATCAAAATAGCGACATAGTCCACTAAAGTAGGTCCCCTGCTACAAGAAAATCTATTTCAATTAAATAATAAAGGCATTAGTATAGGAAAATTTTATAATTTTGTTTAGGCCTGAAAACGTCATTTTTGACATAAAATTTAAAATAAGTCCAAAACAGTTAGACTTAGGTATAGGACATTATACACAAAATGTATCTACAATTTTGTGCAAAACCCAAAAATAGAATAATATATAGAAGGTTCCATTCAAAATAAGCAACTTGACACCTACTTCCGGTATAACCGGAAGTGTCACCAGCTTGAAAATATTTTAACGGAACTGCCTCAGTCGATGTTAGTATACTACCCAATTTTCAAAATTTTCCCATGTACAGTGTTTCTATAATCTATCGATGGCGTTCCCGGTGAGACACCCTGTATACATAAGCAAATTAACCGATTAAGAAAGTTTACCAAAGAAATAATTAAAAAAAAATATATAAATATGTATGTGTATTATAATCATTGTCTAATCACCAAATTCATTCTTCCACATATTTATTCTTTGTGTACTCCCACTTTTTCTATGCATCTGAATGGGCTCTCTAGCATCTCCGTTCTGTTCACTACTTATTTTATCTATCTTCGGTTCGCAATTCACGACAATGTTTCCTCATGTGTTGTAAATTTTTTCACTATTCGCCACACATCTACACATTGTATGGTCATCACTTCTCCAATACTTATTCTCTGTTTCCTCATCCCTACATCTAAATCTAGCTACCAACCCTTTCTATACCATTCCTTTAACATAGTTCCGGTATTTTGTTATACCTTCGATCCGCTTTTTTTGCTATTCTTTCCTGTATCTGTATGTTCTTGTCTCTCCTTATTAAAACCACTTATATGCATCCCCAAGTCTTCTTAATCTTTTCTCTATAGTATCCTACTCTTTCGTAACAAGGTTTCCTTTCCTCTTTACCGTATTTGTTTTCTGATCATCCACTTCCTTCTAGCATTCTTTTTAATATTTAATTATTTTTATTTTCTTCATTCTTTATTCGTATCTTTCGGCAATTTTCTTCTCTAATATAACATCAATTTCTAATACTTAATTTGTCTTTTCTAATCTCTGCGTTTCTTTCCATCTCCATATCTTAGCCCCATACAACAACACACTTTTACTAACTTTCCCATACAGTCATTTTCGTTTTCCATATTTTTTCTTTTTATTCTCCATATTTGTCCTATTATCTCATTTTCTTTCTGCTCTAACTCTCTAATATGTAGTACCTCATCCTTAATGTTATAACTTAAATTATATCTCAGATGCTTTCGCCCCACCATCATTTTTAGTCTTTTAGTTTTTTTTTCTAAATACTTTTACTGTTCTTATAGTTTCTTATATTTATTCCTCTTCTCATTTTTTACCGTATACCGTTATTATTTCAAACGCTTCCTTTTTCTGTCTTCACCCTAGTTTTCATTACTCCATTCACATTCTATTTTTCCACTCTTTTCGTGCCCCTGTTATTATTCTTTTTCTCGCCCTTTCTATTTCTTCCCTTTTTCACCACTCTCATCAATAAAAAAACAGTTTAAGTAATTCCAAAATTCTTCTCCTTAACATTTTATCCTTGCAATTTTCCAAAATACTATTTTATTTTTAATTGTATTTTTCTCAAATTGTAGAGTTTTAGCTTTAGTATGGTAATCGGTTTTAGTAGTGCGACTTGCAGAAAACGAAAATACTTGGACATTGTTAACATCGTTTATTAAGCGGAGATAAATGGAAGATTGAAGCACAAGCCTGCAACTCCATTTCTCTAGGTTAGTTACAGAAAATGTAACCCGTATTTTTTAGCGCATTATGGTAGGTGAGTTCGTTATGATAAAAAATTATTTTTAATGCTATTCATGTCCTGATCGTCCCAAGACAACTTTTCCATCCATAACTGTTGCAAAAGATTTTTGGTTAGATGATACACGACACCAGAACATCTAATGAGTCTAATATCTGTGATATCTCAGAGAATATTAAACGCTTGGTCATCCTTCCTGTTGGGGAGTTAATATCGGTATAAAAATGTCAAGTTAAGCCTAACGTGTTTGTGTGTTCTTAATTGCCCAATACAAAAATACCTGGATGGAGATTATCTTGGTGAATATTGCTAATTTTCAGCCGGATCGTTAGAGATCCATTTGTTGAGTTTGAAGCCACCTGAATTCAATATACTAAGAAGTTTGAGGCAAATCTGACGCGTTTGATCAAAGTTGTCGAGCCTTTAAGCAGGTAGTCAACGTACGAGGAGTGTTCAATATATTATGTACTTCGGCGGTTGCAATTACACTGAGGGAGATAGTAGGCTCTATTGTTGTAACCACACGTCTTGGAGTGACGCATGCGCAATTTGAACCTCCCGTGATTAAAACTGTCAGTGTAGCAAGATGGCGGATGCGTCAACATCTCACGTTGGCAAGAAATTGCTCGATTTAGAGTAGAGATCGGTGATAAAATTTTTCACTAAGGAAGGGAAGAAGCCAGAGGAAATTTTTAACCGCATGGTTTTAGTGTACGGGGAGAGGCTATAAAGGAAAAAAGGCGTAGAAAGCTTGCAGCAGAAGTTGCTGTTGCACGACAACGCGCCTGTTCACACGTCGTGAAAAGCTCAAGCCGCCATTCAAGCCTGCGGCTTTCATCAACTCAATCATCCGCCCTATAACCCTGACCTAACCTCCGCCGATTATTTTAGGTTCAGAAATATGAAGAAATTTCTTCGTGGAAAGCAATGAAGAGGTGGAAGTGGCTGTGAAAGCTTGGTTTGCAGAGCAATCAAATGAATTTTTTTTCAACGGGATGACGTCCTTGCAGAAGAAGTGGGAAAAGTGTGTTGAGCTTGAAGGGATTACATTGAAAAATAAAAAATAATTTCTACCTGTTTTGTTTTCCTTTCATACTCAGGTAGATAATATGTCAAACGCCCTTTGTAAAAATCCTCTTTCATAATTCGAAAGATTTCTGGGGACGAGATTTCGCATTCAATACTTTATTGGGTTAAACATAGAATGGAAATAAAGTAGCTGAAGCAGTTTTGTATGTGATAGTGTTTAGATCACAGGTTTCAAGAAGGTCTGTGGGTAAAACTCTCCACAAAACGTGTTTAAGTGAACGTTGGCTAGGTTCCACCTGCATCTGTCGGAAAATTTTTTTTAAATATTACCTGAAATCGCAAATAAATGTTTGCGGAATTGAACGAGAATTGAGAAAATATCTTATTGGATGGTCGGGTAACCATCTGGGTGCTATTTAAAATCTGGGATACCTACCAAGATATAGATTTTGCTAGAAACATTGAATAAAGGTTCAGACAGTTTGATGTAGTCTCGAATCATGAAAATAGGACGTTCGACGCGGAATTTCGCCATGATACCACTGATTTAATATATAACTAAGCATGCTACTGTAAACTGGTAAACTTAGTCTGTAAACTTTGCTGTACTCCAAAACGATTATGTTGACACCTTTGGTTATAAGATTATGTCTTCAGTAGAGTTTAATCATCAAAATTTTAATTGACTGAGTTACACTTTCATAATTAACTATACGCAGAATAGAAGTTGCGCACTGCATTCAAACAGAATGCGGAAGTTGTTCTGCTCGGTTAGGATCTTTGTGAGGTCCTGTTTCTACTACTGAGGCATTAGTTGAGTCCTCATGCAGCAGAGTATGAGATTGGATTTGCATTTTCTGCAGGGAAATGGAAGCTGCATTGCTGCATGAATAGGCTTTTAGCCAGGTAATTAAGACACACTTTGAGGTCCGTCGCTATGACTATCCTATCTTGAACAAAAAGTTTTTGGAATCGGTCACATTTTGCAAGACAATTTGATTAATTAATTGTTGATTAATGTCATATAATTTGTCATTCTGTATTAAATACTTCTGATGATGACTTGCAATTATTCGAGTCGAAACTATACTAAGTTTTTTAAATATAATATAATATTTTTAGTATTAGTTTGACTAAAGTTATAATTAATTATTAAAAATTTCTAACACATTAATGGATTTGTGGCGTTTAGAGTGTGTACTAGACGCCGGTTTAACCAGAGAAAGAACTAGAGTCGTCGTTTTGTGTTTAGATGCGTTTATTGACGTTCACTTACAGTTTGTGATGTACTGTTTTCATAAATAAATGAAGTTGGCCTAAGTCGTGGGACATAGTAGGTTTGCGTACTATGTGCTGCGTAAGTAATACTTGACATCGTGATATCACATGTTGGGCCGTAGATCGGTGGACGGGTTGGATGTTAGCGACGCTGGTTGGCGTCGCGAACTGGTCGACGGCAGTTAAGTGTCGAATCGAACTGTCTTCAACTACACTAAACTAAACTTAAACTGACTGATGAAACTTAGACTTATTTTGTTGTTGTTTGCTCTGTAAGCAAGGTCGTTAGAAATGCTTCTAGATTGTCAGCATTTCCTTAATTGCGTTTTTGTGTTAATTGCATGTTTGGATTCCGCGTTCTAATCGTTGCAATATGCAGCTGTAGAAATTCTCGTGTCGGTTGCGATGGGGTTGAGACGGCAACCCCATAGATCCATCACTATTTAGTTTCATTATCAATAATGTTAATTTGTTGGTTTTAAATCTGGCAGTTAAAAGAAAAAAATTAAGTAGTCAATGAACATAATAGATTTTTATTTCTAGTTATTATATGATCATGTAACTAAAGCAGCATTCACTACGTTTATTTACAAAAACTTAATAAGAAGTAAATTTCTATAGTAATGTATTTAATAGCAATAAGATTTTCAAACACTAACAATAATTTTATTTTTTAATTGAAAATTTAAGGGATATTTCTCAATGTTTGTGTCACCTAAGATTTTTTCTAATTTTTTTTCTTTGTTTTCTGCATTGTAGATTTGAACCGAAAATAAATAAGGGTTGAAACCTGTTTTTTATAAGTTTATGATACAATAGAAAAAGAGAGGTTTTAATTGTTCAGACGCCAAAACTGCTGGCAGCAAAACCAATCAAAACGGCGGCAAAAGACGTAATTCAAACGTTCTAGGCCTATTGTTGCTCAGACTAATCTTTATCACAAGGTCTGAACTTAGTTTGCAATTCTTTGATTTGTCGGTTCGACAATAATTCAGATTGGGTTTTTACTAGGTATCGAATTTATTAGAGTGATTATAAATAAAGATAACGTCAAACAATTTTAATAGAGATTTTAGACTGCATTTAACAAAACTGTCAGTTATTCTACTTTTTGTTATAGGTTTTTTATAACGGTTAACAAACAATGTGACAGCGTATTTCGGATTGGTCGCCTTATAATTACACCAAACGTAATTAACATCCGCCGTAAATAAAGTTTGACGTTATCATTATACCGTTTGATCATATTTTTTCTTACTGCGCATGCGCACAAATAACAATAACCGCGGACACAGCTATTTTAAGTGACCCAAAATCTCCCTAACAAAACAAAAACTATCAAAGTTAAAGGTTGGTAACCCTAATACCAACTAAAAAGTAATTAGTTCCAGCTTCCAACAAGCTACAGGAATGTATAGGGTTATTCACTATAAATTACCCATCCTTTATTATCGTTATTATTGCTCGTAGATAAAAAAGTTATACATGAAAGTTGTATGGTTCTAACTGAATTTTCTTAAAATGCCATTAATAGTTCAGTTACTCGCTGTTTACATTGCGCAACAAAAATATGATGTATTTTTTTAAAGTAACACCCTGTATAATATTATATTTTTGAAAACATCTTTTTTTTTTATTTTAAAATAAATATAATATGTTGTCTTTATGTTGAGCCGTTATTGAGTTATTAATCGTAAAATATCACAGTTACATATGAAACCACCGGTAGGACATCAAGATTAGCTTGGATTTAGAACCAACTGCTTTACTATAAACGATTTTGGTGTTTAATTAATGAAATGTCAATTATCAAACACAACATTTGTCATATCTGTAATATTCTTTGATTAATAACTAAATAACGGCTTTTAATTAATTAAAACTGGATGAAGAAATGGTAGTTCCGAATAAGATCCAATAGATGCCAGCGTTAGGTGATTGTTCTAGCTACAAAATTTAACGGTAAAATTGAAATCAAATAGGCATTGATTTGAAATTTGATAAATAAGAGGCAAAAACCGATGTTATTTATTTATTTATTTATTTATCTTAGTTGCTTACGGGGAGTAGATAAGAATTGTCAAAACAAAACAGTATAATATACAGCACAAACACATATTATAAATAATAAATAATATATTAATAGGTATACAGTGTGTCCGTAAAGTCCCGGAACATGCGATTATTTCGAAAACGGTATTTTTTTAAAATCGCTGAAACACGTCAACTTTTTTATTTTTCCTACAATTTTTAGCCTACTTAGTTGTTCCAAAATTTGCCGCATGGCGAAGCCACAATCAAAGTAAGGTTTTTTAAATTACAACCCCTGTTTTTATTACATTTTTGGAGAGCTACCATTGTCCTGAGTACAATGATGTGCCACATGTGGGGGTTACATAAGAAATTTTTTGAGAAAAACAGGTTTTTGTCGCCGAATGAGATTTTGGTATTTTGCCAAACCTTAACAAAATCGACTTGTTGCACTTACTGTCACTTGTCACTTTGAAGTTTACTGGTTAATTTTTATTGTCAATCATATTTCAAAAAACATCACTTGAATAGTTACACTTGTTGGCAAATAATTTTGAAATGGCTAATCGTCTTAGCGACACCGATAGGATACAAATCCTTACGATGGTCGGTTACGGTGATCGGAGAAGAACTCTTTATCAGGTTCGCACGCTGTTTAATCAAACGCATCCCGATAGGCAGATATAAAAATCAACGGTAAGCAAATTGCTGCAAAAATTCGAGATTTATGGTGAAGTAAAAGACTTGCCAAGATCAGGTCGACCATCTTCGTCCGAGGATGATCAATTGAACGTTTTGCTGGCAATTCAGGATAAACACCAATCGACATGTCACCAAATAGGCAGAGATCTGGGCATATCTAAAACGTCAGTGCATAAAATTCTTCGTAAAAACAAATTTCACCCTTACAAGGTAAAATTAGTTCAGGAGTTGTCAGACGACGACTTCGATCGGCGAAGTGAATTTTGTGAAACAATGCAAGAACTTTGTAATAATCCACAGCCGAATTTTGCTCACAACATTGTTTTTTCTGACGAGGCATCTTTTACATTGAATGGCATGGTAAACCGACACAACTGTCAATATTGGTCGGATCTAAATACACATTGGGTGGAAGAAGGACATACCCAATATCCACAAAAGGTCAATGTTTGGGCGGGCATTGTTAGAAATACGATCATAGGACCGTTTTTTATTGAGGCGAACTTAAATTGACAACGCTTATGCAACGCTTTCCAGGGCCACAGCCAGGTGAAATTGATCCTCAGATTTGGTTTCAGCAAGACAGGGCACTATGCATTGCCAGTAAGGGATTATTTATATCAGGTGTTCCCCAATCGCTGGATAGGTCGAAGGGGTCAAATCAAGTGGCCAGCGCAATCGCCCAATTTGACCCCTTTAGACTTTTTTTTATGGAGACATTTAAAAAACCGGGTCTATGTAAACAGACCTTAAAATTTGGACAATATAAGACACCGCGGTACTAGCAAACGTACAACGCTCATTTGTGGATAGGCTGGCCTACTGCCAAACAGTTAACGGTGGCCATTTTGAGCAACTACTCTGATTGGCTTGTCAAAAAACAGTAAGTGCAAGTTCCAGTGTAAGTGCAAATGTAAGTGGAAGTCGATTTGTTTAAATTCAACAAAATACCAAAAACCTGTTTTTTTCAAAAAAATTTCTTATGTAACCCCCCACATGTGGCACATCATTGTACTTAGGACAATAGTAGCTCTTTAAAAATGTAATAAAAAACAGGGGTTGTGATTTTAAAGAAACCTGACTTTGATTGTGGCTCCGCCATGCGGCAAATTTTGGAACAACTAAGTACGCTAAGATATTGCTAGAAAAATAAAAAAATTGACGTGTTTCAGCGTTTTTAAAAAAAAATACCGTTTTCGAAATAATCGCATGTTCCGGGACTTTACAGACACACTGTATAACAACAAGCCTGGACATAAAAATGTAGCAGTAAGAGAAGAACTAAATGCGAAATTATTTTTTATTAATAAATTCGTCTATTTTGTAAAATGCATTGTTAATAAGAAATTTTTTTAGTATTTTTTTGAATACATATCTACATATGTTATAAATATAAATTGAAATTAATGTTAAAATTTTGTTCCTTCTAAAAGTTTTGCGACATGATTCATTGTATTGCAAGTTGTACATTATCCGAATTGCTCTCTTTTGGAGGTCTTAAAATTCTGACGCGGTAAAAGAACGTTGTTCAAAGTACAATAAAAATTGAAATAAAAAAAGCAAAAAAATTAATAAGTGCATGTGACGCGAAAATAAAATTTAGTGCACCAAGTAAATAAATAAATATAACTCAGCGAGTGCACAAATAACAATAAAAGTAATTTAAATTTATGCGCAAACACAAAAAGAAAATTAACGAATACTTACCAAATGAAAAATTTGATTACGGTAACGTTACATTCGGGCCTTTCTTCAGGCGGGAAACGGGCGCAAAAGGCAGTTTTAAAAAAATTGACTCTGCGATGCTATATTTAGAAAAGTATCGGGCTATTTGGGGGACAGAACCATAATTGTTGCCCACAAAAAAACACGTTTCTTTCGCGGGAATGGGTTGCGAGCGGAAAATTTTTAATATAATAACTTGAAAAACCTATAGTTAAGGAAATGGCCGTCAAATGTATGTCGGAGAGAAGAGCGGATAGCGAAAGGTATTCTGGGCCTTGGAGTGGTACAGAGTATTCTTGTATTTTGAAGCGGTTGCCTTTCAACTTTTTTTGTCATTCGCTAAATCGAAAAAGACCCACGTGTTTCGGCTTGCAATCAAATTTATTATTCAAATTAGAGTATTACCTCTTAAGCAACCGCATTTTTATATAGTTGCTTAGTTAAAAAGTTTTTAATTTTACCCCACCCCATATCACCGCCCCCGTTTACTTAAGGTCAATTCGAGGGACTCTGTATCACTCAAGGCCCAAATTACCCCCGCGATCCGGTTACCTCTCCTACATTATTTGACGTGCTAATGACTAATGTCTTTTAAAAACTTCTCCACTCGTAGAGTTCCGCCAATCAATTAAATCCATTTGTTTCTAAAACTCCAATTTCAAGGTTATATCTCCAAAAATATCGATTTTTGATTTTTTGATTGAGAGGCTAAAATTATAGCGCGCAAATTTCCCCTAAAACAATTACAGGAATTCCACACTTTTCGCGATTACAGAGGGGTTTCGTGGAAGTCGAAATCTCAGAACCTAGATTTATGTTTCGCAAGGACACCTCTATTTCTCACCTCTTTTTTCAAAACAATTTCTCCAGACTCTAAGATCAATGACAAAAAAACAGGTAATAAATATTTTTAAAAATCTTACCTCTTTGTCGAATGAGACAAACATGAGCAGTGTAACAATAACATCAATAAAGTTAATTGATATCCAGTATAAGTTGGCAAAAATTATGTTTAGAGAAATGATTCGGCCAACATAATTTTTGCTAGTAAGCCAAAATGTAGTAATTAAAGTGATTACACTAAACGTCCCTATTTTATAACACAAAAATATTTGAAAAATTATATTAATTTCTTGTCCGAGAAATCGCAAATCGTTAAACGTTTTTACAATGAACACAAACGTCTTTGAGGAAACACGTCTTATTTTTGCATACCGTATATAATCGTTAATCAACTCGACTCTGTTTATAATCAAATCTATCACAAAAATGATAAAACAAGACTTTTTTTGTCACGAGTGATTGTTCGAGGAAATAAAATAGAATGGTATAGGGACCTAAGCGACCGAAATTATAGAATGGCAGCCACTAATCGTAAATCTACCGAATATTTGAAGTGACAGAAAGTAACCGGAAATTAGGTCAGCGATTTTCCAACATTCATATACCAGTTTGTTACTCTTTCTGTCCTTCAACCTCTCCTCAAATCTTAACGCCGTTCTTCTTATCTCCATGCTTATCTTGATCAGTTTTAACTTTTCGTCCGTTATCTACCCTAGTGTTTTCGTATCTATTACTAGCATCCATCTTCAGTATTTCTCTTAAATTTTCGTCAATTCCTCCCGTTTCTTCCAACCCTAGATCTCTGCTCCGTACATCATCACGCTTTTACCAATTTTTTAAACAGCCATCTTTTCTTGCCTATTTCCTTCCCAAACATCCTTTCCTCAATTCCCCATGCTTGTCCAGTGATTTTATTTTATTTTTGTCCTCACTCTCTTATTAGGTATATATTACATTGACTACATAGACAGTGGCGACAAACAAATTATAATTTCTGATTGATCATAGCAAAATCCGCCTCATTGCATCAAACTGTTTTGTATTTGCAATTTTTTGTTAAAATGACAGGCTGCGGTGTGTTTGGGTGCACAAATGCATCTTCGAATAGAGATCTTATGAAACGATTTTCAAAAAGACACTAAAAGGCGAGAACAAATAAGCTATAAAAGTTAAAAGAGTAAATTGACAACTTACTAATAATTTTATCGACGCAAAGTAAGCAATGAATAATAAAACTGGTAGGCAAATATTGCTTGCTCTCACCTCTAATGATTTAAAACAATATTGGCTATTAGTTCGTGGGCCCGTGATATAATGTGTCTGAAAACTTGTATGTCAGCTTTTTAGATCTTAGGTGTAGAATACTATAAAACGTGCGGATCCGCTACATGAGGCCCAAAAAAGTTCACCGTTAGATTTGGGCCCATACAATATTGGATTCAATAAAAGTTTTTCAAAATGTACGTCAGCTTTTTGCAGACGTATGTTATGGTTTAGTTTCCAAAGCCAAAAAGCTGACGTTTTTATCTAGACCCAAACGTCAAGCTCATACAATTCTCATTGCAATGTGCATTGGCAACTGTATCGTCAGCTTTTTTGTAAATTGCTTTTTCTCGATAAAATATCATCAAATTTCAAAAAGCTGACGTTTTGGTTAAAACGGTGAAAAGTTAAAAGGAAAATAAATCCGGAAAATGTCATAATTAAATTCTTTTTTAATACTGTGCTCCTCAAGTCCTAATTCGATTTTAAAAAAAAGAGAACTTGTAGGCGGCCATATTCGGACCGGCGGGAACTGGTAAAAGTTATATACTAAAGGCCTTGTGCGCATACGCGTGTTCCGAAAGAGGTTTGTTAAAGTTCCACGTCCTAGCGCCTACCGGTACCGCTTACTTAATAAAAGGTCGAACGATCCATTCGTTACTCCGTATGGACACCGCGAACAAATCGAATCTCGTTGCCGGTTCTGTAGAGGCGGCGATCGTGCGGGTCGCCGACCTCATATTAATAGACGAGATGTCGATGATATTCGAGGAAATATTCGAAGAGCTCGACCGACAGCTCTGTTTACATCTTAAGGACGAAACGAAACGCGTAAGGGCCCATTTCGGGGGTAAACACGTCATTTTGTTTGGGGACCCGGCTCAATTACCTTCTTACGGTAACAGCGTTGTGTTTTCGTTGCCGGAATTTCATAGATTATTTGCGATTTATCGTTTGCAAACGATCGTGCGCCAAGAGGATGACGTATTTCGCGCGATGTTAAACGAAGCGAGGACGGGCGTTTTAAACGAAAGGTCGACGAAATCGATCACTCAGACGTCGTTGCGAGACGC
Source organism: Abscondita cerata (assembly GCA_030710515.1). Classification (NCBI taxonomy): domain Eukaryota; kingdom Metazoa; phylum Arthropoda; class Insecta; order Coleoptera; family Lampyridae; genus Abscondita; species Abscondita cerata. Next base: position 152,922 of record JALBCR010001376.1, on the reverse strand, counting down.
CTTCACATTCTCGTGTCGTTACGAAAAACGCGCGACGAGTATAACAAGACGTTGTTGTCGAAGATCGAAGGCGAAGAGAGGACTTATCTCGCCGTCGACACTGATCTTGGAAACACGCCGCTCAGGGAAGATCAAAGCGACGAAATAGATAGGAAATATCGCGGACAAGTATACCGTAGAAAACTGACGCACAAAGTAGGCGCTTTGGTAATACTTTTAAGAAATTTGAATTTATAACACGGGCTGGTAAACGGACGGAAAGCGGTCGTCAAAGAAATGAACGAGTCGTACGTGATGTGCGAAACGGTTGACGAAGATCCGCAAGAATTTCCCGTCACCAAATGCAGACAGAATTTGACGGCGTTCGGGCAAAACGAGAAATACGCCCGACATCAATTACCTCTAGAATTAGGATGGGCGGTTACCATCCATAAAGTACAAGGACAGACGATGGGGACACGTACAGTCTTTCGCCTTTACAATGGCGCGGTTAAGAGTAGGAATATGTATTAGTTGTTCGTCTTTAATTGCATACATATAGACAAAATAAAGTGGGATAGATTTTGCTATTGTATACTGTAAAGGTTCCCATACTTTTTTTTTTCATAGACCACTTTAAACATTTTGCTGGATCTGGTGGACCCCCTGCAGCTATTACATTTACTAACTTACTTCCAAAACCCGAAAAAAGTATATATGTCTATGTAAATCTGTGTTGTGGCTATTTTTCAATCAACTATGAGTTGAAAGTTTTCGAAAAAAAAGGTGAGAATTTATATTGCTTTGATTATGCTGTGAGTATTGTCATTCAAGCTAAGTTTCAAAGCCAGTCTAAAAAGCGTCTTCATCCAACAGTTGGATTCCTACTTTACTTTTTTGTATTCTAAGATTGACTCACAGTACAAGAAACCAATAATCTCCCACTTCGGGTGGTAAAAGTAAAAATAAATATTTTCTTGTTTTGTAGCTATTTATTCAAACACAAAAATTACTACACTTTTAATTATGTTGTTATAACCCATGCAGCGCAATTTATTGGTAATCGCTTGGTGCAATATTTAACCAATACAAGTGGCCTGGCGCAATATACCCAATGAATAGCCAATATTGAAGCAACATGTATTAATTGTATAAATATTTAAAATTCGAAGACATTTGCAGATTATTTTACCAATATGGGAAATATATTAACCTACAATACTATTAAAACTTGTGTTAAATTATGACATTTTCTAGATGTAGAAACAAAGAAATTAGCAATCGTAGTGAACAGACCGAGTCATATAAAATAAAAAAAACTACTGAATTTTGAAAATGGCCAAAATGTCTACTGGAAACGATGAACGCTTGCCAAAATGGAACAAAAACTTAAAAATCGGACAATTTTCAAAACCATTTCGCAGAACACTCCTTTTCAGGTTTAAAACGCTTTATTCAAATTTGATCATTGTCATTTTTAATAACGTTTTACGTAAAAAGTAAAAAAAACAAAATAAAAAATATTTAACTCAATTTGCGTACATATTACAATTGCGTTAACTCAACATTTTTTGACGATATGAATATGATATGAATAACTTCCGTTGACCTCTACTTGGAAAAATAAAGCTTTCAATTCTTTAGGCGATAACACCTTAGTGTCGCCAGCAAAAGGGAAGAGCAGGGGAGGGAATGAATACAGAAAGGCACATTGCATCTGCAAAAATTGAAGCACTAAAGCGATTAAATCAATCTTAAATGTGATGTGGAATTAGTGAAGTGAGGTGCGATTTGTGTTTTTATTGTTCTCCGGTAATAGGTAAGTACCTATCCTGTATCTATTATTTACAGTGTTATCAGAGGTTGGTTTTAATTAAGACAACACATAACAATAAGAGATTAATATTGATGATTTAATAGTTTGATCAAACACGCAATCTTTTCATGCAGACATGCCTTTTTGTTATTTTGAGAACTCGATGAACTACAAAAACCAAATCACTAGTACTACATCTGTAAGCACTAATTTTCAAATAGGAATTTTTGGCAAAAAATAAAAATAGGAGGACCCCCACCTCTAAAAGCGCATATAGTATGTTTTGCTAGATTATTAATAAAAAAGGTGTAAGTAAATAGAGTAAATAATTTTTTTTTTAACAGTAATTGTTTTTATCTTGTCGTAACTGATTAAATCATATCCTTATACCTTCAATTATGCAAAGTATGGAGTTTTTGATGCAATTTTATCTTCGGTTGTAATATTTATTTAACCTCTCCACTACATGAACACTTTTTTACATGTTAAAATCAAGTAATAATCTTAAATTTCATCAATCCTTTTTTTTCAAAATTACATTTAATAGTTAGTTTAAAAACTAAATGTGCTGTTTATTTTATTTTAATAATCATAAGTTTCATAAGACATAATACGCAAAAAAAAACGTGTTGCAAAGCCACGAGTTATTTTAAAGAATGATGACTTAGGTCTTATGGGATGAATTTTTTATACTACAGGGTGTCCACTTATATTTCACCCTATTTTAACTGCCTATAACTTCTAAACGGTTCAGGATAGAAACAAGCGGTTTTAACTGAAGTGTTACATTAGAGTGTAGTGGTTCCCATACTTTTTTTCTCATAGACCACTTTAAACATTTTGCTGGATCTGGTGGACCCCCTGCAGCTATTACATTTACTAACTTACTTCCAAAACCCGAAAAAGTATATGTCTATGTAAATCTGTGTTGTGGCTATTTTTCAATCAACTATGAGTTGAAAGTTTTCGAAAAAAGGTGAGAATTTATATTGCTTTGATTATGCTGTGAGTATTGTCATTCAAGCTAAGTTTCAAAGCCAGTCTAAAAGCGTCTTCATCCAACAGTTGGATTCCTACTTTACTTTTTGTATTCTAAGATTGACTCACAGTACAAGAAACCAATAATCTCCCACTTCGGAGTGGTAAAAAGTAAAAATAAATATTTTCTTGTTTTGTAGCTATTTATTCAAACACAAAAATTACTACACTTTTAATTATGTTGTTATAACAGTCTTAGTAGAATCAAAATTTAACATCAAAACTAATAATCATTATTAGTTTTGATGTTAACTTTATCTCAGATTACCATTGTAATCTGAGATAAAAGTTATAATTTTAATGGGAGAGATGTACTTGGTGAATTGACAGCAAATTATCAATATTTGGCTTGAGTTTAGTTAAGTATAACCGTAAATCTCCTCGCTCTGTAATATTTAATCTGCTCCGTTTTTTGTCAACAAGTTTGTTACGGCACTAAAACTGCGTTCGACAAGATATGACGAAGGAAACGCTATGAGAAATTTTGCACAATTCCCCACAGTCCTGGATATTTTTCAGGTATTTGTGCCTGCAGCCAAAATGATTGATACCCTCTTTTGAATGCTACTTTGAGCTCCTCATTAGTGCTAAGCTCGAGTAGCTCTTCTTGCAGTACCACATTTTCCACTTCAGTTTCATCATATGGATTTATTATCCATGGTGGTATATCCATCGACAGAATGTCTTCAAATCTGATTTTAAAATCATCATACAGGGCAATCAAATGTTGAACATACGTCTGAATATCTTCGTCGAGGCATTCTACCTGCGATAAATTTGGAAACTGGGAAAATTCACGTCGACCAATATTTTGCTTCATAAGTTTCAGTTTACCAAGAAAAGCTGAAATTTCACTCTTTGTTTTTATCAAATTGAGGCTGTCCCCTTGTAACTGTAGGTTGAGGTCATTGAATTTTTGAACAAATCTGTCAAATACGCAATGTCTGCTTTGAAATTCATGAGGTTTTCTTTTAAAACAGGATCTTTAGTGTTCAGAAACTCTAAAACAGAGTCGAAAAGCAAATAGAATCTTGATAGACATGCACCTTTCGACAACCAGCGTACTTCGGTATGTAGCAGCAATCGTTGGAAGTCCTCATCATTTTCTTCGCACAACTGTGCAAATAAGCGCGTATTTAATGCATTGCTTCTTATTTTGTTAACTGCATTAATCACAAATTGAAGCGCTTGGTGCAATCTATCACTCAATTTTTCGCTACTAGATGTTGTCGGTGGATGACACAGTGAATTGCAATTACCTCTGGTATAATCCTTTTAAGATGACTTATAAACCCACGATATCGCCCGACCATGGCAGGAGCTCCATCTGTTGCCACCGAAATAATGTTTGTGAATGCAATTGATTTTTCCGTAAAAAATCATTCAGAACATTAAAAATTGATTCACCTTTAGTGTCAGTCTTCAAAGTTTTCGCGAATAGTAACTCTTCAAACATTTGTTCGCCTTTGATAAATCGAACATATGCCAATAATAATGCTTCATTGCCAGGTAAAGTTGACTCGTCCAGTTGAATAGAAAAATGAGTTGTTTGCAGATAATTACACAAGAAACTTTCAACATCAGAGCTCATTTCATCAATACGTCTTTGTACAGTGTTGTTACTCAAAGGAATTCTTTTAAGTATGTCAAATGAAGATTTGTGCAGGACAGTTTTAAGACCTCTTCAACAGCAGGCAAAATTAACTCCTCTCCAATGGTATGCGGTTTCCCAGATTTTGCTATAAGTAATGAGATATTGTAAGATGCCCGCAAGCCATCGTCGTTGCTTTCAGACGTTGAAGCGAACATACTATGCACGGTGGGTCTCTTTTCATACTTTTCCTTCAATGTTTGGAAATATTTCAAATCCTTACCTATTTTGTCAGGATGACACCTTCTTAGATGATCTTCCAGCTTCGATGGTTTCATAGAGTCATTGCTCAAGACTTTGTTGCATAAAAGACACATGGGCAATCGCTTGTCTGTATTTGATGGAAGAAAACCAAATTTCAAATATTCAACACTGTACTGTCGACACTTCTTCTTAGATTCAGCCATGTTTCGTATCAATTACTTACCTGTAAATATGAAAAAAATGTTTGTTAAGTAATCTTAAAATGATTTAACAAACATAATAGAAGTGGCTTTTAAGATACAAGTTGCTAACAAATAGATAGGTAGGTACTTACTTTTCCAACACTGGCAAACAATAATATCAATTCACTTTAATTTTCAAAGTCTGAAAACTACTTCCGTCACTGGTGAACACTTATATAGGTACACTTTCTTTTTGAAATTCCGGAAACAACTGAGTAATGTTTATCATTCGCATTCGTATTTATATTAAAGAAAAATCCAACAAGTTCATGCAAGTTCAGACACGACTTTAACTAGGCGGGCGGGCGGCGCGGCATCGGCGAGTCTTGACACGCTCTTTCTGAATATGGAATATGCAAGTTCTTACAAAAACAATTGCTGAGCTTCTTATAATATTGTCTTCCTATATTCATAGGAGAAGTCAAGCTTCTTATAATATTGTCTGCCTATATATATTATTGTCTCCCTTATTCATAGGAGAAGTCAAGTCGGGTCACCTAATACATTTTTATAGACCCCCGTTAACGAGTTGTGGACCCCCATTTTTTTTCCACGCAAGCGTAGACCCCTATCGGGCTCCCGTGGACCCCTGGGGGTCCACCTGGACCACTTTGGGAATCTAGGGAGGTAGACTCGGTCCGGATTAACAAAACTTAACGCCTGAAGCCATAATTTAAAAGTGTAAACTACTGGAAAAGAAGATTTCATAATTGTTTAACGTTTATTCTATAGATAGATATTGTAGATTCATGTAAAAGATGATAAATTACTCTTCATATTAAATAAGTATAATATGAGATTTTTCAAAGTCAAAGACGCCATGTTTTTTTTAATTAAAAAATAAAACATTCTCTGACAAAAAAACATGCAAGCCAGTGATTTTTTTTTTGAAATTCATATTTTTTTATATAAATATTATCAAGTCTTAGTTTTATGATATGCTAATCTAAGCAAGTTGAGTTTAATTAGGCCAATTAAGGTTTGCATAGGTATTTTGCATATTATGAGACTTTTGTGGATAAAACGTTCAAAAGAGCTTATTTAAGCATATCAACTTCAAAATTAAAAAGGGCATTTCATTTCACAGGTTTGTGCGCAAATGTTTACATTAATAATTCATATTTTGCCGTTATTTTCCGTAACACAAATCTAAGAATCGAGCCAATATCAACTAAGAATTGCTGTAAAGGATTAAAGGTATTAAATTCCGTTTGTTGGACATTCTAAGCTTATTAAAGAATGTTGCAAATAAGTTTTTACATGAATAGGTTTTAGTATCTAAATTATTTACATCCACTTTGTAACCAATTAGTCAGTGCAACTAAGGACAATACAAACTTCTTTGCCTCCTTGTTATTTATTGTTAGTTACTGAAATCAATTTAAGTTTTGAGTTTTGTTAGTCCTTAGGTAGGTATACCTATTTCAAAAATTTCAAATTCAGGATGCAAATTACGCGTAATACAATTGAAAATGCCGCAAAAATCTTTCCGATATTTTTCTAAACCACATGGAAATGAACAGAACCTATAGAAAAAATCAAATCAAAAAGTTTAATTACAAGCGTTGAAGATATTGTCAAACAAATAGCACAAAAATTGAATGACGTGTTAAATAAAACGAAAAATTTATGGTTGTTGCCCAAATATCTACTATTTTAAAAAGTCAATTTGGCGCTGATCTATTACTTTAAACCTGCATATTATTAATAATTTAAAAGAGCCGCAATTACGTCAGTTGACGTAGAAAAAGTTTTTCTGGTTATAAAAATGTTTTAAGAGACAAAGGCGGTCTTTTATTATGCAATTTAGAAAAATGTTTAATTATACTTTGTAATAATTCAATTAAAAATAGAGATTAGAATTCAAAATTATATTTCAATATTAACTATTATAATGTCCAAAAAATATTTGTTTTTAATATGTCGTTCCTGGAAATACTGGGCATATGCACAGCCTGCACATGAAATAACAGCAACCCTTAATATTCAACGAAAAATAAGAAAAATAAAAACTCTAAAATATTAACATAAACAATTTAAAGTAAGTGTGTCTTAGAGTTTTTATTTTTATTATTTTCGTTGAATATTCAAGTTGCTGTTATTATTTTTTGATACGCAGGCAATGCATGTCTTTTGCTTCCATTGCCAGATTAGATTTTGCAAATCTTTCCCCATTTGACCATTTTGTATCTACTATAGTTTCCGAGAACCCCATATAAATAATGAAAAAAACTCACCCATTATATATGAATTAACCACAGCTTCATGTTATTACTAAACATAATAATTGTTTTTAATAATCAACTTTTACAAATAGCAAATCTAGTATTTCTACATTTAAACTAAGGTTTTGTTTATTTAAATGACGTTAATTTGTAATTCTTTCACAAGAGTTTAATTTTATTAATTAGATATCGCAAATATGTAAAATAATTTAAACATGTTAATGAATGTTTTGATTCCAACATAGGTTTTGCAAATTTTAATTTCTGTGAATGTTTATTTATTTCTAAAACTATCAAAAGTGCTTTGTATCTTACTACAAAATTTCTAATTGTCCTCTAAATAGGATTAACATTCTAATTTGTAAACGTCTGATTGTTGTAAAGTATTAATTTTGTCCATCCCTTTAAATAATAAATGTTTACTTGTTTTAAATGGTCCGAAATTTAAGAATGTTAATTACCCCTAAAACTATTTATTCTAACAGGAAGAGAAAGTTTTTCCCCTTAATTATTGTAAACTAGTTGTAATTAGCCAACAATAGCTATAATTGTTAAAATAATAGTGTTCATTTGGCTGTTGGTTTTGGAAGTAGTAGTTTTAAATAATGGATAATCGCGGACATGCTTTGGAAATTCGATCTCGAGCTGTGGGTTTGCGTGAAGGAGGAAAATCCTCAAGGGAAATAGCCGCGCTTCTTGGTGTGCCGGTAAGTTTATTTTTTTATAGTTATATTTTTGTATTTATTTTATTTGGAATGTCATTTCTGTTATGACAAGTGCTCTAAAGATAAAATTCAGTATTTTGCTTTAAGGTTCTGGCTCTGCTAAGAAGCCACATATAAAGCAAAAAATGGGGTTGCCATTTAAAATAATCATGGTGATAACAACTTCCGGTATAACTTAAACGATCAGAATAATAAAAATGTTTAAGGAATAAATTTTATTTTTGAGCAGGCTCTATACCAAATTTCTGAAATTTTATCTCTAGAATATATTTTTTAACAGGCGACCCACAACTAAAAAAAACACCTTGTATTGCTTAATAAATTTTAGTTATACTTCTACTTCAAAAATGTTTAAATACCTTTTTACGATCATTTATGTTATATTATATTAGTATTTTTGTTATAGATGAGAAGTATTCAAAGGTGGCTAAAAAATTTTGAAGACGACGGATACGAAGGCTTGAAAAATAGACCACGACAAAGTAAGCCGTTTTCAATTCCGGAGGAACAGTTGAACGAAGTTGCCAATTTTATAAGTCAACAACCATTTCTTAGTTCCGCTGATATTAAAGAAACTTTTAATTTAAATTGCCACAGATCAACTATTTGCAGACGGTTAAGGACAAGAAACCTGCGAGCAAGACGGCCGGCGCGAAAAATTGATTTTACGGCAACACATCAAGAAGCACGACTCCACTTTTGTCAAGCAGAATTATTTCGAAACTGAGGAAATGTAATTTTTTCGGATGAAAAGGTTTTTTCATCTTCTGAAGACAACCTTAAGTTGAAACCAGTGTGGAGAGCGAATGGTACTCGCTACTTAGAACAGCACGTTATAAGAGAACGAAGAAGTGGTCGTATATCGTTGGCCTATTGGGGTTGGATGTCATCAGCTGGTCCGGGAGAATTAGTGAGGATAAATGTTCGCATGCGAGGAGCAGATTACATTGACATTTTGGAAGAGGTGATGATCCCTTCGGTGCGTGTCCTGTATCCTGAACCACTCCCAATCATTTTCGTTCAAGACAACAGCTCGGTTCACCAATCACGCATGGTAACAAATTGGTTTGGCAATCACCCTGAAATAGTAAGGCTTAATTGGCCCGCTAAGTCTCCAGATCTCAACCCAATCGAGAATCTTTGGGGTATTATGGTTCAACGATGGAATACCGGGGATAATATAGGCAATGTAAATATCCGCACTGCAGCAATTTTAAATAATCATGTAGTTCGAGTTTGGGAAGACATGAGAGGATCTAACATTTGTCACAATTTAGTAAATTCAATGCCAACGCGTTTACAAAATTGCATCGACAACAATGGTCTTTGGACAAAATATTAGTTTTATTTATTAGGTTCTATATTTATGCGTAGTTCAAATATAATTAATTGTTTTGTACACTTTTGATTTTGAATGTTTTTTTGGTTATTGGTGGAGTACAATTTTGAAATATGTAATCATTATGCAATGTATATTGGTAATTTATACTTGTTTTTATGCTTCGTTGTATATTGTGAATAAATAGTTTTTTATGCACTAGGTTGTGTTTTACTTTAAGTTATAAACAAAATAATCTTAATCCAATTTATCAAACAATCCATTACAAATTTTTATGTAAGAATTATTATAACTTTTAGAAATAATCATCCACAGAAATGAAATGTTGCAAAACCTTAAAATGAAACTATTAATTGACAGTTAAGTCATTCTACATATTTCCAAAATTAAGCTTTTGCGAAAGTATAAGAAATTAAATGTAAATAAACAAAACCTTATTTAAAATGTGGAAATACTGGATTCGCCATTTGTAAATGTTGATTATTAAAAACAATCATTATGTTTTGTCAGAGAATGTTTTATTTTGAAATAAAAAACATGGCTTCTGTGACTTTTAAAAATCTACTATAATAATAATTGTTTTCTAATATGAAGAGTAATTTGTCATCTTTTATATGAAACTACTATTTCTAATTGCAGATAAACCTTAAACTATTATGAAATCTTCCTTTCCAATAGTTTACACTTTTAAATTATAGCTTCAGGCGTTAAGTTTTGTTAATCCGGACCGAGCTTACCTATACAATAGCAAAATCTATCCCACTTTATTTTGTCTATATGTATGCAATTAAAGACGAACAACTAATACATATTCCTACTCTTAACCGCGCCATTGTAAAGGCGAAAGACTGTACATGCAACTGGATAGTAACGTATTTGCTTCCGGACAAGCTTATACGGCGTTATCGCGCGTCAAAAAATACGAAAATTTAAAATTAATCGCGTTTGAACCAAAAAGAGTATTTCTTCGGCCGTATTATAAAGAATTGCTTACGTGGATCGAAAAAACGGACCGGTTAAATAAAGAGAGAGAAGCTTACAATCCCGTACCAGAGTACTACAGGGATATTAGAAAAAGAAAAGACGAGAAAGAAGTTCTCGACGTAATCGACGTTTCGAGTTTGACTTCGGAAGTCGCGGAAATTAAATCTTTAAAAAGAACGGCCGTTACGGAACCATCGACTTTGAAAATCGCAAAAATAGAAGACGGAAAGGACGAGAATCGATTAATTCGGTCAGAGTGCGAAGAGGTATTGATGGAGATGATAGAAATCGAATGAAAACGGTCATACGTAACCGGGGTTTTATATCGCGAAAGTAGGAGGAACGCGCGCGAAAACTGTCAAAGCCGCAAGTAATTCGATTTACGTCAATCGTCGTGGCTGGCGCTTGGACGCTGTCCATTACATGTCGTCACGCGATGACGTTTGCACATTAAATGAAAACGGTAATAGGTGACCGAAGTTTTATATCGCGAAAGTAGGAAAAACGTAACCGCCGCCGCCAATGTAGGGTTTTATATCGCGATTTTAAAAACGCGCAACACATTAAGTAACCGCTAATGAATGATCCGCAAAATCGTACGTGTTAGGGAAACATGGATAAATAGGGCTCCTGGCAAAACAAAACCATGTAAAAAAAATAGTTAACGCATCGTGTGTGATACCCCTAGGGTGATGCGGGAAACTTAACACATTAATTCTTTAAAAAAAATTTCAAATTAATCTGTTTAAGTTGTTTTCATGTGATCGGGGGTAAACGGTGTCGGTTGGTACGTTACAGTTATTACCATTTCTTTCTTTAAAAAAAAACTTTTTTTATAAAATTTGTTTTAATCAATTTAAGTTCTTTTCATATGATTGGTGGTAAACGGTGTTGGTTGGTAGGTTACAGTTAGTACAGTTTCTTTCTTTAAAACAAAAACAAAAAAACAAACAATTATTTCAAGTAACATTCGTTTATATTAGTTATGTTTGTGTGATGGGCGGATCCCGGAAGTCAATACTGGTTAAACAATTTAATTTAGTATTCAATCAGGTTTGTTTAATTCAATATCTTATATTTCGACTCTTAAAAATTGCTACCCTACATTTATTGGTTAGAATTACGCGGCTACGCTATGACAGATTGAGACCATACCGATACTACAGAACACAGTAGCGTGACTATTGTTGGGACCCACCTATTAAATATTATTTCTTTCATTAGGTTGTTTTTTTGGGGAATGTCGTGGAAAAAATGTTTTGTCTAACATATGAGGAAAGTTCCACTCTCACTCTAATGCCTCACGAGCGTAGCTCGAGCTCGAGTGGGAAAAATAATCGCTTTCCTCACTTGTTGGACAAATAACTATTCTCTACAAACAATTCGGTAATTACTAACTATTATTGGTTGAGATAATTCTTGCGTACAATCAAAGGTACAATGTGTAAAGTTAAAAGAAAGCTTCCGCCTGTGACGAGAATTGTCAAAAGAAACTTGCCAGTCTATCATTATCAATCACGTGATCCCTGTTTACCAAACACGTGGCACGGCAAAACGTTTAATGAACTACTTAAAATCCAAGAACAATTTATTTATATTATATTTATTATATACATATTTATTTTTAGTATGAAACACCTACTTTTAAAATGAACAATTTTTTGTATAAAAATTGAACGAAAAATTGCTAACGATCTTTTACAGTAAATTTCGTAATGTAAAAAGACAGTTGTCACAGTTGTGACATTTAGCAGACTACTTCCAATATGCGAAGTCAATATCGATTGAGGAAAATTAATTCAACACTACGATTTATTTTTTTATTTTTGCGTAGTATGATATATCTAGACTAAACTTACGATTAGTAATTGCTGATAATTTACATAAACCTTGACTGTCGAACAAAAAATAAATCCCCACCATCAAATCATCAAGTTTAGTAAGTTAATGGGTAGGTAGTAGGTACTATTAAAACAACGGTCAAATAAATTCGATGCTTCAATTTAGTTTTCTTGTAACCCAGAGGCCTAGTAACATTCTATTAGTACTTATTAAAGTGATGCAGTAATGACGAATTTCAATAGGAATCCACTTCATAATAATCAGTGTTTGTCTAGAGATTAAAATACATGCAAGCAAGCACTATGATTCGGCATATTTTATGTTTATCGATTTTTGAGACGGTGACATTACATAATAATTGTTACATATATTTGTGTGAGATTATTTTATCCAAATTAAATATCCTATAAATAGCTAAAATTACGTTTCGTAGTATTTCAAGGCTACTCGTTCGCAAAGTATCATTTATGTAATCAACCTTGTCTGTGGAGTAATTCAAAACAATCATTTACAATCGGTTGCTCGTTGCGTGCGTTACAATCATGACAGTTTTGCGAAAATTAACCGTATTTTTGTTTTTAATTCATTATGCTTATAGTGCCAAAATTCTCGGAATTTTTCATGGACCAGCGTTCAGTCATCAACAACTGGGTTCAAAACTATTAAGGCAACTTGCTTCCAGAGGCCATGAAGTCACTACTATTGTGCCAAAACAATATGCACCGAAGGATAAATTTAAAAATTTTAAAGTAATCGAAGTTGATTTTGCTTTGTTTCCAGAAAGTAATTTTAGGAATAATATTAATCTTAACCATTCATTACACTTAAATGTATTATAGACTCTACGCCCAACATGTTTGATATGATCAATACCGGACTTCTCAGTAAAATTATTTTTATGGAAATTATGGGAGTTTATATGAGCGACGCCGTTTTAAATCAAACTAGTGTTGACAATCTGTTAAAATCGAATGAAAAATTTGATATGGTTATCATGGAGCAATTCGTGAATGAGGCTTTCAGAGGTTTTTGTTACCATTACCAAGCTCATTGCGTTGTTGTAAGTACAATTGCAGCAACACGATGGACAATCCACAAATGGAAATCCACATTTCCCATCTTACGTGACAGAACATGTCTTGACTTATCCGAACAAAATGAATTTTTGTCAAAGATTGATAAATACTTATTTATATGCGTTTTCAACATTACTGTTTCATTTATATGCTTTACCGCAACACAACCAGTTACTTCACAAGTATTTTCCAAATGCACCCCATATTACGGAATTGTACTACAACACCTCTGATGTTATTGAATTCACACGAGTATACATGCAGCGCAACACGCTGTACCAAACATGATTAATATCGGTGGTTATCATATTAGTCCTCCTAAAAATTACCTAAAGATTTACAAGAATATTTGGATGGTGCAAAACAAGGCGCCATTTATTTTAGCATGGGCTCGCACATTCAACCAAACACAATGCCAAAAGAAAAGTTAATGGTCATCACCAAAGTTCTCTCAAAATTAAAACAAAAAGTTTTATGGAAAATCAGCAATTTTACTTGGCATGATAAACCGGCACATATCAGAGTAGACCAATGGTTCCCTCAGCAAGAAGTTCTAGCTCATCCCAATGTGGTTTTGTTTATTAGTCACGGCGGATTGTTAAGTATCATCGAAACTATTTATCACGGCAAACCAATCGTTGGAATTCCAGTTTTGGGAGGCCAAGAAATGAATGTCGCAAACGCAGAATTAAATGGATTTGCGAAGGCGGTGTTTTTTAACGACCTATCTGAAGAAACTTTCGGAAGAGCAATAAACGAAGTGTTGAGTAACCCTAAATAAGTTTTCATCAATCCTGACTAAATATCACATTTTATTTAAATTTTATAGGTATGCGGAAAATGCCAAAAGAAAATCGATGATTATGCACGATCAGCCAATGAAACCTCTAGACAAAGCTATGTTTTGGCTAGAGTACGTGCTTAGGCATAACGGCGCGCCACATTTAAGGACTAGAGCGTTGGACTTGTGTTGGTTTCAATTGTACAGCTTAGATGTTATAGCTTTTACTATTGTCTTATTGCTTGTTGTTACTTATGGTTTATGTAAAATTTGTAAACTTGTTATCTCATTAGTTTGTAAACGATCACAGAAAACATCAAACTTAGAAAGGCAACAGAAAAAGAAAAAACAATAAGCAGTATTAAATTGTTTAAAAAGTATTTAAAAATTACCTAAATTAATGATGTGCGTTAAAATTATAAACTTATTTGCATTGGTTTTTAAGAAGGCCGTAACCCACCTCAGAGGGGACTTAAAGACATCTTTTAACAAGTTTCTTATTGAAACTGTACACATAAACAACTAATCAACGAAACATCCAAGAATCAAAAACAGTAAAGTTTACATGCAGGGTGGTGCTTATGAAAACGGGTCATAGGTTTTGGGTTTTGGTATCAAAATGAAGCTAAAATTAGTCCGTATAGCTGTTGCTATTAAGAGTCAGTTGAATTTCACGTTGTTTGTCAATAAAAATAAAAGTAAGTTTTGATGATGAAAGAAAAATAGTACTGGATTGCCTAAACAATCAACATTCCTACGTTTTGGCAATAAGGCTGAAAGGAAAGTCGTTAATAAGCAAATAAAAAACTTTATTCCCAAGGAACAGTTTCGAATGATAGAACTAAATTAAATAGGAAGGTTACAATAAATAAACACCAAAAATTACTAATTTTATTGATGAATTTTCAAAAAGACCGTGTAATTCAGCTGATTTCTGATAGCGAGTTTTGATATAAAACCATTTTTGTCACTTGAAAGAGCGAGCAGGAATTCGAAAAAAACCAGTTCACAATGCTAAATTCCTATGACCCGTTTTCAAAATGTATTATATGTATTATAAAAAAAGATTAAAAAATACTTTGATTATTAGAAATGTTATTATTTATTTTGGCCTAACGGATTTAAATAAGCATAATTGTCACTTTCTTAATAAGTAGATTTATTTCCTTATTGCCGAAGTGCTTAATTTGGAAACAATAAATTCCCATGTAAATTCATTTTTAATACTTTTTGAGGAAAAAAATTGTTTCTGAAGTATCAAATGGATTTTCAATGGGTTCAGTGGTTTTCGAAAATACTTTAAAACATTTTTTTCTCACTGTTTATTTATTAAGTGACAACCAGCCTTCAATTTTCACCTAAGTTTCTTATTTCAGTTGCTCTCTAAATAAATTATTTTATTTGTTATTTAAGTGTCACAAAAAAACCAAAAAAAAATTGTGTTTTAAAAAATAGTTCAAATAAAACTAATACATAAAAAAATTCTCTCTTAATTATTCTTGCGTAATTAATACTCTGGTAAACATATTTACAGCAAGTGATAGAAGCATTTCTTATAATTTCGTAAGACAAGTCTCATGATTATGACTTTAATCAGCAGCATACTTTACCCAGTAATGGTGACGTTTCAAAATTGATAGTTCTAATGTACCATCATGGTAATAGCTACAACAAGAGATAAAAGATAATTCTTACCGACTTTAACCTTCTCGTCAAAGTGTGTGCAGAATTTAAACTTACTAGACGACAGATATGAAATGTATCAATCCTACGCTTTTGTCTTATAATTGTTCGATAAATTATCAACAAATCTTCGATAAGGAGAACACCCTGTATATTATTATATTTTTAAAGAAATCTTTTTTTTCTAATTTCAAAACAATATAATATGTTGTCTTTATATTGAGCCGTTATTGAGTTATTAATCGTAGAATATCACTGCGTTTTCACCCCATATAACCATGGGGTAAACGAAATAAATTACTGGCTAAATGTCTTTTTGATAGTAGAAAATGTCACCTTAATTTCAATTTTCTAACTTTTTTAGTGTTTGTGAAAAAAAATTTAAAACAAATTTTATGTACCCCCTTTAAGGGGCTGTATATTAACAAGGGATGCTTCAATGAAGTTTTTTTATATGAAAGACCCCATCTCTTTTTCGATAAGGAATCGCCCCTTGAAATGTTTTACACTTATTTTGTTACACCCTGTATAAAATGAATGTATGTGTGTTTGTGTGTTTGTTTGTCCTCGAACTCCTCCTAAACCGTTAGTCCGATTGTAATGAAATTTTACACACTTCTTCAGGTCGATCCAGAATAGGTCACGAACGTTTGATTTTGGCGATTGCCCTCGCGGTTTTGCGAAAATTAACCGTATTTTTGTTTTTAATTCATTATGCGTATAGTGCCAAAATTCTCGGAATTTTCCATGGACCGTCGTTCAGTCATCAACAACTTGGTTCGAAATTGTTAATCGTACTCGCTTCCAGAGGCCATGAAGTTACTACTATTGTACCGAAACAATACGCACCGAAAGATAAAATCAAAAACTATAAAGTAATTGAAGTCGAGTTTAACATGTTGCCTGGAGGTTAATACTTATATTACATTATTTCTATTGCATTGTATCAACTGAAAATGTATCGTAGATTCATCATTCAATACTTTCGATTTAGTAAATACTGGAATTATTAGTAAACTTATTTTTATGGAAATTTTTGGAATTTACTTAACAGACGCTGTTCTCAATAACACCAGTATCGATAATCTACTAAAATCAAACGAAAAATTCGATTAGGTTGTAATGGAACAATTTATTTTAGCATGGGTTCGCACATACAACCAAACAGTGGCGGCTCGTGGTCAATCATACAGGGAGGTCAAAAATTAATTTAAAAAATAGGCATACTTAAAAAATATAAATAACTCAAATGCACCCCAAAATTTTATACAATCTACAATTTTGTTCAAAATATAGCGATTTTTCGAAACATTCTCATTAAAATCTCTAAGGGATTTTCTGTAAGCATTGTCTACCTGTGTACGAATATCAACATTTCCTACGGTTGCAAAATTTACCGAGCATTTCATGTGTTCTGCAGACGAAACATGCTTTTTTATTTCCTCTTTTAAATGTTTTAAATCTCTGACACTGGATTTGGACTATAGCGAGTCTGACGGGTCTTTAGAAAATAATAAACAAACAAAACAGTAAAATACATTTGATACTTCACAAGCACATATCCAGTTAGCTAAATCGTACATTACCTTGCGAAAGTTTCGCTGAACATCTTTATTTTGTCTTTGCTAGTCTGTCGTAAACTTAGTTCTGGCAAAGGACGACCATTTGCCTTGAACTCAACTAATTTTGTAAAATTAAGTTTGTTAGCACTTTTTAGTTGTTTAATTTTCTGCACTACCGACATTTTCTAATATAGCGCATGCACACGCGAATCAAAAATAGTATTTTTACAAAACAACACAACAACAGTAAAACATATCAATATAAATTCTTAAATTGATACGAATTGATACGAAGTCGACGTAAACTGCGGGATCCGGCTCATGACCCAAAGTTGATTATTGTTTCGGACGTTTGCGTTTATTCGGGCGCTGCACGTTTTTTGAGTTTTTCCGGGTAGATCTAATTCAATGAGGACAATTCGCACCGCCAGCCCAAGGTTGAAGAGGATGAATTACGAACGACGGCCGATAAATTTTAAGTTATTATACTTGCGACTTTTGCGAGTAAATTACCTATTTTAATAAAACACGTAATAATTAATATTTTTTTATATGTATATTGTCAACATTTTTGGGAGGTCATTGACCAATTGACCATATGGACAAGCCGCCACTGCAACCAAACACAATGCCCAAAGAAAAGTTAAACGCTATTACCAAAGTCATCTCCAAATTAAAACAGAAGGTGTTATGGAAAATAAGCAATTTTACTTGGCACGATAAACCGGCACACGTCCGAGTAGATAAATGGTTCCCTCAGCAAGAAGTTTTAGCTCATCCCAATGTGGTATTGTTTATTAGTCACGGCGGATTGTTAAATACAATTGAAACTATTTATCACGGCAAACCAATAGTCGGAGTCCCAATATTGGGTGATCAAGAAATGAATGTCGCGAACGCAGAATTGAACGGATTTACAAAGACTGTGTTTTTTAACGATCTTACTGAAGAATCCTTCGAAAAAGCTATAACCGAAGTGTTGAGTAATCCTAAGTAAGTATTTCTCACTTTTGACGGCGTTTTAACAAACTTTAAATTTAGATTTGCGGAAAATGCCAAAAGAAAATCGAATATAATGCATGACCGGCCAATGAAACCCTTGGATACGGCTATGTTTTGGATTGAATATGTCCTTAGACACAACGGCGCGCCCCATTTAAGAACGAGCGCGTTGGATTTGTGTTGGTTTCAAATGTACAGCTTAGATGTGATAGCATTTACCTTCGCGTTAGTTCTTGTAATTTCTTATATCTCTTGTAAGCTTTGTAAAATTGTTGCGTCATCAATTTGCAAAAAGACCACAAAATCGAAAACAAAAAAAAGGAAAAACAATAAATATTATCAAACTATAGAAATATTGTAGAAAAAAGCGGTAAAAGTCAAATAATTAATTGAATTGTAAACATTTGTTTTAACAGTAATATCATCTGTACTCCCATGTTATTCTTGCGAGATTAATTAAAAAAACGTTGAAACTAAATATAACTTTATTTTCACAGACAGGAAAATAAAAGCCAAGTAATCGTCTTGATTCTTTTAAAACAACTTAACTTTCTAAAACACGCATGCTCCAAAACTATTCTACTACGGAAACATGGCGAAGAGCGCCAAACTTAAAACAATAATGTGTTTACTTTTCATTAAGCACATTGCTACGGTTGATTGAAGAAAAGTAAGTTTTGCCGGCAGCCGAAGAGTAGGGCGTGGGTGAGAAAAAGGATCCACCGCTTCTTCAGAACTGTCTTGATTTAATCCGAGGGCGCCATAGTCCTAATGCGTGGATACAAACCTGCTTCCGAACTAAAGAAACAGACGCAACAATCAACCGTAACAAATTAAAGGAGCAATAAATACAATAAAGAGAGAGAGACACAAGTAACCTACAAAACGTTATATTTAATAACACACCATAAAGAAGAAGGAACAGAGCACAATTTAAATATATCCACTTACAACGTAAGTTAATTCTACGAAGCGTATTCGTTCGTACCCATATATATATAGTCGTACACAAAAGAAGGAAAAAATATAAGATTAATAGCAAGTTAATAATTTATGCGGTACGCCACTGGCGTTATTTAATCTAGACAAGATGGCGACGTAACCACACCCGCACAATACGAAGGTGTATTTAGTGTTCGCAGTTGCAATATTTAGCGTTAAAAAGTATCGGAGAGTTAGGTGTTTCCCCAAAAGAGCGCTCTTCCGTGGTCTTACCCTTATACTCTAAAATCCCCAAGCAATGGTGGGTAAATGAAGCAAGTTCGCGCCTTTACGGTACACATTCGTTTACAGATTGGGCAAGTATATGCGCCACAACAAGTTAATTAATTATATTGTAGTGAATTAACAA
Source organism: Abscondita cerata (assembly GCA_030710515.1). Taxonomy (NCBI): domain Eukaryota; kingdom Metazoa; phylum Arthropoda; class Insecta; order Coleoptera; family Lampyridae; genus Abscondita; species Abscondita cerata. The sequence goes on along the minus strand of JALBCR010001376.1, from coordinate 133,422 downwards.
AAAAAATATAAATACGTGAACAAATACGTTTCGAGTTCCAAAGATTTAACTGCACTTAAGGTGCCAAGACAAGTTGTACTTATTTAGGTGTTACGCTTGAGACGTTTTCGGTAGCAGTGTGACGTCCCGGAGATGGTTTGTTTTCAGCGCAGAAGTATAATTAGAAAAATCTGACCTTATGTTGTAGATAGAGGTTTACGATGTTGACACACACAGGAGAAGATACAGATATGTGGTGTCGGTTCCAGCTGCGGCGACCCCTAATTTCGGTAGGATGTCCCGTACTTCAGCAATCTTAACAGCAAACCCCAAGTATGCGACACACGCAGCGACAAGACAAAAAGGTAGAAAGAGATCCCACGATGAATTTAATCAGCCAGGTAATTGGTTTTGTTTAGGCCAAAAGAACCTTTAAAGCCGAGTAATTTTAATCCCGGAGTAACTCTAATCCCGGAGTAACTCTAATCCCGGAGTAACTTGCCTTATCTGAGTGCAATCGAGCGACCATTAGAAGAAATTAGTACACGCATCCGTCCTAAGATAAACTTCAGAAAATCGAGTAATCAATCCTTTCCCCAGCACTAGAAAATTTGACGGAATTACGATTAAGCACTCAGATGAAGGCAAATTTGAATTTCACGTAACACGACGTGATAGTAGTTGTTACAAGGCGGAAATTGAAGATCAGCCGAAAATGTATTGGCCAATTAGGACAACGCGGAAGTTGAATTCTGGGAATTAAATCCCCAAAAATTTTCGTTAAGGAGCGAACACGGAGAAATGTCGCGTTTACACCTCGACTCCGTGTATTGTGTGTTGCCTAACTCACAGTGACCGTTACAAATTCCCCACACAAAACTTCAAGCCCGCGCAGAAGGATAAACATAATCCGCTGCACCATACATAATCCAGAAAATTAACATCCGTAGGTGTTCAGCAAAAAAAAAGGAATCTCCAACATGAGCGACATATAACCAAAGATACCCACCCCACACATATAAAAACCTAATGAAACCCAACCCCTAAGAGATAGACGGTTTGTTGAACTAAGAGTAGCTGATCTGATGAAATCTGTTCAAAACTCGCATGAAGCGTTTGGTGTATCCAGCAACAAAGTCAAGCAACGACCAAGAAAAAGAAAAGGATAACACCAAGAGATTGAACGCCCACAAAAACTCGCAATTAGCGATTTCCGAGAAGCAAGGTAAAGAAAACGTGGGTCATCCAACAGTATCTCAACCAACCTTACTAAACCCAGTCAACAGAAAATATTATTATAGTAAAGTTTGAAGTTTGGACAAGCGTCCAGGACAGAGCCCTAAAACCAATGAAACCCCAACCCAAATTAAAACAATACCACCCTGAATTACCCCAAAATAAGGTACCCTAGGAAAGGTTTAAGGTAAGATAGGAATAAGGATAAGGCTGAAACCCAAATACCAAGAGGTTAGGATAAACCCTAGGAAATTATTAAGATCGGGCATTTCCCTAGCGGCGTGCATGTCGAATGGGTGGCACCAGGCATCACTCCCACCAAGACCCTCGCGAAGGATGGAAACTCGCGTCATTGGGCCCCAGTGAAAATCCACCCCTCGCCATTCACGACCCTTAGTACTGAGCCTTCCCAAAATAAAGTCCTCCCACCCAGGAAAGGATTTAGTCTTGGGCCGATACTCCCGACACCACAAGACTAATGGATATGCAGTTAAAGAGTGCGACTCTGAAAACCGAGGATAAACCCCCAACCCTATAGCATAATGGAAGAATGAAAGGAAGGATCCCAAAATTTTGCCCAAAATTTCCAAAAGTAAAAGACTGGAACAAGTCAACAGTTTGAGGTTCTGCAGTGGCTACGGCCAGTGATCCATTGACGGAGGTTAAGGGCGAACGGTTTACCCCTGCCCCAGATCTTGCTCGCCCTGTACGGCCCCTAAGGGTTGGTGTGCCTGGTAACGAAACAAGGGTACCAGAAACAGGAGCTCCGACTCCCCCTCACGCCAACACCCACTGAAACCCCCAGCCAAAGCGGTACCTCTACGCAAGAAAGAAAGAAGGAACAGATGATAGCAAAGACAAGGAAAAGGGAAATACTCTATCCCTCCTCGAGAGGACAGAGAGCAACAAAAACGACGTTCACACAAGACAAGACACATTCAGGTGTCTGAATTCGGCTTTGAAAAGGATTGCCAAACTGGCGAAGACGTACACCAACGAGCCATATAGGAGAGGGCGTTCAATCCGTCACGGGATCGGGAAATCACGGTACTCCCACAACTACGTGAACTCATGAAACTAAGTCTCGAAGCTCGAAATCCAATTCAAGGTCAAATTTTGGTATTATTTACCTGAGAAGGTCCAATCCCTACGTGCCCAACCAACCTACCCATATCACATGGAATTCTAACGAATGTGAACCATTATGGTTCCAGCAAAAAAAAATTAAATATAACTATGAGCTAACTCAATTAGAACTGAGTCAGTATATCATTAAGCTCGCCGAAGCGGTTTGGTATCTCCCAGAAAAAGAAAAAGAAAACCCAACAATCTTGATGCATTGTCAACAAGAGCAGGAGCACGCTCAACTTGAACTCAAGTCAACAGGCATCCCCAAAAAAAATAAAGCTTCTCAAACCAAAAACAAAAGAACCTGTATCTACGTATATACAGTTCTCGCAGAAAGAAAATAAAGATATACGGGAGAGCACCAAATAAATCAGAGATTTCGATGTAAATCGATCATAATGTCGTGTAGCTAATAGAGCCAGAAACCATCGATAATCTCATTAATAACCAACCTACAGTAAGGCAGAAATAAAAGAAATTTATTCAGCAACAATATAAGAGAAAATACGAACTTCTCCTTACTAGAAGGAAGATAGTCCGAGCAAATTCGTTAGAAACCCGTGAAAGAAAAAAAATAATACAGATATGATAAAATCAGCAAAAGTAAATAGTCAAGTAAAATAAGTCGTGTCCAAGTAGAAATCCAGTCATGAACCGTGTCTTCTAGCTGGCAGTACAAGCAAGTTTACGACGCTTTTTCCGTCTAGGATAAAGTAAAGAGTGATCTAAACAATTAGGCTCCAGCACAGCAAGTTCAGCATTAGCCTCTTCCGAATTCGAGAGAGGTTCTGGCTTAAGGTCTTTCACGTGCCACGTACCTAGTGACTTTCCTAAAGAATCAGCTAGTTCATACGTCCAGGGAGACACGACAGTTTTCACCGTGAACGGGCCTAAGAATTTAGGTGCGAGTTTCGCATTGAAATGCTTCGAAGCGTCGGATAGTTGGAAGTTACGACGCCACACCAGATCACCCACGTTATACTTGACATGTCGGCGGCGTAAGTTATACCTATTTCGTGTAGTTTCATAGGCTTTCCGAAGGCGTTGAAGTATATATTCCTGGATAGCCGCGTAACGTCGAGTAGACACATTATGATCAGGTTCTGAGTCAGTTGGTTCAAGACGTGATTTATTGAAGAGATTGCCAGAGATGACATGTTCACGACCAAATAGAGCAAAGTACGGGGTACATCCAGTCACTTCGTGTTTCGCCGAACGAACTGCACATCCAATGTGAGGGAGCTTCACATCCCATTTCCGCTGGTTGTCCTTAACATAAGACGCTATCATGGTCTTAAGAACGCGATTTATCCGTTCAGCCGGATTTGCTTGCGGATGGTATTTGGCAGTATATAGGATGGTGCAATGATAGTTCTCACACATTTGAGTGAATTCACGACTGCGGAACTGTACTCCGTTGTCAGAAATAAGGTACTGCGGCACTCCAAATAGTAAAAACACCTGTTCTTCCAGGATTTTAGTAACCGCAGCAGCAGTAGCAACACGCATAGCAAAGAAAAGGGCAAATTTAGAGAAACAATCGGCAACCACAAACACGTAACAATTGCCTTTAGAAGAACGAGGAAGCGGCCCAACAATATCGCAACATAAAGTTTGCCACGGTCCCGTAGGACGAGCACGAGGAGCAAACATTCCAGGAGGAGCTGCTTGAGATACCTTATTGGAAGAGCAAGTAGAACAACGGCGGATATAGCGAGCCACGTCTGCACGTAATCGAGGCCAGTAATAATGTTGCAGAATTCTTGCGGTTGTCTTAGTTACTCCACCATGGCCAACAACTGGAGGATCATGGTTCTCCTGAATGATGCGTCTCCTTTGTTCAGCCGGAACGACTAACTTCCATTCATCATTCGGATCCACCATAGAAGTGGTAAAGAACTAGTCACTCTGCGATATAAGATGTTATTATCGACAGACCAATGAGGCAACTTGTGAGGTGTTGTGAGTACACGATTCAGTAAGTTATTATACCATTTATTTGTAGTAGGTAAGTCAAGACCAAGAGAAGAAGGAACAGCTAAGGAATCAAGATGAGGAGAGGTGGTTTCAGCTTCATCACCAACAGCAGGAACAGCACGAGATAACGCATCTGGCACAACGTGGTCTTTGCCTTTCCTATGTCTGATGGTGAAGTCATACTCTTGGAGTTGTAAGGACCAACGAGCAAGACGACCAGACGGACTCTGCAAACGGTTAAGCCATACCAGCGAGTGATGGTCAGTAATGATGGTGAAGTGAGAGCCCTCAATATACGGTCTGAACTTAAGAATGGCGAATAAGACTGCAATACATTCTTTTTCCGTAGTACTATAGCGCCTCTCCGCTTTAGTTAAGGAGCGACTGATGTAACTGATAACCTTTTCCCCCTCAGGCGATTCCTGACTAAGGACAGCACCCACGCCAAAGTCCGAAGCGTCAGTTTGAACAACAAATGGCAGAGAAAAATTAGGACAAGTCAGGATAGGAGCAGAAACTAAGTGTTCTTTAAGAGAAACGAAAGCAGATTGACATTCCGGTGTCCACACAAACAAAGCATTTTTCCGAGTAAGAGCAGATAAAGGAGAAGTAAGAGAAGCGAAGTTCGGTATGAAACGGCGATACCAGCTAGCCATGCCAATCACGCGTCGCACTTCGGTGACCGTGGTCGGTATAGGAATGTTAAGTATGGCAGTCACCTTTTCTGGATCCACCAGCAACCCATTTTTATTCACAACGTAGCCCAAGTATTTCAACTCCGAACGACAGAAATGGCATTTTTCCTGATTTAATGTCAAACCGGCAGCAAATAATCGTTTCAGAACTTTTTCCAGTACTCGAAGATGTTCGTCGAAAGTTGGTGTCGCGATAACAATATCGTCCAGGTAGGCGAAGCAAAACGGTTCCAGCTCTGCACCGATAATTTGGTCGATCAGCCGCTGAAAGGTTGCAGGAGAATTATGCAGACCGAACGGCATTCTAGTAAATTGGAACAATCCACGATGAGGAACAGTAAAGGCAGTAAGCGGTTTGGATTCAGGAGTTAAAGGAATTTGCCAATAAGCAGAACGAACGGAAATCTAGCATCCCGTAAGCGATCCAAGATAGAAGTGATATACGGCAGAGGATAAGCGTTGCGTTCCGTGACCTGATTTAGCTTCCGATAGTCAATGCAAAACCGATAGGAGTTGTCTTTCTTCCTAACCAAGACCACAGGACTGGACCATGGACTGGTAGATGGCTCTACTACACCTAACTGTAGCATCTTGTCCAGTTCTTCATTGACAATCCGAGATAGTACTGGTGATAGAGGATAGTACCGTTGTTTAATTGGCTCAGCCTTGGTATGGATACTGTGTTGAACGAGCTGGGTACACCCTAGACCAGATGGCTGTAAAGAAAAGCTGGCAGAGATAACAGCCTCTAGCGAAGACTGTTGCGACCTTGATAAGTCGTCTTTGATGTTCAGCGCACTCGAATGAACCGCATGTCCAACCGCATCAGTACCAAAGGACCAATGACCCTTGCTGAAATCTGGTACGAAGGCCATCGCCTTCCAAAAGTCGATCCCCAATATCAACCCTTGAGAAATCTCAGGAACCACTAAGGTTTCTATTACCTTGGTTTTTCCCTCTAAAGTATAAGGAAGAGAAACAACACCCAAAATGGCACATTGTCCACCATTAGCCACGTTACAAAAAGTCGAAGTAGATTTTTTAAGGACACCTTAAGGGACTGAAGCAAATGCCAACCGATACTTCCTAGTATCGTCCTAGAAGATCCTGTATCCAGTAAGGCTTTAAAAGGTATGCCCAGCACTGATACGTTAAGAAAAGGTCGTTCATCACCACGAACGCTAGCAAAAATAAAGTTAAGTAACAATTGTTGAGAGTGGTCTAGATCAGTAAAAGAAGAATCCGAGGTTGAGAGAAGTAGAACCTACGACTCGGTCCGAGGGTTCTGACGTGCGTTTCCCTGCGGCGAACATTGGGAGCAATTAGGCTTGGTAACACCTGCCTTTCCACAGCCAAAACAATGAAGGTTCTGTGGGTTTGGACAACGAGGAGAAACATGTCCCGTATTCCCGCAATTCCAGCAACGTACAGGTCCCCTGTAAGAGTTGAGAGGCCTAGAAGGAATAGTCGAAGAGACCGAAGAACAAGAAGAAGTATTCAAAGAAGAAGTTTCTGGAGCGACGTAAGCTAGGTTAGGTTCCAGCAAAGAAGTCACGCGTCTAGTAGGTGGTGGTTTGAAAGATTGGGTTAAGAATTGACTATGCTCAATCTTTTTCCCAAGCGACAATAGATGCGAGATGGTTGAGACATCATGAAGAGCCAAGGCCGTTTGGAAATATGGCGTTAGATTGCGCCTGATTATTCGGATCTGTTGTGGTTCCGATAATGGTTCACTCAACCGTGAGAAAAGGCTTTGCATAGTAGCCAAGTATATCCCAAACCCCTCATGAGCACCCATGGTTCGTGCCTTAATTTCGTCCAGCAATCGATCGTTGTAATCCACCGGAAGAAACTCCGATTGTAGTAAACGCACCACATCCTTCCACGAAGACAGCGATTGTCGATGAGCCCTGAAGAGAAGAAGAGCTTTTCCAGTTAAGAGTTCTGGAGCACCATGAAACAATTGCGTCAGAGAAATTCCCCTAGCCGTGCTTAATTCCTCCAAGCGAGTAAGAAATTCAGAAAGAGATGTTTTACCATCCCCAGAAAAAGTTAAGTTTAGTTTCGCTGTAGCAACAGATTTAGAAAAGTAGGAAGCACTACAAGAGGCAACAGGTGTTGGTTCTGGTTCGACATCAGACTCCGATGATAGTTGGTCAGGTTCACCTTCGTCCTCAGTAACCGTTAATTTAGGACTAGAAGTAACAGCTTGACTGATCCCAAAAGTAGTATGCCGATGCTTCTTGATCATAGAATCAATAGTGTTATGAAGATCGGTAAGAGAAAGTAGAAGAGAATTCCTATTGGCAGCTTGTTCTGTCGAGGTGGCAACCATCAGCTTGCACCTGCGAATAGTATGAGTCCAAAGAGTAGAAAAACGAAGAAATTCCGAAGTTGTGCTGTCACCAGTGAAATTATCAACGAACGTACGAAGCTCCCCTAAAGAGACATTTACCGCAGTTACATCGGTTTCATACTCGATGCTGTATTTAATTTCGGATAAAGATTTTTCCGCTTCCAGCTGAAGAGCACTACGGACCAGTTTCCGAAGACCCTCCACCGAAACGTCAGCACTAAGTCCCCTAGAAGCTAACTCGTATCGCAGTTCGTGTTGTTTAAGGCGATTGACCTCGAATTTCCACACTTTCGGCATTTTAAATAAAATCTCCTAGCTTCCAATACAAAAAAAAAGAATAAACTCGAACCCACAACAACAAGTAAGAAAGAGAAAACAGTATTAAAATACTAACCCTAGAATAATAAAACAATTTTAAGTAAATGTCCTATTACTGATCAAACTGATAGTAATAAGGAAAGCAAGCAATAGCACTAAGTACTAGAGAGAGAGAGAAAAAAAAATTTCCAAAGAGAATCGAACGACAAGTAAAGAAAAATACTCGAGCAACCTTGACTGATAATCCGATTTCACAAAAAGAAAGAAACGAGAAGAAAAATCGAGCCCCGAAGTTGGGATGCCAATTTCTTGCTACGGTTAATTGAAGAAAAGTAAGTTTTGCCGGCAGCCGAAGAGTAGGGCGTGGGTGAGAAAAAGGATCCACCGCTTCTTCAGAACTGTCTTGATTTAATCCGAGGGCGCCATAGTCCTAATGCGTGGATACAAACCTGCTTCCGAACTAAAGAAACAGACGCAACAATCAACCGTAACAAATTAAAGGAGCAATAAATACAATAAAGAGAGAGAGACACAAGTAACCTACAAAACGTTATATTTAATAACACACCATAAAGAAGAAGGAACAGAGCACAATTTAAATATATCCACTTACAACGTAAGTTAATTCTACGAAGCGTATTCGTTCGTACCCATATATATAGTCGTACACAAAAGAAGGAAAAAATATAAGATTAATAGCAAGTTAATAATTTATGCGGTACGCCACTGGCGTTATTTAATCTAGACAAGATGGCGACGTAACCACACCCGCACAATACGAAGGTGTATTTAGTGTTCGCAGTTGCAATATTTAGCGTTAAAAAGTATCGGAGAGTTAGGTGTTTCCAAAAAGAGCGCTCTTCCGTGGTCTTACCCTTATACTCTAAAATCCCCAAGCAATGGTGGGTAAATGAAGCAAGTTCGCGCCTTTACGGTACACATTCGTTTACAGATTGGGCAAGTATATGCGCCACAACAAGTTAATTAATTATATTGTAGTGAATTAACAAAAAAATATAAATACGTGAACAAATACGTTTCGAGTTCCAAAGATTTAACTGCACTTAAGGTGCCAAGACAAGTTGTACTTATTTAGGTGTTACGCTTGAGACGTTTTCGGTAGCAGTGTGACGTCCCGGAGATGGTTTGTTTTCAGCGCAGAAGTATAATTAGAAAAAATCTGACCTTATGTTGTAGATAGAGGTTTACGATGTTGACACACAGGAGAAGATACAGATATGTGGTGTCGGTTCCAGCTGCGGCGACCCCTAATTTCGGTAGGATGTCCCGTACTTCAGCAATCTTAACAGCAAACCCCAAGTATGCGACACACGCAGCGACAAGACAAAAAGGTAGAAAGAGATCCCACGATGAATTTAATCAGCCAGGTAATTGGTTTTGTTTAGGCCAAAAGAACCTTTAAAGCCGAGTAATTTTAATCCCGGAGTAACTCTAATCCCGGAGTAACTCTAATCCCGGAGTAACTCGCCTTATCTGAGTGCAATCGAGCGACCATTAGAAGAAATTAGTACACGCATCCGTCCTAAGATAAACTTCAGAAAATCGAGTAATCAATCCTTTCCCCAGCACTAGAAAATTTGACGGAATTACGATTAAGCACTCAGATGAAGGCAAATTTGAATTTCACGTAACACGACGTGATAGTAGTTGTTACAAGGCGGAAATTGAAGATCAGCCGAAAATGTATTGGCCAATTAGGACAACGCGGAAGTTGAATTCTGGGAATTAAATCCCCAAAAATTTTCGTTAAGGAGCGAACACGGAGAAATGTCGCGTTTACACCTCGACTCCGTGTATTGTGTGTTGCCTAACTCACAGTGACCGTTACAACATTTCTGTTTATTTATTCTAAAAAAAAATAAATACTTTCAAGGTAAATATTTAAAACTGAACTAGGCTATACATTAAAAATGGTATTTATTTTACGGATATCTCACAGGTATAGGGACATGTTAAAGAACATACATTATTTTTGATCTAACAATTCAAAATAGAAAAATATATAGGGTGTTCCATTTATAAAAACCTAACTTTGGTATAGTACGTCTTTCTGGAGCACCCTGTACAATTCAACATATTTTTTAAAATGTGGTCTTGAATAATCTTGGCATACAGTGTGCGTGTAAAGTATGAAATAAAATTCATTAAATTTGTATCCTTATTTTTATGCAATTTTTTTCGGACACGTCAATTTTTATTTTTAAATTCTCATCTTTTGGTATAAATCAACCCTTTCTATCTCTACCAGTGACGGCGCAACAAGGGGCAACTTAAAAATTTTAAATGGCAATGGGAGTCAAAAGTTACATTCTCGAAAAGACCATTTCATCCTCTATGCAGCAATGTAATCATCTTCAACATTGGTCAATTAAAATAAGAAAAAATAACCTTTAATATTTTTTCTACACTACTAATTTCTGGTTGCATTTTCTATTAATAAATCGACGCAAACAACTGTTTCCTGAAAGCATTACACAAATCCCCACCTATTCGCATAAACGATACATTTCTATCACAAACAGTGGCGGTGCAACGAAAAGCAATTTAAAAATTTTATATGGTACTAGTAGTCAAAATTACATTTTCGGAAAGATCTTTTCATCTTCTATTTAGTAATGTAATTGATTCTAAAATTGGACGATTAAAACAATCTTTTTATCTATATTGTTTTTGAAATTTTCCAAATTGCCCCACGATGCGCCGCCACTGGTTAGGATACAAATGTATAGTTTATACCTAAAGAAATGACCTAAAGAAAGATGATACTATCAGAAACTGTTGCTTGTTTACAATCAAGAAGTTAAAAATGTATAACACCTCCAATTCTGGGTTATACTTTACTTCGCTGATTCCGAATAAAGTCTTTAGAACAAAAATACTCGATATACTAATCGAAATATCTGTCTTATCTATATTAACAACTGTAGTGACTTAAAGTAAACTTTTAGCTTTAGAATACCTGCATATTTTGCAAGATGCAAGTATTATGTCTAATAGTTTACACACAGGTCTATCATTTAACCTCAAATTCAATACAAACAGGATTTATGCAAAAGTATTTTATTATGCTTGCTTCAAACAATTGAACATTGATTAGAATTTTCGTAAAATCACAAAATACTAAATACTTATTTTTTACAAACTTAAAGAATAATATTTACATTTGAAGGAAGATTAGACATTCTACACTTGTTCTTTCTAACTTCAACAAAATGCCGTAACGTATAGCGTATACTACAATCCGAAATTTTCATAGCAATAGTAGATCAAATCACGTTTTTTCTATAGTAAAAATCCTATTTTGCGTCTTGAAAGAGACACACGGTATATTGACAAATGATACATTTAAGTATTTGGTGAGGTGGAATTTACACACCTCATCAGAAGGCATAAATTTTTATTTTTTATACAAAGAAGACCATTTCTAAATAACTTTATAAGAAAATGTCAGACTTGATAATGAAGTTAGATATTAAAATTCAACTTCATGTTTAAAGGTGAAAATTTTGTATACAGTAAGATGTAAAATACTTTTTTATTTTTAAATTTTTAAATTGTTTTTGCGTTTTTATATTTATTGGATGATTAAATTGTGGTAAATTAGGTTTAGATTGTCAATATCAATTTTACAATATACAGTATGTTGTAAGTTTTTTTTACATGTACCATTCCTAGAAGAGATCTTTTAGAGTAATTTTGTTTTGTTTGTTCTATGTATATTTTAACAGAATTTTGACAATTTAATTTATATATTATGTTAGTTTGTTGTAATTTATCAGTTTTGTTTTTAAATTACTGAAAAAGTTTTTTTTTTATAATGTTGTGATTGTTATAGGAAGTTAAAATGTTGTGATTTTGTAACATACTTTTTATTTTTTTTAGATAAAATAGAAATATATGGAATGTTTTACAAAATTTTTTTGAAAAATTATTTTGAGATCATTATTGAAAACTGAACCTAAAAAATTTTGTTGTAATTTTTATGGTGATCTCTATTGGAAGTATTAATTTTATATAGTCTTATTTTTATATATTTATCAATAAATTTGATTCATAGTAAGCATAGATTTAATATTTCTTAGGTTAGGTTTGTGATATTTAGGTTCAGATAAAATAATAACTCTATCTACTAATGAGTTGATTACACTGATTTTATATTTGTTGGTAGTAAATGATTTAAAATTTAAAAAAAAAACGTTCTGTTTTGACATCTTTTCTGTACTAATTTGCTTTAATTTTTATTATTTATGAGTAAAGTTAGATCAAGGAAATTAATAGTTCTATTGTTATTTTCAATTTCAATAGTAAATTTAAGTCTAGGATGGCAATTGTTCAATTTATTTTAAATATTGTATATTTGGTCATCAACATATATTAGTACAATATTATTGATATTACTGCTTTTACATACCTGTCGACAAAGTTGCTTAATGCAAACCATTGCGTACGTGATCGCTAACACGAATCGACACTAGATGTCGCAAAACTTACATTATTGAAATACTTAAGATTATCAAATTCAATTTTTTGTAATACAAGGTCTGATATTGTGCTTGATAGTGGATGACCGATTGCAACTCCAAAAGTTTGAGAATATATTTGATTGTCATAAACAAAGTTATTATTTCAATGAAATTATTTTTAGAAATTTTGGTAAATTTTTTAATTTTATTCCAATTATTTAGTAACCAGTTCTATGGGTATATTAGTGTAATTGACGCTGATAAAAACTTATAACACCTCACTACTTTCGTGACACACTCGGGTGATGTTGATGTACTTTTTTTTTTTTTTTTTTTTTTTCTCGTATATAAAAAAATAACGGGCTTGGTTCAAACGTGTTCATTCGTTTATTACTGGTTACGAACTGTGGTACTTATTCACTAACATACAAAAAATGCCTTCACTAACAAATAACCTTAGTGGGGGTTGAACCCTAATGATTGGTTACAATTGCTTAATTGGTCATCGTGATGTGTACCTACACATGCCGCCCCCCTTGAAATTACTAATTTCAATAAAACATACAAACTTATACTATATAAGCTATACATATAAGAACTAGATAATACGTGAAGTACACATACAAATAGACAATAAACGAAATTATATCAAATTCATCAAAATAAAATATGTTAAGCATAAGTCTTACTACTTATTTCCATATTATGGAATATGAAATTTTATTACATATCCACCTCACTTTTTTCTATAGGTAACACACTTAATCGTACAGCGGGTCTTTGTATTACCCCACCAGAAGTAGTTTTTACACTAGCTGAGCGCACAACACCGTCGTTTCCAGGATGCACAGCTGTCACTAGACCAACCTTCCAAAATCTAGATGAAATGTTATCTTCAGCTATCAACACAACATCTCCAACTGTTATAGCTGGACTTCTAGATATTTTCCACTTTTTGCCGTTTTTGCATTTCCTGCAGATAATCTTTGCTCCATCTGTTCCAAAATTCTTGATGTAAACGTTGAATGTATTGCCATCTACTAAGTTTGTTGACTGGCTCGGTTAATAGATTTACTTCAGGAGTAGATTTTAGATAATCACCAATTAAAAAAATGTCCTGGTGTTAAGTAACTAAGATCATTAGGATCCGTAGAAAGGGAAGTTATAGGTCGGGAGTGAAGTACGCCCTCTACTTCTGTGATTAACGTGTACATTTCTACAAACGTGAGATTAGCTTTACCAATTATTTTATTAATGTGCCGTTTTAAAGATTTGACAGCAGATTCCCATAGACCTTCTTGGTGTGGAGCCTTTGTCGTTATAAAGTGCCACTTTATTTTACGTGCAGTTAGTTCCTTAGAAATCACAGTTTCGTTAACATTATTTTTTAAGAAATTGTAAATGTATTTTATTTCGTTCGAAGCGCCTACAAAATTTGTCGCGTTATCACAAAAAATTACACTTGGTATACCGCGCCTAGCAATAAAACGTTTGAGAGTTGCCATAAAGGATTCGCTAGTGAGACTTTCGACCAGATCACAATAAACAGCTTTTAGTAGCCATACACACGAATACACATCCGTATGCCTTAATAATCTTGCGGATTTTCGCGAACCTTCTTTGATATACAATGAACCAAAAAATCCACGCCAACGTTAGCAAAAAGGTCGCGATATAGTACTTCGCACAGCTAGAAGATCGGCCATTTTTGGTTCACTAATAATTGGATTGTGTTTAAAACACAATACGCATTTTCGTATAACACCTTTAACGATGTGTTTGCCTTGAAGAAGCCAATATTCTAATCTAATGGCAGCCAAGCTACCTTGAACGCCACTGTGACACATTGCCTTATGGAAGTAAGTAACTATTAAGTTACAAAGTTGACTCTTAGGAAGTAGTATCGGATGTTAATTTTTAAATTTTAAATTTGAATTGCGTAAGCGTCCACCTACGCGCAAAACATTATTTTTATCGAGGAATGGATTGAGCGCGAGAATTTTTGATTTTTCATTTAATTTTCCTAGATAGGTTAAGTCTAGAATTTTGTTTCCAAAGTAAATAGTTTGCTCTAATCGAATTAGTGCTCTTTCGGCTTGGTTTATTTCCGTTATAGATAGTTTTTCGGGGTTTTTTAATTTAATCTTACAATTACGATAAAATCTGATGCAAGTAGAGTAGTAGAGTAATGGGCATTCACCATCAAAATCAATTGCGCGATGTAATTACTCTCTGTACATGCAATTACACTAAGTACACGGTGCGTACTTGCATGTAAAAAGAGCGGTTGCGGGTGTAAGTGCTGTACATGCAGTACTTTTTGTTTTTCAATTACTCTCGGTACTTGCCGAGGGCATAATTGGGCCAACCCTTTCCGCCGCCCCCCTTGATGCGGTATTACATACTTTCTCTCTGTACGCAAGTACATGAAGTAATTGGTCTCTGTACATTGTGTTCATTATAGGGACGACAAGTACATAGTACGCAAGTGCATGAAGTAATTGGGCTCAGTACATTATGCTAATTATGCGGATAGGAAAGAATGTAGACGCAGGTACAAAACCTTCGCCGTAGAGCAGGTAAAACAACCCCATCTGCATAAAGTTGTAGACACCTGTTAATTATTAACCGTTAAAAGTAGTATCATTTAAATAATCTCATCTAATGAAAACCGCTAACTACACATATTTACACCCATTTTGTCGAGGATGTGGCTTTGTTAAAAAATATTTGAAAACATGTTGTTTATTTGCGCCGTCCTCCGTCACATGATTTCCATAAATAATGACTTTTGTATAATTAGGTGACAATAAAAATTCAAAAGCACATACTCGATGTACATCTAAGATGGCCTTCTTGCAAGACACCACACCCGTCCAAGATGGCGTATATGTAATTGAATAATTGTTAATTAAAACCGCTAATTACACGTAATGATTGTTCACTGGTTTGTATTCTAATTCTAGTACCACCGCCCGTGTACTTTCAATATCGATAGGGTGGAAATAAATGTAGTTATTTTGTTTACAACAAGAATGTAAACTGAATGTCAATTATGTAATTGTGTTAATTATAATCAACAGTGTTCTATTGTAAACATCGTTATGCCAGGTGTTTGAGGCGTTTATCCAAAAATTCTTGTGTGAACTTGCGACGTTATTCTTTTCTATCGTATTTGTTTATCCATCTCTTGCCGCATAAAGGGTATATCTAAAAGAATGCGGTAGTTGGCCTTGAATGAGGGTTATAAAAAGTTTGTAGGAATTAAGAATCAAAATATAAAAGAAATTGAAGGTCAAAATGTGCTTTCTATTCTTTAAATGATTAATAACGAGATTATTAAATTGTCTATTTATATTTAAATTAAACTTCGGTATTGTTCAATAATGAATCTAACAGACTAGGTATCTCGATCACTAGTTGCGTACCCTGCCAAACAAGAGTTAAACATCTGCAATCTTCCTTTTAAATGCAGATACTCGAGCGTGTTATTCCATAAGAATTTTTTACGATATGGAAGCTGTAAAAATCAGATATTTAAACGGGAGTTATAAATGTGACTGTAATTTTACCGCAGCCAATTCCTCGATGTTTTTGTTAATAAACTCTTAAATTGCAAAGTACTATTATCGCGATCACGGGACGTTAGTTGTAAGAAATCGAACGTCTATACAAAATTTTACGGTCCCTTTCTAAAGTAATTATTTTATTTTTTATTATATAATACCGTACTTTTCGTGTTGTACCAAATATTTCTTTTTTATTGCACTATTGGTTTATGTTTTTGTTATTAAATAGTATTAAATTTGCAGTGTAAAAGTTTTGATTTTACAGCAGACTTATAGGCCTTTTATCATAAGAAAATACCCCTCGTTAATACAACAACAAAAATATTCACTCATATTTTGTACGAAAGAACGGTAAACTGGGCTGATGTTAATTATAAACTACAAGTGTCGTAGCGTTTTATACACAAAGTTTTTGATATTTTTCGGTATTGAAAATTAAAACTAGGAAAAACTTCATTGACATATAATACAGTGGATAATGATTTCAAAAATCCTTTATAAATTGGTAAATCCAATGTAAATTAGGCTTTAATGTAGAAGTAAATGAAATAAAGCGGAGATATCTAAGGACCTCTCTTAGTTTACATTAAACAACTTAAGTCGATTGAAGGCAAAAAAAAGCTTTAATTAATATTACAAATTTTTGGCGAGAAGTGTTTATGAGATAAATCTCGGCAGATTTGTATCTAGGAAAATATCATAAAATACAAATGTATTCCAAATAGTGTATTTTAATTACAATAAATTTTATGACTGTCTGCCGTTGATAATTGATTAACATCTTACTCAGTATACTTACTTCATCTGTCAAATTTTATGAATTCGTGCATATGTCTCTCTGCTATAACATAGATTTTGGCATCTTGCAGGCAACAATTGACAAGAGATTTAACCGACCTTTTTCTACTACACTACAAGCGTTATCAATACTCACCATAATTGAATTCAAACCGAAATAGGTTAATAAAAACCGATACATGGTTAAGGTAACTTAGCGGTTGTGCCAACAGAAATACATATACTCTTGACTAGGTGGCGCTGATGGCATTTATTAGCAGTTTCTATTACAGTTTTTCTCCCACTCGTATACGCTACCGTTTAACATTTGTCTATATTTAGAGCCAAACAGCATGTACAATGTTTGAATTATGTTGAAGATAATCACATTAAGTTAGAAGCCTGTACATATAATTTTAAATCAGCGGTAAAAAGAGTATGATCAGACCGTCTGTTATATCCTTGGTAAAAAATCAAAAAACAGAAGAGGTGGGGCTTAGTTTGGCACTTGAGCAACTTTAGAATTGGAGAATATCGAACGAGATGAATAATTCTTAAATGTTACATATTGGTGGTGGCAGATAAGATATGAGTGAAAGAATAACCGTAGTGAGCTATGAGGCACATAGGTCTTCATTTAACAAGAAAAAATGTTGTTTGGAATACGATCAAAGATCTTAGCTATACCCAAATAAACAATCTCTACTTGGACTTGTGAGCTGAGTTTTTATCAAATTGTGAAAAACATGCACGATTGGGCGTGCTAGAACAACGAAGCAGAAAACCATGTTGATTAGACGAAATATCTTGAAAAATACTTTGATAAATTATGCTGTATAACAACATTTCGAAAACTTTGGCAAACATTGTTTAATATTCCAATCGGACATAATTGTTGCAATTATTAGAATCATCACTCTTGTGGATGAAGAAACATTTTTCCTATATTTCAGAAAACCAATGGGTTTTGACAGTGATCTTAAAACAATACATAAGGGTATAGCCGAAATATAAACATAATTGGTTGAAAGAAAGAATCTGATCTGGTTTTGACGTCTGTTGCATAGTTTTTAATACATCTGACAACATCTTGTTCGATAACATTCTTAATCAATATATCAAAAATTATATTAATAATGGTTGGAGGCTAAATTTATGGAACGTCAGTTCTCATATTACTTGTTCTGCTACATTTACATTTTCCTTCGTTCGAATAGAACATTTGTTTTTTATCATTACGACGCTATTTTTGTTAATTTATTGTATTTAGTCCACTTAGAATTAGTACAAGTGTTAGCGTATATGCTTACATGATTTTCCGATAAGAGCTCTCATACACTTTACCATTATCTTTCACATGTCTTAATAAAGGACCAACTTTTCCGCTCGAAACGTCAACAAACTAAAAGGGCACGGTTATAAATTGATGTAACATCCTCTCCAAAGTGTCTTCTGTGTCGTCCAATCCCCTGTGAAATTCCTACGTCTTGACTCAACTCTCAAAGGTACAGGTTTTAATAAAAATAATTATTTGATTTGAAAAGAATAACGTCGCAAGTTCACACAAGAATTTTTGGATAAACGCCTCAAACACCTGGCATAACAATGTTTACAATAGAACGCTGTTGATTATAATTAACACAATTACATAATTGACATTCAGTTTAAATTGTTGTTGTAAACAAAATAATTACATTTATTTCCACCCTATCGATATTGAAAGTACACGGGCGGCGGTACTAGAATTAGAATACAAACCATTGAACAATCATTACGTGTAATTAGCGGTTTTAATTAGCAATTATTCAATTACATACACGCCATCTTGGACGGGTGTGGTGTCTTGCAAGAAGGCCATCTTAGATGAATCATGTGACGGAGGACGGCGCAAATAAACAACATGTTTTCAAATATTTTTAACAAAGCCACATCCTCGACAAAATGGGTGTAAATATGTGTAATTAGCGGTTTTCATTAGCTGAGATTATTTAAATGATACTACTTTTAACGGTTAAAATTAACAGATGTCTACAACTTTATGCTGAAGGGGTTGTTTTACCTGCTCTACAGCGAAGGTTTTGTACCTGCGTCTACATTCTTTCCTATCCGCATAATTAGCATAATGTACCGAGCCCAATTACTTCATGTACTTGCGTACAGAGAGAAGTATGTAATACCGCATCAAGGGGCGGCGGAAAGGGTTGGCCCAATTATGCCATCGGCAAGTACCGAGAGTAATTGAAAAACAAAAGTACTGTATGTACAGCACCTACACCCCGCAACCGCTCTTTGCACATGCAAGTACGCGCCGTGTACTTAGTGTAATTGCATGTACAGAGAGTAATTACATCGCGCAATTGATTTTGATAGTGAATGCCCATTACTCTACTACTAAGTAGCAACTACTCTAACAAGTTTGCTAAGTGATGAAAATTTAGAAAAAATAAAATTGCCAAATTTAATTTTGCTATTGAGTGATTGTTTTTTGATAATTTACTCTCTAAATTAAATAATCGTGATTTTGCAATCTCTATATATTTTTTCTATTGAACTTGGGTCGGATATCCACGGTAACGAAATAATAAACCGTCCAGAATTATCTCTGGTAGTATTATTTACAAAATGTTTCTCGCATTCTAATTCTTCCCGTGATCTCGAGGAATAATTTTAAATGTTTTCAATTTCTCTAAATTTAACTACGTTTTGATTTAGTTGTTGCATAATGCTTAAATTACAAATGACATGATTATTTAAAGATTTATTGTTTATTTCACCTGACAATAACTATCCAAAACAGATTTTTGTAAAATTAATCCAGCGTGATTCGTACGTCTTTGACCAACACATAATAATTGAAAAAATACTTGCGCTCCAATTAATAAATCAATAGGTCGAGAGTGAAAGAATTGCGGATCAGCTAAAAGTATTGTAAGAATACCGCCAATTTTAATAGATTTTCTGATAAATAATTTTAACAACTTAAAATATAGAAAATTTTACACAGGAAAATCCGTAACACCGCCGATTGCCGCTATCATTTGGTACATGGTGGGCGATAAAGTTAACGACAAACAAAATTCCGTTTGACGTCACGACGTGATAGGTACAGGGTATAAAAGCGCGAATCCCTGATCGCGGAACCTCCGTCCGGTGTATGGTTGTGAGAACAACATACGCACGAACATTTTCCGCCGTCACTCAAAATAGAACCGTGTTGATTTTCATTTATTTTTCGAATTCCTTTTATTTTTATTATCCGTTCATTTTTAGTTTCGTTTGATTTTTCTTTCTTTTATTCCGCCGTGTCAGCCGACGTGAACGTAGGGGTTTCCACCCCAGCGGGATCTCAGCTAAAACAATACCGTGAAGTGTCAGAGTTTTCCCCTTACCTGCAAACCGATCATAGAGTGTAGAGAACGTAGAGAGTTGTCTTTCAGCGAAATCTACACACTCCAACCCCGCTTGATCTGAGTACGTAGAGTTAACATTCAGCGAAAAAGGATCAAAACCTCACACTGCTCCAAAAAGGCAACTGGAACGTAGAGTACCTATTATGCGGGAAAGTTGGAACCATCCTCGCAGCTAAAACGTGGAGAGTATTTTTCCGCGAGACAACTGCGTCCCGTAGTTCAGTTGCCAGTACGTGGGGTGCCCATCCCGCGGACCGCCGCTGTATTCCTTTAAAACCCCAAATAAAAATTCCGTATGCAATTCGCTATAAAACTCACCGAGTTACCGTAATTATATTTGTTCACAATTAAACCGTCATTTGCCCACTAGGGATTAACGACAACGCGTGTAAATACCTGTAATAATTGTTCCCTGCCGATCATCGTACGATTGTAATAAAAAAAAAAACGTGTACCTTGATTTGTCGTCGTTATCACAAACGCACCGCGGACTTAAAAAGCGTTTGTGTTACCTACAATCATTTAAAGAAATTATTGATGTTAAACCCAAATATACTTTCATATTTACCCGTTCATTAATTTCTCCGTAGTTCACTAAATTAATAAAATAAGCCGAACGAGGTAATCTGTTTATTACAGCGCCCGCCATATTGTCGTCTACACTCAAGTAGGGACCGAGTGTGAAACCGAGGCCACGCCGAACCGCAACACAACGTCGCGTAAGCCCGAATCAGAAAACAACAACCCCGACTTCTGGCAGCACCTATCGTTCGACGACGAACCGTCGCTACTGTTAGGCCGCATTCTACTAGAGACAAAACTGTTTATTTATTTAAATTAATTTTAAATTTATTTTGTATTTGGAACAATAATTTTTTATACCAAATAGGCGAACCTAATTTCTCCGACAAAGAGCTACCCGAGCCGACAGTGCTACAAATTGGCGCTTTACGAGCAGGGACCCCGGAACTCAAGACCGTATTAATTAACCGTTTGCTTTCAGTACTAATTGTATTTTCAGGAATAACATTGCTGATCCGTTTCGTCCTTTGAAGGACTGGCGCTCGAGTATACAAAACCGCAAACATGCCGACTACTCCAGAAGAGGAACAACCACCAACAGACGTCCGAGTTAATTGGGTGTACAGTCTGAAGAAACCCGAATTGATTAACGAAATGGGCAAATTTCACTTGGACACCGAAGGAAATGTGGAAGTGTTAAGAGGCCGATTTATAAATTACGTTCGCACGGAGAAGGAACCGCTGCCGAAACCAGCGTTAGTAACCCATCCAAACCCGAAGCAACACCGATACCCGCTGCCGCAAGAACATGCGAGATCGTTTGCAAATGGGGTGTGCGTTTTGACGGCAAAAGTGATCCGCTTTCGTTCTTAGAAAGAATAGCCGAACTTCAAGAATGCTATGAGCTAACCACTGATCACCTACTCAAAGCATTACCTAAGTTATTGAAAGACGACACCCTACTCTGGTACAGAAATAACAAAAATTTTTGGAATACTTGGGATCAATTTTTGGTGAGTTTTCGTACGCAATTTTTATTACCTCGATACAACTTCAAGATAGAAGAAGAAATCCGCAACCGTTTGCAGAAACCGCAGGAGAAAGCTAGTGCTTTCGCTACCGCCATTCTGACGCTCATGAGGAGACATGGAGGCATAAGTACAGAAAGTCAATTAGAACGTATCTATGAAAATTTGAAACCGGAATACAAATACTATATCCGCCTACGAGATTTCACTGACCTAACCGAGTTGTTAGAAATGGCCGCACAATTTGAAACACTTCCATCGCTACATAAACCACCGACACCGAGTAAGATACGTTTCGCCGAACCGATCACTATACCGACCGAGCAAACGGAAGTTGGAGCTGTAAGCAACCTCGGCGTGAAACGACCGCCGTCACCGGTTCACCCTCGCAACATCAAGGAAGTTAAATGCTGGAGATGTGGCCAGGATGGACACTTCAGAAGTGAATGCAAAGGGACGTTTCGAGCGTTCTGTTCTAGATGTGGACGTAACGGGATACTCTCGTGATTGTTCGTGTGGACGCGTCCAAGGAAACTCCGCAAGCCAACACGAGCAGTAAGGCGGCTCGTGTCACCAATGGCATTCGCCTCTGTATTACGTCACGACTCTGATGAATGGAAAAATTGGTTGTTTAAGGTTCAACAGACGTGCCGTCCGCCGCAATTACCATCATTTCTTGCAGCCGCCATTGATGACCGTTTGTTTATAGAGATCCAAGTATATGGTAAAACATTTGAAGAACACATCCATAACTTACAAGAAGTATTCAACCGTCTCCGTCAAGCCGGGTTACAGCTAAACCCGGAAAAATGTGTTTTCTGCGTCCCGGAATTAAAATATCTGGGACATCTAGTATCCGAACAAGGAATACAGCCAGACCCGGAAAAAGTGGAAGCGATTGAACAAATGGAACCTCCCAAAATGTCCGACAGCTTCGTCGATTCCTGGGGATGGCCTCCTGGTATCGTAAGTTTATTCCACAATTTTCGCAGGTTACACATCCGCTTACTAACCTTCTGAAAAAGAATCAAAAGTATGTTTGGTCTAACCAAGAAGATACTGCATTCCGAAAATTAAAAGATGCGCTTACCTCGACTCCAATTTTGACCTGTCCGGATTTTACAGTGCCGTTCGTTTTACAAACAGACGCCAGCACCACCGGACTAGGGGCTGTCCTTACACAGGTACAAGAGGGACAAGAAAAGGTAATAGCATATATTAGTCGCTCACTGAACACTGCCGAAAGAAATTATTCGGCCATTGAACTTGAATGCCTCGCTGTGGTCTGGAGCGTCTGCAAGCTAAAAGGATATTTAGAAGTTTACCATTTCACCGTCATTAGTGATCACCGCAGCCTAAAATGGCTGCGGACTATGGAGAAGCCGACCGCTCGACTAGCAAGATGGATATTAGAACTACAACAGTACGATTTTGAAGTCGTATATCGTAAAGGAGCCCTTAATTATGTAGCTGACGCCCTTTCTCGACGCTATGAAGGAACTGCCCTGGCCGCCAATCTTGCACCCTTGACAAACTCCGATGGTCTTGGTACCTGTACCTGGCTAGACCGTCTTTGTGCCCGGATAATTGAGAACCCCGAGGCATACCCCGATTATAAGGTGTCTGGAACAGATGTCCACCGTTCTTTTCCGGATTCGTCCCCCGTCACCGCTGAAGGTCTCCGTAATCCGTGGAGGCTGTGTGTATCGAAGAACCTCAGAGGCAAGGTGTTAAAGGAATGCCACGGCGTCCCGGAAGCCGGCCATCTCGGAGTGGCGAAAACCATTTCGAGGATCTTTCAGAAATATTATTGGCCTGGAATTACTCGAGATGTTCTTCGATACGTAAGAAAATGTCCTTCATGCCTCAGTTATAAACATTTAACCCAGAAACCCGCCGGAGAAATGTACTTTAGGAAAGTGAATCACCCGGGTGAAGTCGTCAGTTCCGACCTGATTGGACCGTTCCCGCGTTCCTTGAAAGGTAACCGGTATATATTGGTTTTCCAGGACCGTTTCACGAAGTGAGTAGAGATCAAGCCCTTACGTACCGCCACCGCTCAGCACTTGAGGCAGGCCTTGAGAGAAAATGTGATTTTTCGGTTTGGGTTGCCAAAGTTTCTAATCACCAACAACGGCCCGCAATATACTAGTAAAATATTTTTAGACATTTTAAACGAATATGGCATTACGCACCGTCCGACGCCACCGTACACACCCCAGGCCAATCCAGTTGAAAGAACGAATAAAGTGATTGGAACTATGGTTGCTCAGTTCACCACCGAAGACCGCCGCCATTGGGACATCCACCTTCCTGAAATTGCGTTTGCAATTAACTCGGTAGAGCATCGGTCCACCGGATTCACGCCGGCCATGTTAACTCTGGGTCGAGAGCTGACCGCCCCGAATGCGTTATACCGCCCACCGTCCGACGAATCCGTTGACCCGCTCCAGCCTACCGAACGTTTCCAACAGGTAAGTCGCGTAGAGAAGCTCCAACAACTAGCCCGAGAGAACTTAGTCACCGCTTTCGAAGATCAACGCCATTTTACAACCTCCGCCGCCGGAAGTGGGTGCCTCAGAAAGGAGACCTCGTCTACAAGAAAGAAATCTCCCTCTCGGATGCGTCCAAGGGAATTATGGCAAAGTTAAACCCTGATTACAGCGGTCCGTTCATCATACATAGTGTGCATTCTCCCGTCGTTGTCGAAATTCGAACGCCCCACTCACGGAAGAAAAGTCAACGAGTCCACGTGAAAGATTTGAAAGTGCTGGGAGACAACGTGTCCAATACCAGGCTGACTGAAGACGAAGGGGCTGGGGCAAGGATATATAATAAAGAGACCCACGATGAGGATGCACTTGAACATCAAATGGCATCTCTAGTACCCACCACCATCCAGAGCAGCCGAACCGAAGAAGAGCTGGCTTCGCTGTTCAACCGCCTATTCAACTCTCCGCCCATTCCGCCACATATCCATTGTCGACAAGTGTCCCCAAAAACTTCTCCAATGGAAGGGCTACCAATTACACCGAGAACGCCTGAACACCTCCGAGTTCAGCAAGAACCACCTGTCGCCGTGGACCTTTACTTTCAGCCAGACCCTATACCGAAGAAGAAGAAAACCTACACAGCTGCCCGGACCATGAAAAGGCAGAAGCGGGCCGTCCGGATCCGAGACCCAAACGGGAAACGAATTCGTATAATACGACAGCAAGCGGTACAACTGGGACTCGTCGCACCAACCCCTGGTCTCAGTATTCCCGAAGGGAGGGACATGTGTAAGAATACCGTCAATTTTAATAGATTTTCTGATAAATAATTTTAACAACTTAAAATATAGAAAATTTTACACAGGAAAATCCGTAACACCGCCGATTGCCGCTATCATTTGGTACATGCTGGGCGATAAAGTTAACGACAAACAAAATTCCGTTTGACGTCACGACGTGATAGGTACAGGGTATAAAAGCGCGAATCCCCTGATCGCGGAATCACTCCGTCCGGTGTATGGTTGTGAGAACAACATACGCACGAACATTTTCCGCCGTCACTCAAAAAAGAACCGTGTTGATTTTCATTTATTTTTCGAATTCCTTTTTATTTTTATTATCCGTTCATTTTTAGTTTCGTTTGATTTTTCTTTCTTTCATTCCACCGTGTCAGCCGACGTGAACGTAGGGGTTTCCACCCCAGCGGGATCTCAGCTAAAACAATACCGCAAAGTGTCAGAGTTTTCCCCTTACCTGCAAACCGATCATAGAGTGTAGAAAACGTAGAGAGTTGTCTTTCAGCGAAATCTACACATTCCAACCCCGCTTGATCTGAGTACGTAGAGTTAACATTCAGCGAAAAAGGATCAAAACCTCACACTGCCCCAAAAAGGCAACTGGAACGTAGAGTACCTATTCTGCGGGAAAGTTGGAAACCATCCTCGCAGCTAAAACGTGGAGAGTATTTTTCCGCGAGACAACTGCGTCCCGTAGTTCAGTTGCCAGTACGTGGGGTGCCCTTCCGCGGACCGCCGCTGTATTCCTTTTAAACCCCAAATAAAAATTCCGTATGCAATTCGCTATAAAACTCACCGAGTTACCGTAATTATATTTGTTCACAATTAAACCGTCATTTGCCCACTAGGGATTAACGACAACGCGTGTAAATACCTGTAATAATTGTTCCCTGCCGATCATCGTACGATTGTAATAAAAAAAAAAAACGTGTACCTTGATTTGTCGTCGTTATCACAAACGCACCGCGGACTTAAAAAGCGTTTGTGTTACCTACAATCATTTAAAGAAATTATTGATGTTAAACCCAAATATACTTTCATATTTACCCGTTCATTAATTTCTCCGTAGTTCACTAAATTAATAAAATAAGCCGAACGAGGTAATCTGTTTATTACAGCGCCCGCCATATTGTCGTCTACACTCAAGTAGGGACCGAGTGTGAAACCGAGGCTACGCCGAACCGCAACACAACGTCGCGTAAGCCCGAATCAGAAAACAACAACCCCGACTTCTGGCAGCACCTATCGTTCGACGACGAACCGTCGCTACTGTTAGGCCGCATTCTACTAGAGACAAAACTGTTTATTTATTTAAATTAATTTTAAATTTATTTTGTATTTGGAACAATAAATTTTTATACCAAATAGGCGAACCTAATTTCTCCGACAAAGAGCTACCCGAGCCGACAGTGCTACAGTATGTCTTTGGGTATATTAATATTTTCAACGTTCAAAGTTTTTGCTGGCACGTTAGACATTATGTGATCTAAAACGTAACTTGCTAAGGATGTTTTGAATATGCCATATTTTGATCTAATGTCAACGGTTGTCATTAAGTTTGCTTTTGTAAAATTTCCGGTGATTCCATATACGGGTAAATTAGCGGTATTTTCGGGCAGTTGAAGTATGTTTAACAATTTTTTGGTTAAAATGTTTATTTGAGAACCAGAGTCGAGGAGCACTCGTACTGTGTGATAATTACCCCTGGAATTTTGAATTTCAATTAAACAAGTAGATAATAAAATATTTGATGGGTTGAAAGACGTGTAGAAACATGAAGCAACAACTTCTTGTGTTTCGCGA
This sequence comes from Abscondita cerata, assembly GCA_030710515.1. Lineage (NCBI taxonomy): Eukaryota > Metazoa > Arthropoda > Insecta > Coleoptera > Lampyridae > Abscondita > Abscondita cerata. Next base: position 106,851 of record JALBCR010001376.1, on the reverse strand, counting down.
CTTGTACTGGGTTTCGGTTCAATTTTTTCGAGGTTTTGCAAAGGTTCTGTTTTATCGAGGTGTAAAGTTGAATTATGACCTTATTACTCCTGTTGAATCGTTGATACGCTGAATTTATAGATGCAACGAGGAACAGTGAGCGAGCGAGCGAGCGAGCGAAGAATTCCAACGAGGTTTTTTTTGTAACTTGGGTTACGCGTACTGCGAGACGAGATAAATATTTTTAACTCGGGCTCTGAAGGACCATATGTAGGTGACGCTGATGAAAATTTATAACACGTCACTACTTTCGTGACACACTCGGGTGATGTTGATGTATATAATAAAAATAACGGGCTTGGTTCAACCGTGTTCATTCGTTTATTACTGGTTACGAACTGTGGTACTTATTCACTAACATACAAAAAATGCCTTCACTAAAAAATAACCTTAGTGGGGGGTAGAACCCTAATGATTGGTTACAATTGCTTAATTGGTCATCGTGATGTGTACCTACAATTAGTATATAAAGAAACAACGTCTAGGAAAAAGATTTTGTAACGGTTGTTGTTTGCGAAATAACAAAATGAAGCGACGGCTCTAGCGAAACAACTTAGAAAAAAAACTAAAGGAAATTCGGCTCGATGTAGCGCACAAAATTCGTGGAGGATAAAATATTTATAGTAGTTAGATCAGCAGTGTCTGGCTTTGTCGGAGAGTCGCGGAGGTCCTTAAAGAACTATAAGAAATTAGACTGCTGTCTAACAAGGCGCCACCTGCTGGATAAAAGAAAGAAATAAAACGGACCAACAAAAGATCAACAGGTTGTAATTAAAACCTAACACGCTAAATCAAACACAAACCAGAGAGAAAAACAAAAAATTCAGTACAACAAACAAATTTTAAAATATTAGGAGAATGTGACGGAAATAGAGAGACTGTAGCATATAGTTACGTGCGTTAGCAGCAGCCTCGCTTAACAATAAATAAGGCTCGCAATTAATGTGTCAAATTTCAGGTAAGCTTTAGTTTTATACTCGAGTTAAAATTATCATTCCAATTGAGAATTGGCTGCTATTAAGGCTCTGCGTACAAATATCACCTACACACGGCGGTTTACACTAAACTTAAACTAGGATTAAAGAGTAAGTACCTCCCGCAAACCCAAAAGGCCTTTTGTGTTTGCGACAACCGCTCTAAGTAAAACGCCCCAGCTCCTATTGACCTGATTAAAACAAACGTTCGGTTGAGAAATGTACACAAAATAAAAATTTACTTAAATATTAGAGATCAAGCCGTTCTATGTCATATGTACTTGAGCTTCATATGCATGATTATTATGAATAAGTGGCTTAAATGCTAAAACTTAGCTGTAATCGGTAGAATGTATTTCCGAGAATGAAGGTGTTTTGCCAGCGACGGTATCGACAGTTCAGAAGGTTAGATAATTCTAGGATTTCTCTTAGGAAAGGTGTGCGGAGAAGAACAGAAAGCGATTGAATCCCTCGATAAAATGCAGCATAACCAACCCTTGTAGACGTAGTATCCACCGGTTGTCTGCATCTTACTTAATGCAAAACCGTGGTGTTGTCTTTAATTGATAGGGAAAGTTCTTAATCAGCCACTCCAGCACCCTCAAGAGTTATCCAAGTATAATACACAACGAGAACGTAAAGTCAAACCCAACGTGCTAAAAGCATACGTAGCAATTAGGATTAATACAAATAGGAGAGATAAGAAGCAAAATGTACTCACGGTGAATTTAGCCGGATTAAACTTAAACACCAATTTGAATTGGAAATCTTAAATAATAATAATAATAATAATAATAATAATAATTCATTTATTGTTCAACAGAAATACAAAATTTCCATTTAAAGAACAAAATAAAAAAAAAAAGTTTAAAGTATAATATGTATACGTGATTCGTCTACAAAGATAAATGCTTGAAATAATGATAGTTCATGATATATATATAATAGTAGTATGATAAATATGTATAACAATGTACATTACTAATGCATAGTAACAAAACTAAGGATTAAATGCACTAAATAAATCGTGAATTGTACAAACATTAATGTCACAGTTAACACAAAAATCATTAAACAATCTACACATTAAATGGATCGGCGCTCTTAACAACAAATTAGAATTTGGCGTAGTGACATAAAAAGTTAAGGGAAAACGAGACGAAAAAGCAGGTACAGCAAAATTCAGTGACGTTAACAAATATGGACAATTAACCTTATTATGAACAATATTGTACAAGAATTTATAGGCACTACACATTCGTCTATATTCAAGAGAGGAAGCTTCAAACCGACTTAGAAGATGGTTTTGGGGATAGCCTCTAGGTGGATAAACTCCATCAAGCCTAAATACGACGTTCTTAAGAAATTTCCTGTGCACACTTTCAATATTGTCAACATGTTGCTTGTATAAGGGATACCATATTAAACTGCAATACTCTAACTTTGATCGTACCAGAGAATTAAAAACTGATATTAGAGAGTTTGAAGTTCTAAAGGATTTGCACGTACGAATTATAAAACCAAGTAATTTCAAAGCAGAGGTAACTAATTCTCTAACATGGTTAGTAAAGCTAAGCCTGGAATCAAATATTACTCCCAAGTCTTTAACCAACTCAGTACGTTCTAAGCTGTTAGATTTGACAGAATATCTAAAGATAACAGGATTGCGTTTTCTCGAAAAAGAAACAATTTTACATTTTGATATGTTGAGATAAAGATGATTATCAGTGCACCATTGAGAAACCAAACTAAGTTGATTTTGCAAAAACTCACAGTCAGAACTTGCTGAAATAGAATTATATAATTTAAGATCATCAGCAAAAAAAAGATGCTTACAAGAAATAGTATTAGACAAGTCATTAATAAATATATTAAATAACAGAGGCCCTAGATGCGAACCTTGCGGCACACCCGATGTTGCTATAAATTTACATGATTGAAAACCATTATAAGTAACAAACTGCGGTCTGTTACTTAAATAAGAGGCAAAGAAAGACAGTAATGCATTAGTAAAACCAAAATCTCTTAGTTTTTGAGAATTATAGGATGTATTATGGAGTCAAAACCTTTCGAAAGTCCGTGTAAACTACATCAACTTGACCGTGATTGTCTAACACAGGAGTAGTAAATTGAGAAAAATATGCCAGATTAGTTAGTGTTGAACGATCCTTCATGAAACCGTGTTGATATGGAGAGATAAAGTTGCTGACATACGAAAAGATTTCATTATATATGACTAATTCAAATACTTTAGAAAAATTGCTTAAGACACTAATTGGCCTATAATTTGATACAGAACACGAGTCGCCCGACTTCAGGATGGGACATATACGTGCTATTTTCCACACGCTCGGGTAACTACTCGTGGAAATAGCTAAATTAAAAATATAGCATAGTGGCTTAACAAATGCATGTGCACAATCTTTAATAAGGAAACTTGGAATTTGGTCATACCCAGAAGTGGGTTTACATTTAAGTGATTTAATTGCCTTTAACACTGATTCCTCTGATAATACTGGTATTGATATACATGGGAGATTATTGAAATTTACAGTTGATAAATGAAATTTTGATGAAATTGGACTATAAACAGATGAAAAATATCGCCTAAACGCATTAACAATTTCCCTAGGGTTTGAAAGCTCTTCATTATTGTATTGCATTCTACCAGGGATTCTAGATTGCTCTCTTTTGGATCTAACAAATGACCAAAAACTTTAGAATCGGTTTTAATTACCTCTTCAACATTAAGAATATAACGCTTATAAGAACGTAAAATTTGATATTTAATAGTTTTCCTTAAGCGTTTGAATTCATTTAAGTCCTGCACATCCTTAGATAATTTGTACTTTCGAATGTACTTAGCTTTTAATCTAATATTATTAATAATTTCAGAAGAAAACCATTTTGGATATGTACGTTTCCTAAGACGAAAATGTGGTACAAAAGTGTCACAAATATTAAGAAGATTTTTATAAAATTCGCTACACGCTAAGTCCACATCAGCAAAAGAATCCACGAAAGACCAATCAGTTTTGGAAATAGCATTATAGAGCCCTAAAAGGTCCGCTTTTTAAAATTGTATGAAAGCTGGTCAAAGTTAACAGGGAAAGTTTTGAAGTTTCCCTGTATACGGGGATTAACAATAAGTGCAGGATGATGTTTATCCTCTACAATAATAGGTGCCCAATCATGACGTACACGACAACTAAAATTACTTAAAACTAAATCAAGCAGCCTATTATTATAATTAGTTACAGCGTTATATTGACTTAAATTGAGCATAGAGATAAATTCATGCATTATTTGAAATTTAGTATCATTTGCACTTGGGTCGCTAAAAGTAGGAACGTTAAAATCTCCGATAATTAGTATATGCTCTAAGCGGTGACATAGTTCTTCAAACAGTTCGAAAAAGTGACTTAAATCAGGTATTGAAATACTTGGAGGAATATATACAATAAAGATATGTACAGTAACACCACTCAAATGACATTTACAGCCGATAATGTCGATATCTGGCACTGAAACTTTAAGCTTTGATGTATCAATCACGGAAGTAGAAATAGATTTCCTAATCGCTATCAACACACCACCACCCCATTGTTTTTTAGTAACAGTAAATTGACGATCACAACGATAAACGGTATAGTTGATCGGGAATAATTCTGAGTCTAAAATATCACTAGCTAAATCTGTCTCCACCAGACCAATAACATCAAATTCTTCTTCTGACGCTAAGCTAAAACATCTTGATGTTTTAGTACGAAGACCTCTGACATTTTGAAAATAAATGTCACTTAATGTAAGTTTTTGATTGAGTGATTTCCGGAATGCCATTTTTAAATTTAATAAAGAGGTTAAGCTCACCTTTTTCTTTTCTCGCATTGAGTTCATCTCTAACTTTTTAAAATACTTTTGTTGATATGGAGTATTATCTGTAGATATATTAACTGCATACGTAGAATTTTTAACTTGAGTTTATTTTTAATATTAGAAGAACATCATTTCTACAATTAAGTTGCACTCTTAGTGGCCGAGGTTTATCAGATTGCTGGCCCAGTCTAACGGTGTTAACAATTTTCACGTCATTGGATAAGAAGTTGATTATTTTACTAGCAAAAACCAAGTCGGCTTGACGTTTGTCGATAGAACTTTCAGATGTAGATTCAGCAGCATTAAAAATGATAATGTTGTTTGCTCTTCTTTGACGTTCACCGATTTCGTAAATTATGGTTTCAGTATCGGAATCAGTTTTTAATGAAGAGTATTGACTGTTGTTTTTCTTTAATTCCGAGATTTCCTTTTGTAAAGAGGAAACTGCATTTTTTAATTAATCGTTAATACTAATTAGTGTATCACATTGATTGCAATTAGAAGCATCTGATTTCATGTTTTTACTTTCGAAGCAATGATGGCACATCCAATATGCACCTTGAATTGATTTCAATGCTTCAATTTTCTGCCGATCGAAGTTAATACATTTCGCGTGATAATGATTTTCGCAATGTGTGCATTGAATTCCAATCGATTTAGTTGATAAAAGGTCCGTGCAGGTCTTACAAACATGCGGCATTGTTATACCTCACAATTTATAATTATTTTAAGAAAAATTAAGAGTATTTAATTGAATTAAATTACACGCACTGCAAACTCGTCTATTCACAACCAGGTAACAATAATGCAAACCCACATTAAATAACTATTGTAAAAATTTCTTTTAAAACACCCGCGTGTACAAAACGAAAAGGAAAGATGTCCGATGTACGTCTAGAAAACCCAGTCGAATTTAATTTTTCACCAACAGAAAATTAGCAAAATGCGCGTCAAATACGACTTTTGTCGCAACATACTACTTGCGACATACGTTTTAAGACGGCTCACGACATACGTCCTACATTCGAAAAATAAAACCGTAACAATTTTATAATTATTAGGTATAGTGATATTATTAATTATTTCTTTTAAAAGTCAAAGAATTTTTGATGTTATATTTATTTGTAATAGTAATATTTTTTAGTATGTTTGATATAAATTTTGATAACTTATAGGTAGGACTATTATATGAAGCAACTATAGGTTATAGGTATATTAGTTTTATGAAATTTAGGAAGTCCATACATTTTTGGGATACTACCATTATTAGAAATTAGTTTGGTATAAGTATTTAATTAAATATTTAATATTTTTTTAATTAAAGAGTTGTTTTTGTTTTCAGTTTTAAGTGTAGGGTTCTTTGGTGTCTTTATATAAATGTTGTCTTCGTTTAAAAGTTGTAATATTTACTGTTATAACCAGATTTTTGCATTATAACTGTTTTTTGTGTTTTATCAGCTTCAAGTATTAATAAATTGTAGTTGTTTTTAAGAAATTTTGTAGTGGTTTTAATTTTATTTAGAAATAGTTGATTTTTAAAGTGTTGTTTTGGTGGTAGAATGTTACTTTTGTTAGTATTTTTGTAGTTAGTAATTACATTATTAATTTTATTTCGTATGGTGTTTTGTTGGTTATTAACTAAATGGGTAATTTGACATTCAATATTAGTAATAAATTTATTAATAGGTATATTTTTGTTGTGTTCAAAAATATTATAATTTGGTCTAAGTTCAATAACATCATTAGGGATGTCTTGTTGACTTAAGTTTTTCATGAATTTAGTATTGATATTAGGTGTGATATTAGGATTATTATGTATACTTTTCAGTAATAAATTATTAATTATTTTTGTATGGGGTGTTTGAATTTTATTTTTGAGTTTTCAATTTTATAGATATTGTTATTAAAAAGTTTTGAATAAAATAGTCAGAAATTTGGTTGTCAATTTTGTCACTTAAATTCATCAATTTTTGGTTTTAAAATGTTTAAATTTTCATAAGAGTCTGTAATTATTAAACTGCTAATTGAGTTGTTAAATTTAATTAAGGCGTTATCAAATTTATCTTTATTATGTTGGTTGGTAATATTGATGGTTTTATATAATTTGTTATTTAGAAACTTTGGTATTAAAAAGAGTTTTTTACAGGTGCATAGGAAATTAATTATCTCGCTTACTTTTACAATTCTAATTCCTATTTGTTGGATGTTCTTGTATAATATTTTGTAGTCTTCTTGAAGGTATTTAGTTGTAGGTGGTGGAATATTATAGCAATGTTGTATATTTTTTAGTAGATGGACATTAGGGTGGGTCAAAAAAATCAATAATTTTTTTACAAGTGACACGGAAAAATGAGTTGCTAGACACCTTAAAAAAAATTAACGCCAAATATGAGGTCTTAACTTTAATAGGAAGATAGTCCGCATCGCAGTTTTTATTTTTCTTAGTCCAATAGAAAAAAATACTTCATCATTATTTTATATTTAATGCTCTACAAAAAAGGTATCTTATATTTTTTCCGTAAACCTCACCATTTGAAAGATATTAAATATTTAAGTTTGATTATTTTAAAACAAATTTCATTTTTGTTTATGAATTTTATAACTCGACAATAAATAACTATTATAAAATGCGCAATACCAATTTTTGTATGAAATTAACTGTTCTATAAAAATGGTGTCTTATGTTTTGGCGATTCAATTAAGCGTTCAAAAATTGTAACACAGATAAAACGTTAAACCACCCGTGCGGAAGAAGAAAAATGTCCGCTGGTCGTCTAAAAATCTTACTCGAATTTTATTTTCAAACAATAGAAAATTAGCCAAATGCGCGCCAAATACAACTTTCGTCGTAACATATTACTCACGACACACGTTTTATATTGCTCTCGACACACGTCCCATATTCCTAAAATAAAACCGTAATAATATTCAAAAAATATACGAGAAAGGCTTTCTGATCGATTACCTTTGCTTGCCGTTGATCTCTTCACTTGTTTAATCCAGCTAATTCTTTTTCGTAATGTTTCATTCAGACTTTTTCTGGTAATAAACACTGAATTGTTTCTTGAGCTTCATACAATATTTCAAAGAATAGTCTCAACTTCTTCCATTCTTTACACTTTTTTAAGTAAAACGGAAAAGTAGACAACAAACAACCTTATTCTTTTTCTTCTTAAATTTTCGTTACAGTTAAAGAGTTTCCTAAAAATTGGGTTTTTCTAGCACCTAATTTCTACAAAAAAAAAACATTTTTTGGGAGACTCAATAACTATTATAATTATAAAAAAAAGTCGAATTATATCAAAATCAGTCAATGATCAGGTAACAATTTATTATCAGTTCTTTAGCTAAGCAATGTTACACTACAGTTGTTATTGCAACAATGTATGCATGCGTGCACAGAAGGTTGCAGGCATACAGGCGCGTAAATTGTAAATTAAGGTGTCATTTGCCGTCAAAACTTTGAGAGAGAGAAAAATTTAGTTACGGCCATCTTTCGTTTTGATTTCCGTTTCCGCCTTGTATTTTTCAATGGGCACATGGCTTCGCTAATGTGGTAGAAAGAACCTTCTGCAGATTTGGTAATCATCGGCGTAATTAAATACATTGCAGTGCCAAATTAGATGTAATCCTAATAAACATATGTTGACGGTCATCTGTAATACATTATTTTAACAAATTGGCAGGTAAATGAGTTAATTTGAACGATTCTTTTCTGATGTCACATGTTGATTTTTAGGGGTTCTTCTTTTTCTGCTTGCTCGTCGTTCTTCGTTCTTAATGAGTCTAAATTCTTGAGAATGCTGATCCTTGGCGTGCACAGTTGCTGGTTAATTGGGTAATGCTGACGACTTCTCCGTAGTACACCGTGCTCTTCAGAAACAAATGGTATCACAGGCTGGACCACCTTCGACGACTTCCTAATTCAGGGTTGGGACAGAGAGGCCACCGGTATCATAAGGTTGTACTCCTTCCTTTATTATCTCCGGGAGTGTAATGTTCGCACCTACCTAAAAGACAATTAACGTTGTGCGCTATGAAATCAGCAAACCGCTTCTCTTAATTTAATTACTTATACCACGGTGTTTTCTTAAACCGTGTGAATTTTGTTTTTAAACGCTTACTATTAAACACGCATGATACGACATAAGTCACCAGATCGTAACTATCATTTGTACGTACCCTTCAGGTTAAATTCTCTTAATCGTGATTGATTAATTACTACAAACATTATGTTTATGTTTACTCTGTAAACGCTTTGTAAGGTGTAATTCTCGCGTTCATAATACCGGAACCTTTTGAGTTCTCCCTTCGAACTAGAGTCGGTGGTACCACAGATATTAGTATCGGGGTTGCTATAACGAGAATCAGTTGAGTTATATTTCCTACTTACAACGCAGTGCGTTCCCATAATTACTTCTCTGTTTCCTTTAATCAAGCACGATCAAAGGTTACACTTTAAGAATACGCTTGTAATATGTACGTAAAACTAGCGCCATATTTGTAAACAAATTCTAACCAGAGGCGTATCTAGCCGCAGGAATTTCCAGTGGCGGGGTATAAAATTTTTTTTTACCTTTCTCGCCTATTATTGTCGTGTTTAACATTATTAAAAATTACGGTGACGAATGCACAACCAATTTTATGCGTGCTTACTATAAGTACTTCTTGGTAAATGTTTTTAATCTTAATGTGCTATAGTAAATATATATCTAGTTTACTTGTAAAACAGACAACCTATAACAATATATGTGTGTTTGGTGAAATTTCTAGCGTTTCTCTGAAGTCAACCAAAGTACAATTTCGTATGCGTTTTCTACGATCGGGTAGCTTCCAACAAGTAGTTCTCGTTGGATAACTTAGGCATTCGAACTTGGCGCCCAAAAACCTCTCTTATTTCGAGACCAGATACTTGGTCTACCCCACGATCCCCTCTCCGACTGACCGGAATAATTCTAACACCCCTGATCGTAACAAAATTTTGGCAACCCAACGTTTGGGGCCCTGTTTTCTCTATTTCTCGTTTTCTATTTAATTTAGTTTTCTTGTACTTTGGCTGTGGCGTTGTTATACTTTACACGATAGCTGTACCATTGCTCATTACTAAAATTTTCCGGATTTTTACTCAATTTTGACTCATCTTCTTATACTTAGTGCTTACTTGTGGGTTTAAATTTAGCTCTAGTTTTCTTTTATTTTTGTTTTATTACTGGACAACATGGCTAAGATTTGGAAATTTGAAGTTAATCGTCTAAAACAAAACGAACTTTCATACGAACTCGTTTCACGTGGCCTTGATACTGAAGCTACTGTGGAGGATTCTAGGAAATCGGTACGTGCAGCGCTTCAATTGGAAGCGAATCAGTCGTTTTCTGGGGTTACATATTCTATAACTTTTGAGACGGATGAAACTGCTGTAGGACAAGCATTGCAGGAGCTTACTTCTTTTACTGCTACTTTTGAGGGAGATTTTTCTACTTCTTCGTTTACTCGCTTTACTACTCTTTGGGCTCATATTGAGCGTAGGTGTAAATTGATTACTCCTACCTCAGAAGAGCAGCGGGTGACTAAAAATAAATTACTACTGTCTTTAGCTAAGCTGCATAATGCTGTTGATTCCGCCATCAAAAAACGCAAAACTACTCTTGGACCTATGCAAGCGGCTACTTCTAGTCCTAAGTTCTCCAGTACTAAAAACGAAGCAGAACTTTTGTCTTCGGATTCTGATGTAGATGTTGATCCACTTCCTTCTACTTCGACTCATACGGTCATCGCTCCCAAAACGGTTGCTATGGCTAAATTAAATTTAACTTTCTCGGGTGACGGGAAAACCTCGTTAACGGATTTTCTTACTCGCTTAGAAGAATTAAGCGTAGCGCGTGGTATTTCTTCTTCGCAATTATTTGTTGGTGCTCCAGAACTGCTCACTGGGAAGGCTCTACTATTATATAGGGCTCGAAAATCTTCGTTGACTTCTTGGAAGGATGTAGTGCGACTACTCCAATCTGAATTTCAGCCAGTCGATTATGACGAGAGATTACTCGATGAGATTCACGCTCGCACTATGGGTGCTAATGAAAGTTTTGGAATCTTCATGGCGGCCATACAAGGTCTTATCTCGCGTTTGAATGAACCACTCTCGGAAGCTCGACAAATTCGGATTATTCGTCGGAATTTGGATCCTTATTTTCATGCTGGACTTGCTTTAACGGAAGTCACCTCAATTTCCCAATTACTGGCGTTAGGTGAAAAGCTCGAACACAGTCGATTCCTCACAAAATCGTTCAAGCCTCCACCATCTAAGCGTACTAATTCACTTCTGGAACCCAACTTGGCATACTTAGGTCCTGAAACTGAGCAGGCACCTAAACCTTCTTGTTCTTTAGTCAAGTCAACTACTACTCGTTCTAATAATACCACTGCTGCTAGAACTTCTGGTCCTTCGAGAACATCTGTCCGTTGCTGGAATTGTGGACTAACTGGGCATGTTTCTCCTCATTGTTCTAGTCCTCAAGTGATCCATTGCTACGGATGTGGGAGACACGGAGTGATCAAACCAAATTGTCCTAATTGCTCCACAGGGAAACTAAGTTTGGAACCTTCGGACCGAGTCGTGGGTTCTCTTCTTCAAACCTCGGATATTACTTTTAATGACTTAGACGACTCGCAAAAAGTACTACTTAACTTCATATTCGCTAGCGTTCGAGGCGACGAACGTCCTTTCTTAAACGTCTCTGTACTGGGTATACCTTTTAAGGCTCTTTTAGATACTGGATCTTCACGAACAATACTGGGAGCCAAGGGTTGGAAACTGCTCCAGTCCTTATCAGTAACGCTGAAAAAATCTGCCAACAGTTTTTGCAATGTGGCAAATGGTGGTCAATGTTCTGTACTGGGTACTGTCTCTCTTCCTTTCTCTGTTGAAGGTAGAACCAAGGTGTTAGAAACGTTAGTGATCCCTGAAATTTCTCAAACATTAATCTTGGGTATAGACTTCTGGAAGGCAATGGCTTTTGTACCAAACTTTAATACTGGTCATTGGTCATTTGGAACAAGTGCTTCAATAACTGACGTGTCTACCTATGCTCTCAAGGTAAAGGCTGATCTAACTGTTGCTCAACAGTCTCTTCTCGACGCGATGGTCGCAGATTGCTTTTCTTCTCAACCATCTGGTCTAGGGTGTGCTCTTCTAGTACAACACAGTATTCGTACTAATGCGGAACCAATTAAACAACGGTTCTATCCTCTTTCACCGGTGCTAATGAAGATTGTAAATGAGGAATTGGACAAGATGTTACAATTAGGGGTAGTAGAACCTTCTACTTCTGCCTGGTCCAGTCCGATCGTCATGGTGAAAAAGAAAGACAACACTTATCGGTTTTGTATTGACTATAGGAAGCTAAATATGGTGACCGAACGTAATGCGTACCCACTACCTTATATTACTTCAATTCTAGACCGTCTACGAGACGCTAGGTTTCTATCCAGCTTAGATATTCGCTCGGCTTACTGGCAAATTCCTTTAACTCCTGAATCTAAACCTCTAACTGCTTTTACTGTGCCTCACCGCGGATTATTCCAGTTTACTCGTATGCCTTTTGGCCTTCACAATTCTCCTGCTACTTTCCAACGGTTGATTGACCAAATAATCGGTCCAGACTTAGAACCCTACTGTTTTGCGTATCTCGACGATATTATTATCGCAACGCCGACATTTGAAGAACACCTGCAAGTTTTGAAAAAAGTTTTGACTCGACTGTTTACTTCTGGTCTAACTCTCAATCAGGAAAAATGTCATTTCTGTCGCTCAGAGTTAAAATACTTAGGGTATGTAGTAAACGAGAACGGATTAATGGTGGATCCAGACAAAGTTAATGCCATACTTAACATTCCTATTCCTCAGAATGTCACGGAAGTAAGACGCATGATAGGGATGGCTAGCTGGTATCGTCGCTTTATACCGAACTTCTACTCTCACTTCTCCGTTATCTGCTTTGACACGGAAAAATACTCCTTTCGTTTGGTCTCCTGAATGTCAACATGCTTTTGTCTCTCTTAAGGAACATCTAGTTTCTGCACCAATTCTTACTTGCCCGGACTTTTCTATACCATTCGTAATTCAGACTGACGCTTCAGACTATGGTGTGGGCGCAGTTCTTAGTCAAGAAACTCCAGAGGGAGAAAAGGTTGTTAGTTACATTAGTAGATCCCTGACTAAAGCAGAACGACGTTATAGTACAACGGAAAAAGAGTGTATTGCTGTACTTTTGCTATACTTAAATTCAGACCTTACATAGAAGGTTCTCATTTCACTGTCGTCACAGATCATCATTCCTTACTATGGCTTAATCGGTTGCAAAGTCCGTCCGGTCGTTTAGCTCGCTGGTCACTACAACTACAGGAGTATGATTTTACGATACGGCATCGGAAAGGCAAAGATCATGTGGTACCTGACGCGCTATCTCGTGCTGTACCTGCTGTTGGTGATGATACTGTGGGTGATTCTTCTCCTGACATTCCTTTAGAAATTTTTCTTCTTCTCTCGATATTGACTTACCTACTACGAATAAGTGGTACAATAACTTGCTTCACAAAGTTCTTACTTTTCCTCATAAATTCCCAAATTGGTCGGTGGACAATAAAATCCTATACCGCAGAGTGACCAACGCTTTCGCTGATACTTCTTCAAATCCTACGGACGAGTGGAAACTGGTCGTTCCTGCCGAACAACGGAAGCGCATTATTCAAAACAATCATGATCCTCCAATCTCAGGACATTGCGGAGTAACTAAGACGATGGCTCGAATTCTGCAACACTATTATTGGCCTCGCTTACGTGCTGATGTTGCCCGCTTTATCCGACGTTGTTCTGTTTGTTCAGCAAATAAGGTTTCTCAATCAGCTCCTCCTGGTCTTTTCTCTCCACGTGCTAGACCTACGGGTCCGTGGCAAACACTATGCTGCGATATTGTTGGACCTCTACCTCGATCATCTAAAGGAAATTGTTATGTGTTCGTAATTGCAGATTGCTTTTCTAAATTTTCTCTTTTCTTTGCGATGCGCACTGCTACCGCATCGGCAATCGCTAAACTTCTGGAAGAACAAGTATTCTTGGTGTTTGGTGTGCCACAATACATTATCTCTGACAACGGCGTGCAATTCCGCAGCCGTGAGTTCACTAAACTGTGTGAAGAATATAAAACTATTATTCTCTTTACCGCTAAATATCATCCAAGGGCAAATCCGGCTGAACGGATCAATAGGGTCCTGAAGACCATGATCGCTTCCTACGTGAAAGGAAATCAGCGGAAATGGGATGTCAACCTTCCTCACATCGGTTGCGCTATTCGAACGGCAAAACATGAAGTTATTGGGTGTACACCATACTTTGCTCTCTTCGGTCGTGAACACATAAACTCTGGGAAATTCTTTAATAAACCTTGTCTAGAAACTCCTACTCCTGACCTCGACCTGAGTAAATCTTCTCAACGTTATCGAGCAATTCAAGCTTACGTTCTCAAACGTCTTAAGAAAGCCTACGAAAATACTCAGGCTAGATACAATCTACGTCGTCGACATGTCAAATACAAAGTTGGAGATTTGGTGTGGCGTCGTAACTTTCAGCTTTCTGACGCTTCTAAACATTTCAATGCGAAGCTAGCTCCCAAATTCCTTGGTCCTTATTCGGTTAAGACCGCTGTGTCTCCATGGACGTATGAATTGGCTGATTCTTTGGGGAAGTCGTTAGGCGTTTGGCACGTAAAGGACTTGAAACCTGATTATTCAGAACTAGACGAGGATAACTCTGAACTTGCTATGATTAATCCTCACCACTTAGACGATTCTTTACTTTATCCTAGACGGAAAAAGCGTCGAAAAATTGCTTGTTCTGATCGATAGCCTACTCGGTTACGACTTGCTTTTTCTATGGATTAACTCCCGGATATGACTTTTTACTTTATGCTAGATTTTGTGTTCTATAAGTTTTTTCTTTTTTTGGAAACAAGGATTTTAATGAATTAGTGTTGTTGTTGCTAGTTATGAGCCTACTCTTTATAAGTTACAGTTTATAATCATAATTTTTCTTTTGGGTTCGAAGCTGACCTGCGTATCTGGAAATTATCGGTGCTTTCTTGCTTGCATAGCATAACGACAAGATTGTCGATATACACCGAAATTTCTTTTCTTGGTATTTCTCTACAATTAATTTTCTTTCTTGGGGAGTGTATGGACGTCAATACATTTCGCCGTTATTTAGCTTTAGAGAAGCATTATTTATAATTTTGGTTTTGGGGTAGAGTCAATTTAGGTAGAAGTAGTGCCGTTGCAGTTCGCTGCAATAATTAATTCTGTTTCTGTGGTTGACTGGGCTACCTTCATCCTATTTGACTGTCGTAGTAGTAGTTTATTTTGTTTTTTCCTTTTCTTTTGGAGATTACTTATGTTCTCCTATTAAGAGTATACCAAATCGCTGTAGCGAGTATTACTGATACGTCAAGTCTAATTCGTGTTAGGTTTTCCTTGGGAACCTTTAGGGTTCACATTCATTAAGTCCTTTTGTTTTTTTTTTTGTTTTTTACATTAGTCTGTGACTGAGCATTTGTGTTGTAGACTATAGTTTTATTTTATTTGATATGGGTAGGTTGGTTGGGCACGTAGGGATTGGACCTTCTCAGGTAAATAATACCAAAATTTGACCTTGAATTGGATTTCGAGCTTCGAGACTTAGTTTCATGAGTTCACGTAGTTGTGGGAGTACCGTGATTTCCCGATCCCGTGACGGATTGAACGCCCTCTCCTATATGGCTCGTTGGTGTACGTCTTCGCCAGTTTGGCAATCCTTTTCAAAGCCGAATTCAGACACCTGAATGTGTCTTGTCTTGTGTGAACGTCGTTTTGTTGCTCTCTGTCCTCTCGAGGAGGGATAGAGTATTTCCCTTTTCCTTGTCTTTGCTATCATCTGTTCCTTCTTTCTTTCTTGCGTAGGGGGTACCGCTTTGGCTGGGGGTTTCAGTGGGTGTTGGCGTGAGGGGAGTCGGAGCTCCTGTTTCTGGTACCCTTGTTTCGTTACCAGGCACACCAACCCTTAGGGGCCGTACGGGGCGAGCAAGATCTGGGGCAGGGGTAAACCGTTCGCCCTTAACCTCCGTCAATGGATCACTGGCCGTAGCCACTGCAGAACCTCAAACTGTTGACTTGTTCCAGTCTTTTACTTTTGGAAATTTTTGGGCAAAATTTTGGGATCCTTCCTTTCATTCTTCCATTATGCTATAGGGTTGGGGGGTTTATCCTCGGTTTTCAGAGTCGCACTCTTTAACTGCATATCCATTAGTCTTGTGGTGTCGGGAGTATCGGCCCAAGACTAAATCCTTTCCTGGGTGGGAGGACTTTATTTTGGGAAGGCTCAGTACTAAGGGTCGTGAATGGCGAGGGGGTGGATTTTCACTGGGGGCCCAATGACGCGAGTTTCCATCCTTCGCGAGGGTCTTGGTGGGAGTGATGCCTGGTGCCACCCATTCGACATGCACGCCGCTAGGGAAATGCCCGATCTTAATAATTTCCTAGGGTTTATCCTAACCTCGTGGTATTTGGGTTTCAACCTTATCCTTATTCCTATCCTACCTTAAACCTTTCCTAGGGTACCTTATTTTGGGGTAATTCAGGTGGTATTGTTTTAATTTGGGTTGGGGTTTCATTGGTTTTTAGGGCTCTTGTCCTGGACACTTGTCCGAATTTCAATCTGTTCTTTCTCCTTAATTTTCTGTTGTCTTGGGTTAGTTATTTGTTGAGACACTGTTGGACGTTCCACTTCTTTTGACTTGGCTTCTCGGTAATCGCTTTATGCGGATCGACTTGGACGTTCCAAATCATTCTTGAGGGTATCTTTTTCTTTGCTTTGTCGCTATTTGACTTGGTTGCTCGGATACATCAATCGCTTTATGCGCTTTTGACAGGTGTCAACTTTTGGCTATCTCTAGTTCAACAAACCGTCTGACTCTTCGGGGGCGGGTTTCTCGTATTAAGGGTTGGGTATCATTATTTCCTCAAACATGTGTTGTTAAGATCTTACTAGTGTTCGAATTGCTTCTTTCTTTTCTACTTCGCGCCGTGCTTGAAGTTTTGTGGAGGGAGTTTGTTACACTACAGTTGTTATTGCAACAATGTATGCATGCGTGCACAGAAGGTTGCAGGCATACAGGCGCGTAAATTGTAAATTAAGGTGTCATTTGCCGTCAAAACTTTGAGAGAGAGGAAAAATTTAGTTACGGCCATCTTTCGTTTTGATTTCCGTTTCCGCCTTGTACTTTTCAATGGGCACATGGCTTCGCTAATGTGGTAGAAAGAACCTTCTGCAGATTTGGTAATCATCGGCGTGATTAAATACATTGCAGTGCCAAATTAGATGTAATCCTAATAAACATATGTTGACGGTCATCTGTAATACATTATTTTAACAAATTGGCAGGTAAATGAGTTAATTTGAACGATTCTTTTCTGATGTCACATGTTGATTTTTTAGGGGGTTCTTCTTTTTCTGCTTGCTCGTCGTTCTTCGTTCTTAATGAGTCTAAATTCTTGAGAATGCTGATCCTTGGCGTGCACAGTTGCTGGTTAATTGGGTAATGCTGACGACTTCTCCGTAGTACACCGTGCTCTTCAGAAACAAATGGTATCACAGGCTGGACCACCTTCGACAACTTCCTAATTCAGGGTTGGGACAGAGAGGCCACCGGTATCATAAGGTTGTACTCCTTCCTTTATTATCTCCGGGAGTGTAATGTTCGCACCTACCTAAAAGACAATTAACGTTGTGCGCTATGAAATCAGCAAACCGCCTCTCTTAATTTAATTACTTATACCACGGTGTTTTCTTAAACCGTGTGAATTTTTTTTAAACGCTTACTATTAAACACGCATGATACGACATAAGTCACCAGATCGTAACTATCATTTGTACGTACCCTTCAGGTTAAATTCTCTTAATCGTGATTGATTAATTACTACAAACATTATGTTTATGTTTACTCTGTAAACGCTTTGTAAGGTGTAATTCTCGCGTTCATAATACCGGAACCTTTTGAGTTCTCCCTTCGAACTAGAGTCGGTGGTACCACAGATATTAGTATCGGGGTTGCTATAACGAGAATCAGTTGAGTTATATTTCCTACTTACAACGCAGTGCGTTCCCATAATTACTTCTCTGTTTCCTTTAATCAAGCACGATCAAATTTTACACTTTAAGAATACGCTTATAATATGTACGTAAAACTAGCGCCATATTTGTAAACAAATTCTAACCAGAGGCGTATCTAGCCGCAGGAATTTCCAGTGGCGGGGTATAAAATTTCTTTTACCTTTCTCGCCTATTATTGTCGTGTTTTATATTATTCAAAATTACGGTGACGAATGCACAACCAATTTTATGCGTGCTTACTATAAGTACTTCTTGGTAAATGTTTTTAATCTTAATGTGCTATAGTAAATATATATCTAGTTTACTTGTAAAACGGACAACCTATAACAATATATGTGTGTTTGGTGAAATTTCTAGCGTTTCTCTGAAGTCAACCAAAGTACAATTTCGTATGCGTTTTCTACGATCGGGTAGCTTCCAACAAGTAGTTCTCGTTGGATAACTTAGGCATTCGAACTTGGCGCCCAAAACCTCCCTTATTTCGAGACCAGATACTTGGTCTACCCCACGATCCCTCTCCGACTGACCGGAATAATTCTAACACCCCTGATCGTAACAAATGCAACATGTTATGTACATATAAAAATATACTAAATGTTACTTCGATAACGCTTTAATAAAAAATAAATAAAAGCAAACTTCTATAATAATTAAACCAGTTTCTTAGAGATGGTTTTGCCAAATAACAAACAACATATTGAAATCAAAATAACGTCACCAATAAGGTTTTGTTCGTTACAAAAACGTGCAACCTTGTAACTTAAATATTTTTAAATGCGATTAAAAAGAGAAGGTTTTAAAAATTATGCGACAATCCGGACAATTCAATAAAAAATCGATAAAAAATTTCGCTACTTAACTGTATCACAAAAAAAACCAGTGATCGCGAACATAAACGCGCGAATGTGAAATTATAGATTTTAATCGTACACAATACTTTTTACAATTACTTTAAGTTTATTTATTTTATTTTTAGAAATACTTTAGTTTATTTATCTTTGTTTTATTAGTACATACCTTGAAGACGCAAAAAACCGATTGAAGTTTAATCCAAACGATGTGTGTAAACGAGTGAGATTAGTCCTTACTTGATTGTGGTTTTGGTTCAAAACTCCCAATGCTGGATAAACTACAAAGCCGATCCACGAATTCTCTGGGTGCGATTCAGCCACCATAATTTCTGAACTGAAAGTATAAGGTATCCGAAATGTATAGACTGGAAGCGGAGTATTCAACAACTAATTTCAGTTCTGCGTAATCCTCAAACTCAAGATTATTATTTCAACACGTAAAGAAGAAATGTGACCCCAACCTTGATATTAAAATTAACTAGGTTTAATAAAGAAACAGGTACAACACGGTAAGAAATGTTTTAATCGATTTGATGATGGATGTGAATTTAAACAATTTCCTTGCAGAAAATCTCATATAGAGTTCAAAGCAGATAACTACTCTTGGTAATAGAAGCCGAACCACCAGAATTTATCACAGCCAAAATGGCTTCTAAATCGACAGACAACGGCAAAAAACCAAAGATCAAGAATTTGACCTATTTATACAAAAACTCCATCACCTATAAAATCGTGAATTTGATTTCCTATTTTAGAGTTGTTTTGAAGCTAAAAACTACGCATTGTAAAAAGTAATAAACCAACGTTAATAGTGTAAAAAAAAAAAAGATAAAAATACGAATAAAATCAGTACTAATTCGACTTGATCGGATAATAATTTTCCGAGAAACATTGGAAAAAGTGGAAACAAATAAATCGATATCCAAAAATGTTTACTGTAATTGTCTACATTCAAAAAAGGAACTTAAGCTTGTTTGTCTTTAAAAAGTTCTCCCACACTACAAGTGAGCGTCTAAATTGCTACTCATGCGACATGAACTGCGCAAACGCTAAAGTTTACATTTATATAAAATACTAACTAACTCTATCTAGTGTAAATTAATTCAACGATATTGCTATGTTGCCAGTAGTTATTTGGTTAAAATCGATCCTAGACTTAGGTAAATTACATCCAAGAATACACTGGTACAACCGGGCATTAAAGTAGATACGTTTGGTTACCTGTAGACAATGGTTAATAACAGGAAAATCCAAAAATAATTCGAAAATGATCTACGATAATTGGAATTACCATCACATTCCAAGTACTTTAAAAAATTTGATAAAAATTTTTCAGTTTAAATCTTCAAATCAGAAATGTCTATGGATGTGGCTAAAGTTCCAGTTTAAAGCAATTCGCTATCACAGCCTACTCTAATTGATTTTTCATTGATCTCTTTGTTACAACTATTACAGAAATAAGTTAAAATATCTAAGTCATTAATGATTATCAATTTGTTTAGAAAAATAAAACTAAACTAAAGAGAGCATTTTGTGTACTAAAATTACATGTAATTTTGTTTTCTACGTAAATAGTAATTTAGAAAAAACAAACATTTTGTGTTTAATTTTTTTAAATGAATATATTTTTATGTTGTAAGATAAGTGACTACACGGGTTAAACTATACTTTTACTCGTTTTTTAGTTTTAAGAGCGCACCGCACATAGTGAGACTAATAGATGGCGTTACTACCTTTCTATTTTTTCTCATTATCTTAAATTATAATTAATATATCACTTTAAATTAAACTGTTACCTTTGTGAACATACCAATAACGGCAATGACAAATTTTACGTATATATTCGTTTATTTTGTAATGTAAACCCCTTTCCTAAAGTACTTAATAATTTACAAAAAGTTGTATCACATAGCTTTACATTTTTTATTGCCTTCAGTACATTATGTTTATTAATTATTCAAAATTTTAGAAAGACATATGCAATATTTCTCAGAAAATATGAGAAAATTGTGTACAAACTAAATTTCAAATTGCGTCATGTCTTGTATTTTGGGTGTAACAGTTCAGCTATTTCCAAAGAGGTGTCGTCTGTCACCTACTTAAATTTAACTTTCTCAGATTTTGGTTTTTTATAACGTGGATAACAGTGATGAATTGCTTATAGCTCTGTTCATATGCGAGTGCAAACTTGTAAAGAGAACCTATTAACCGCGAGTCACAAAAACTAATTTTAAGCAAAAACTTCACTATACAACTTATTTTTGTAAAATTGATATTTTTTCGAGTTATTCTGATGGTATCAGTTTTCATTAAACGGTTTTAATCAGTTTTTCTCAAATAACTTGAAAAGTATTTATTTTATCGAAAAAACTGCAGATAGTAAAATTGCAGCTTATAAAAAAATAAAGAAATAGCTTTTTTAATAATTGCTGTACGATCAATATAAATGAAACTACCTCTTGTAAACGATTAGCTTTTGTTCGTGCAAGAAAAATATAGAAAAAAATGCTAGCTTCTTTTTTTAAATTATTTAAAAAAATTCTTTTAAAAATAAAAAACAAACGCATAATTCCACATCACTCCCGATATGCGAAAATAAAATTGCATTTTAAAAAAAACTGGTTCAAAAAAAAGCTATAGACAATAAAATTTCCAAAAATTTTCGCCCTCAATCTTTTTTGTAAAATTGATATTGGTGGAGATATTGTTACAATAATTACTGGCACGTTATTGTTATGTCGCAGTAAATACTTATTAGATCAAATAATAGTTTTAACAAAAGTTGTGTATAATTAAATTATAAACATCTTTTATTTGAAACAAAATGTGAATAAAATGAATATTTTCTAAATATTTCAAAATATAAAAATGTTTGTGTAGGTTAACGGACCTTTGGGCTACATAGATTATACCTAAATCTAATCCGATCTTCGGAATTATAAATAAAACTTTTGTACAAAGTTTGCTTGGAATCTTATTTACATACGGACGGACGGAAGGAACGGCCGGCCGTCGGACATAAAATTTTTTGCTTCATTATAACGTACTAACTCTAATTCGTGGGAAAAAGTGGAAAAAGGGGTGTTAAAATTTTCGGTTTGAAACCGTCGCATAATTCCCCTATCTTAGTTCATAAGATGTGGAGTACTAATCTCCACCAATTCAACTATACAAAAAAAGTTGAGGTCAACTTTTTATGATCAAAAAAAAAGTTTTGATTAAAAAACTAATAAAATTTTTTCAAAAGTGATTTTCTACATACATTGTACAGACATTTTATTTCTACCGAAGGAACCTTCAAAAATAGTTTTTGTAGTTGCAAAAAGAATACGTTGTCTTAAGTGGCTACCGAAAAGTTGGGCTTTATTGCAACTCCACTTATTCTAGATGGCCTGGCTAGGATTGTAATAGAGTGCTCCTCCAATTGTAGAGAATGAGGATGTAGACCGCAACGATGATGTTATCACTAAATATTTTTTGAAAAATTACCAAAGTTATTTATTTATATAAAAACTTATTTTTTGTTTTCATGTTTATATACAAGGAGTATAAAAAGTATTATAAAGAATTTTAGTTTTAATGAGATTACTAAAATGTGCTATTTGTTCTTTTGAAAAAAATGCACCGTTTAACTACATTTTTGAAAAATAAAAAATGGTTTAACTGCTGGGTGAGTAGGCTATGGAAACAAATAGTTACTATTTGTGTTGATTAAAAATGAAAATAAAAACATCAATATAAATTTCTCTAACGAAGAAAAATCTGATACGATACTGTTATATTTTGTGTCATACAAGCTGCGCAACGATATTTTGAGCTTGACGCGTACCTATCGCATAATTGTTTCCATACCACACTATTAAACTAGTTTCGAAAAAAAACGAAATTGGCCATAGGGTGATTTATTTATAAAAATAATTATGACATATGGAATATCATTAGAATCATTGCACCTTTATTATGAAGTTCGTGTCATAACCTCAAAAATTAGACGTTAAATAAAAATTTCGATTATAGATTTTATTGTTTACTACAGAAGTACATAAAACTTGTAACGGTTGTAGTTCACAAATAATAATAAGAGAAAGTGGCAGCTCTAGCGATACACCTAGAGAGAGAAGAACAATACTATTTGGCTCAAAATAGCGCACTAAATTAATGGAAGTTTCCGTATTTGTAATAGTTAGCGCAGCAGTGTCCGGCTTAGTCGGTGAGTTGTGGAAGTTCAGGAACTGAAAAGAAATAGACTGCTGCCTAACGAAGCGCCACCTGCTGGGTAATAGAAAGAAATAAAACCGACCAACAGAAATTCACACAAATCAGAGAGACAAATAGACAATTAAATATATCAAATACAACTTAAGGTACTAGGAGAATATGTGACAAGTAAGAGATTCTGTGGCATAAGACTTACGGGCGTTAGCAACAACAAATTAATTAAAGCTCGTAATCAATATGTCAAAATTCAGTTAAGCTTTTTGTTTGTTACATTTTAAATTAAAGTTAGCGTTCCAAATAAGAATTGGTTAACAAAGAAACTCGACGTACACACGTTACTTGCACAGGTGACTTAAAAACTAAACTTAAACACGGACTAGCACGGTAAGTAACTTCCGCCAACCCAAAAGGCCTTTTGTTTTAGCTTCACCCACTTTATCTAAAGCGCCTACGCACTTATGGAGCTAGTTAACAGCAAAACCGAGCATCTCGATGTTGTTAAAGTGTTAGTCGTAAAATCAAGTACAGTATTTGCAAAGAGTATAACAAATTTATTGAAGCTACTGAACAATCACTACAAACTGATCCAAAAAAAATACTGGAACTTTATCTATCATAAGAAAAAGGCGTCTTCTGTTCCGGGAATCATGCAAAATTAAGAATGTTACTCTGAATAATCAACAAGAAATAATTGATGAGTTTGCTCATCACTTCTCAAGTGTTTTTTGTTTCCTAACTGGGATCATGTTAGTGGTACAAATAGTTCGTATGATATCTCTTCAAATAATGATACTTGTAATTTTGTGGTTGTAAATGCTGTGCCTCTTTACTGTGATAATAACTGTGTGATGCTAAATATGTTCTCAATCCAAGACTGTGATATAATAAATGCGATAAAGGACTTAAATCTAACAATGTGTGTGGCCCGGACAATATTCCTGCTTTTCTTTTAAAGATTGTATCCAATGTTTTTTAAATCCGTTGTGTCATATATACAATCTGATATTGTCAAAATCTCTTTGTCCTAAAAGATGGAAAATTGCTCGTATCATCCCTGTGTTTAAGAGTGGTAACAAATTGCTTGTAAAGAACTATAGACCCGTAGCGTTATTATCAAATTTGATAAACATTTTTGAAAGCATTTTATCAAATGTTATATATACGCATGTTGCTAATCTAATAGTACCTGAACAGCATGGATTTGTGAAAGGTCGCTTCACCGTAACAAATTTATGTGAGTTTACCCAATATGTATCTAATGCTCTGGACCAAAGGTTACAGATGGATGTCATTTATACTGACCTAAGTAAAGCCTTTGATAAGGTTCACATTTGTATCTTGTTAATAAAATTGAAGTCTTACGGTTTCTGTGATAGTTTGCAATGGTTAATATGGTCGTTGATTGCGCAGAGGCAGCAGTTTGTTGAGTACGGTGGATATAAATCTCATGTATATTGTGTGAATAGTGGAGTTTCCCAAGGAACCAACCTAGGTCCATTATTATTTAATTTATTCTATAATGATGTAATTCGTAACATCAACTGTAAGGTTTACTTATACGCGGGTGATTTAAAAATAGCTAATATTATTAACTCTCCTAGTAATTGCTTTGAACTGCAGAATTGTATAGATTTATTAATTTCATGGTGTTGTACAAACAAACTACAGTTAAACAAGGAAAAATGTAAAAAGTTCACGTTTAGCAGAATTAATAACCCAATTAACTTTTACTACAGTATGAATGGTTAACTAATTGTAAAATGTACTGAAATTGTTGATTTGGGGGTGATTATCGACAGTGTTTTAACGTTCATCCCACACATAAAGTGTTCAACAAATAAAGCCATGAAAAACTTAGGCTTCATACTAAATCGTTTTCCAACACGTTATGTCTAAAACAATTGTTTTATGCTCTTGTTCGTTCAGGGTTAGAGTACGGATGCGTTGTTTAGGCTCTATCTCATCAACTTTATATTGACATGTTGGAAAATGTTATTAGGAAATTTTGCAAATCTTATATGTGAAGATGTTTGGTAGTTACCCTATTAGGCATTGTAAACAGAGTGTTTTTCTAAATGCAGTAGAAGAGTATCCATTAAAAGCAAGAAGGAACATGTTTTGTCTAACTTTTACAGAAACTCTTAAGTGGTGCTTTGACTAGTACTAATTTATTGAATGAAATTAACATTGTAGTTCCACGTCTTAATAGTCGGCATCCTTATACATTCTATTACAAAATCCTAATACATATCATCACTTAAACTCTCCAATGATTAGATCTTTTATATTTTATAACGGTGTGTGTAATCAAAACTTTGATATTTTTTACCAAAACTTTAGTTGTAAGTGTATGAAAGCTAAACTTATTGCACTGTACTCTCCTGCATAATTGCTTATTGTTGATAATAATTTATATCCCACTACTGCATATCACTTTAAAATAATTATTAGTCTTTATTATTATTATATGTTTGTTAGTACCTACTGTTTGTTATATTTATTATTGTATACTTATATTTAATTTTGTATCATTTCCACCACAGACAACTTTGTCTTATGGAATAAACTTATTATTATTATTATTATTAGCTGTTGAAACACGTGTCAGAGTAAAGTTTTTGGTGCAGTTTTGGTGTTTTTCTGTTGGTTAAATTAGACGCTGCAGTTAGTGTTCCTTTCCTTTGATATTTACACACTGTATATTTTTATGTATCAATATGCGATTATGGTCTTGTATAAATAAATTTTTTGGACATAATTGTATGTATTTTTTCTATTTATTTCTATTAAAGTAGTTGTTGACCATTGTAATGTTATAAGGGGTAGTTTTTTAACAGTTAAAAAGTTGTAAAGTAAAATTAAATCTGGAAAAACGCTTATTTTATGATAACTTATTAATTTTTTTAGGGTAAATAATAATTTTTTTTTTTATTAAACTATTATGGGGTTAATTTTTTAAAAGAAATAATTTGTAATAATGTTTTAAAGCATAAAATGTTTATTATTCAACATTTAGTTATTTAAACAAAATTTTACTCACTTTAATTTTTAAAAATATAGTTTTATAGGTTTTGGTATTTAGCGGTAGTATAAAATTAAAAGACGCTCGTTTTTAAAGTGGATGGTAAGTTAAATGTATTCCAAAATTTTTGCGCAAATTGGTGCATTTTGAAAATATTTGTTTTGCCTTACAAGGTGTCCATCTATAAATTGGCACATTTTAACAACCTATAACTCGAGAACGGAAAATGATATCGACAGGCAGTTTACACCAAACTTCGCCAAATATACTTTAAGTTTTTTATTGACATTGTAGCCACATGTAATTTTTTTATGAAAATTGGCGAAAAAAATTTAAGTTTTTTGAACCAAAATCTTGAGCTTAGTTTAAATAAGATGCTCTATAATACTTAACATCGGATTTTTCGTCTGAGTTTTTAAGCTAAGCGGACGTGTGCATCGTACCGTGCGATAACAGATAGTGTAAAAGCGCAATAACTTTTGTAAGTGTGTATGATCGGTGTGTAGTTATAAAGTATCGAATACAAACGGGAAATCATAGCAAAGCGTTTATCGGTCTTCGAGGAGTCGACCGGGGCGGATCAGCGCGCGTAATCGACTATCTGAACTACAAAAAAAAGGCAGAATTGAAAATTTAGGTATCAAAAGGTAATTAATAAACAATATTTAGTTTTTACAAGTTATATATTTTTGAAATTTTAACTATGTATTAATTAGTTTGCTCTGAGTTTTTGAACCGTTCAAACATTTGTTATCCGTAACGAATGCGTTTGTTGGGCTACTCCTTTGAAATCTTTGAATAAAGTGTAGATTACTTTAAATTTTGTTCTGAAAGCGAACGAATGTTTATACTAAAAATTGAACATATAAA
Organism: Abscondita cerata; assembly: GCA_030710515.1. Classification (NCBI taxonomy): domain Eukaryota; kingdom Metazoa; phylum Arthropoda; class Insecta; order Coleoptera; family Lampyridae; genus Abscondita; species Abscondita cerata. Next base: position 79,806 of record JALBCR010001376.1, on the reverse strand, counting down.
GTAACGAGTGAAGGAAACTCAATATGCCTGTAATACTTACCTTTTAAAGCATATACGTACACTTCGATATTTATTCATTAACATGGATTCCAAATTAGAGAACATATTAGAAAAATTCAAACTAGATTTAAAAGAAGAAATTAAACAAACTATAAAAAACGAAATTAGTGCGTTAAACATCTTACCTTTTCTGGAAGAACAAAGGAAACAAATAGTTGAAATAAAAAGAGAAAATTCTCATTTTAAAGAAGTTGTTTTAAAACAGCAGAGAATTATTGAAGCCAATATTCGGAGAAACAATATCATATTTTTTGGGCTACAAAAAGTGAATAACGAAACGTCAGAATCATTACAAAAAAGTGTAATCGACCTGTGTACTAAAGTCTTAAATGTGAGAATAGAGTGGTCTGATTTAAACTATGTAAAGAGATTAGGACAATTTAAACAAAAGGCAAGGCCAGTGATCGTTTCATTTATAGCTAACATTCAAAAGTGGGAAGTCTTACGAAATGGATCTAAATTGAAAGGAAGTAAAATTTCAGTGACTCAGGATTATGATAGAAATACGCAAGTTACTCGTAAAAGTTAAATAGTATTCACATAAAGTGGAAGAAATCAGGTCGTGATAGCAAGATCAGAGGAAATGGACTTGTCATTGATAGAAAATATAGAAAAGGAAAAGAAACAAAGCAAACATGAATGACTCAAAACAATCGGAAATATTTCAGGATTTTTTTCGACCTATGACATATTCGTCCTCATCGGCAAGATCGTCCAAGGCTGGAGTATAAACAAGATGTAGCTATTAACCATTTTAGAATAGTATCTTATAACATATCAGGGTTAAAAAATTTAATTGATAATTTAGAATTTAAGTAGTTTTAGAGAAACAAGATGTATTTTTTCTTTTGAAACTTTTATTGAGGATGAGAGTTATTTTTGTAAATTTGAAAAGGTACTTAGTGAGTATCATTTGAGATGGGTGCCAGCTGTTCGAGAATACAATGTAGGAGAGCAAGTGGGGAAGTATTTATGGGATAAAAAAGATAAAATATCTCAGAATGTTATAAACTTCTTTAATTTAGATCAACAGGTGGTCGTAAAAGTAAATTGTAAAAACACTAATACCGATGGACCGGTCTATTTGAATTATAATCATTGGCTGCAAGATTTTCAAAATTTGTATAAACTTATAAATAAATATGATACATTCAAATTTATAGTTATAGGTGATTTAAATGGCCGAGTAAGTAATTTACAAATAATTCCAGAAAACATAACCGGTGGTTCAATTCTTCAACGTTCAAATAGACATTCTAAAGATCAGGTTTTAAATATAAAAGGTAGAAACTTATTAGGTTTCTTTTGACGATTTTAATTTAATATTACTTAATGGAAGAACAAAGGGCGATATTGAAGAAGAATGTACATTCGTATCCGAAAGAGGTTCATCAGTTATTGACCTGTGTGTAGCCACTGCAGATCTTATTCCTTATCTATTTGAATTTAATGTAGAAAATGAGATATTTTCTGACCACTACCCGATTAAGTTAACTTGCAACATTCAGTTAGATACGGTTAATGAAGCACTGCCATTACTGCCCAAACTTATATAATTAAACCAAAAAATTGTTGAATTAGGTGATTTTGCAGATTTTAGTAGTGGTGATTTGATAAAAATAATTAAAGATGTCGACAATAAAAATAAAACTATTGGTTTAAAATGTAAAAGTTATGTGAATAAACAAGAATGGTTTGATTCTGATTGTAGAATATATCGCAAAAAGGTTTTTAACCTACTGAAATTGTTTAGAAATACGAATTCCGTAACAATTAAAACTTTGTACTTGAGTGCAAAAAAGGAATACACATTTATTTGTAATAACAAGAGAAAACAATTTACTAATAAAATTTTGGAAAAGTTAATCGAAGTTAGAGATGCCAGTCAGTTTTGGAAATGTGTTCGTTTTTTAAACGAAAAAGTTATCAAGTCGATAAAAATATTACAATAAAAGAATGGTATGAATACTTTAAAAGAGTTTTAAATCCCCCTTTGAATACTCGTAGAGTGGCGTATGCAGAACCTAAAATAGAGAATGAGCTACTAGATATACAGTTTACAGTTTCGGAGCTGGTTTTTATTTTGAACGCTGTTAAAGACAATAAGGCGCCCGGTAACGATAGAGTGCCTTATCATATTTTAAAAACGCCCCAGACAGTTTTCTAAATCGGTTAGTACTTTTATAGAATAAAATATATAATTCAGGACACGTTCCTAGTAGTTTTAAGGACGCCATTATTTTACCCCTATTCAAGAAAGGCGACATAAGTGACATTTCAAACTACCGGGGAATCTCGTTTGGTAACTCTATCGGTAAACTATTTACTGGACTTTTGTTGCAAAGACTTACATCGTGGGCTGATCAAAATAAGAAACTTCAGGAATTTCAAGCAGCTTACAGAAAGTCATATTCTACTGTGGACAATATTTTTACGTTGAGTGCTATTAAACTAAAATTAAAAACTAAGTGACAAAAAGTATATACCTTCTTTGTTGATTTCTCCTCCGCTTTTGACTACGTAGATCGGCATGCAATCTTATATAAAATCAGTGTAATCGGAGTTTCATATAAAATGTTAAATATAATTAAAAATCTATACTTAGGAACTTCAGTTTGGTGCAATGATGGCTTAACCGAAAGCTTTCCTACTAGTATGGGTGTAAAACAAGGATGCTTGTTGAGCCCACTGTTATTTTCTTTTTTTCTAAACGACCTTGATGACTGTTTGAGTGGTGGGTTAAACATTAGCGGTACTCGAATAAAGTTGTTAGCTTATGCAGACGATTTAATATTGCTGTCCTCAAGTAATAATGTACAGTTACAGATTATGATAACTGAATTGGAACAATACTGTGACCAGTGGAATCTGAAACTAAATTTAACAAAGTCTAAAATCATGGTTTTTAGAAATGGTGGACGTCCTGCTAAAAATGAAAAATGGTGGTTTCAAAATCAGCTCATAGAAGTGGTAAATAATTATAAGTATTTAGGTGTTAAGTTATCTTCTAATCTTGCTTTAAATCAACATTTTGATGAAAGATTGACAAAAGCAAAATTTTCGTTAAACATTTTTAATAATATATTAAGCAGTAGAGCTTCAGTATCGAAGGCAATTCTTTGCTATGTAGCACAGATATGGGAATTTAAAATGTATGAAAATGTGGAGGTATTTTTAAGATATTTTATTAAGAAAGCGTTGTCTTTACCTACTAATACACCAAACTATATTTTATACCTAGAAACTAATCTATACCCCATATTTACTCACACTTTTAAGCTGCATTTCAATTATATACATAAATGTTTAAATTTGTCTAACAGTAGGTAGCCATATATCGTAACAAAGGAAATAATCAATCAAGAGCTGTTTTGGTTCACTGAATGGAAAAATCTTGGTTTCATCTATGACATTCCTTTAAGTGATTTACTAACTAATCAAATTAATGTGACCACTATTATTGACAAAATTAAACAAAACTTTATAGTACAATATCATAATATGAAGCTCAACAGTGTTCACCACATTTGGTATAAACAGTTAAATGTAAACGATAGTTATGTTTATAACGAAATTGATAGAATTAAGCTGATATTTAAAGTTAGAGGCAAAATGTTACACTTAAATAAATACGATTTTACAAAAACCATTAAACTCTGTTCGCTGTATAATAAAAAGAAAGAAGAAGACGTATACCACTTTATCGCTGTCTGTCCGATATTTAATGAATTTAGGTTGCGGTATTTATCTAAACAGTTAATAACTGCTGAAGATTTTATAATCTGTTTAAATTCAAAAAATTTTTTCAAAAATTATAAATTACTGTAGAGCGGCATGGCGGCATAGACATGAGCTAATATGTAAGTTCAATTATTGAGTTATTATTTTGTTAGGTTCTATTTGAAAATTAATTTAAATAAATTTAAAATAAATAAATACTTAGTAGAGGCAAATTCCTCTGACGGTTTTTAAACAAAAAAACCATGAGTAAGTCTTGTCAACAATAATTTGCATTGTGATTTGTATTAATTTGTATAATGTAATAATAAAGACACATTATTATATTATTATTATTATTATTAATACTTAACATCATTAGAAAAGCCATTTCTTGTTCTTTCAAAAAATTTATACATTGTTGGCATTAACCCACGTTTTAGGGAATAGCTTACTATTTCATAAAACCATGTCAAGAACTTTTAAATTTAAAAGATCACATTCTAACAGCTTATAACTAGTAAATGAGAAAAGGTATTGAAAACCGGTTTTACTGAATGTCTTAAGAATGTTTCAATTTTTATCTAATGTATGTGACGTTCAAATCGCCACAAATTATTTTTTTTTTAAATTGAAACACAAAGGTATACATTAGAGAAATTTCAAGCATATAATCTCCTGTCGGTTAGGCAACCTTTTAGTCTAATCGATAAAAAACATACAACTTTCTTATTCGATCGATTAAATTTGGAATTTAGACGGTATCGGTCTAGGGACTTTTGTGCTTGAATCGATATTGATTTCCGTTTAGATCAACTCGTGCGGACCGAGCGCCATTTGCTAAAATTCTGAAAAGGGCCTGCAGTTTTAACCAATTTTGGCATGAATATTACTGGGGTGGCTTACCACTAAAAATAACTAAGGTGACGGTGTTCCCCCTTGTTCATTGGACGGAAATTCTGCAGGTAATAAACTAAATTTTGATACGCAAATTTTGGTACCCACCTCCTTCTAGGTTCTTTCATTCGGTTGTTTTTTTCCTAATATCTTCAGGCTTTTTCCTGGCCTGATTGTGTCATTCTAGTAAGCTAGAATGATTATGGGAATAGCGAATTTCACATTGTGACAACAATCAACAATTGCCGCACTTCCTCTTGGCACTTCGTCTATCGAAGTTCAGTACATGTCGTAAGAAGAGAATCTCCACGTGAGGGTTTTCATTAAAGGTTGGCATTTTCTGATTTGCTTTTAAATAACTTTGGTGAATGTTACCACTGAACCGTAAGAAGTAAAACGCTAGCCTATAAATCATACTGCTTAATCATACTTAATTGTAGCGTTATATCCTGAGTAAGACGTAGCTTAGCCACGTTAATATCTTCGCCGCTTAATTTGTAAAAGTCCTGTAAGATTCAATTGAATTCCTTGTAATTCTTAAGTATTCAATACACACCGTATGAAGGTGGCGAACACCGAATGTCGCGTTGGATTCAACCTACATCACTACCAAGTTTAATAAGAATTAATTAATCGTAAGAGGAAAAATCACCCGCTTTTATCACTAACTTACAGCACTTAAATTGCTGATAACAATTGTTTACTTTACGAAATTCTCTAACTTCTTTGGAGGTTAGATCAGCCAGAGGCGTACCGGCTAGAAAACAAATTTTTAGCTAACGATTTACCAGTGGCATACTGTAACCTTTTAGTATTGTTACTAATTATTTTTGTGTATGTTTTACGGGGCTATCCCGTACTCAATGCTGTGTCTATATATTATAGCTGTGTGTTTACTTAATACATTTTGTGTGTGAAGCTGCGTTTGTTATCTTATGAACCATTTCAGATTCTTTATTACAGGTAACTTTGTTCGGTGTAAGATTGCTCTAGTATGTAGTTCGCTGCTAGTTATTTATCGTAAGCAAGTCAGAACTTGGCGCCCTAAACCTTAATATCTAATCATATATTTTTGTTCTATTATCAAATAAAAATCTCACGCAATCACTCCGACTGAAAAAGCAGGGATCCTTACTCCTTTTCACGGTAACACGTAGTTGCCAAGTCTCAGACTATTAAAGTTTCTTTAAAAAATTACTTGTTCAAATTCAAATGAAGGGCTTTTTTTTGAATAATACTACTAGTATTTTTAATAATTATCTGTAAACCTTTATCCATAAATTATCATTTAAAGGAATAACTTAAGCATTTTCAGTACATATTTTCTATTTAATGTTCCCGTTTTTGCAAATTTACTCACCAAGCTAAGGGTAACTTAATAAACAATTTTAATTTATCAAGGGTGCTGTGTAATGCTAATCGAGTTGACAGAAGTGTCAGATTAGTAATAATTAGTGCAAGAAGTTCTTGACGTGGTTTCATAGAGAAGTAAATTATTCCCTAAAAACGTGAGTTAATGCCAACATTGTATACATTTTTGGAAAGAACAAGAAATGGCTTTTCCAATGACGTTAAGAATTATAGGGTGTCCTGTTTAAACTAAGCTCACAATTTTGGTTCAAAAAACTTAATTGTTTTTTCGTCAATTTTCGTACAAAAATTACATGTGTTAACAAAAACTTGAAGTATATTTATGAACTTTGGTGAAAACTGACTCTCGATATCATTTTCCGTTCTCGAGTTATAAGTTGTCAAAATGTGTCTATTTATAGATGGACACCTAGTATTTTAAGCTTTATTTCTTGGACTACTGTTACTTACACCATCAAAAGGTGGTGTTATTGGAATCATAAAAAAGACGGAACAAAACTAAACAAAAGAATAAATAGGGTTACTTCTCATTTCATAGTATGCGAAAATGCAGTGTACGTAATGTTGTTACCGTGCTACTTTGTAACTTCAATAATTTCCTTGATTATGGTGTTAAGTAGTGAAGAAATTATTACAATTTTATTCAAATAATTAATAAAACAATTTTTTTCCAATAATAATAATAATCAAATACATAAACAAATACATGTTAAACGTGTAAAATATTTTTTTTTCGATAGTGGCATAGTTGCTTTCAAGTTTGGCGCCATAATATCTACCTCCAACTCTGTCGCCAACTTTAAATTATAATTTACCGTCTGTAGTTACAGTAAACATAGATGCATCACAACCATCGTAGGAATTAATTGTAAGTAATGTGTAAGATCTAATTTTACACACCATTTGTATACATTATTAGTAATATTCCGAATTCATGCCAAATCGTATGTACACTCATGAAATTTAAAACTTGGACACCACAATTTCTGTAAACAAAATTTGCACATTGTGAAGCGGGCTTAAGGGTATCATTTACAATTCTAACAGCAGGTAGTCTCAGCAGGGGTTATCTTATAGAAGGACTGTAGAATGAATCATTACACTAAGCACGTTTTAGAAAATAGGTAATTTACGTTGCTTACTTATATTTTTTTCTTTAAAGAATATATTTGAAGGTATCGCTAATTAAACACCATAGCTCGATTAATTATCGAATCAAAATTTTGTTTAGGAAATGTTTACAAAATAAAATTAGAAATAATTTTGATTTAAAAAACGTCTACAAGCAATAACTTTTAAATTAAATCAAAAACTAAACATGGTTATTTGGGTTGACTGATTATTACTTATTTTTAAATAAATATAACCTACTAATTATTGTAAGTTATTAAAAAAAAATCATTAAACTCTCTATTCATAATATTTAGTCCTTACAAAATGTATATTTTATGACGTTTCATTTTTCTGTAGTTAATATAAAAAGTGAAAATAAAAACTAAGGCAATTCTTATTGTCAACGTATATATTTAGTTTTTTGACAAGAATTTATTACATAATTATAATTAAGATACCAAGTTATAGTTTAAAATTAAATGAAAACTTTTTTTTAGAATAAAGTATACTATATAGATAAATTTAAGAAATCAATAATGGGTGTGACCTCCATTATTATTGATACATTCTTGGAGGCGTCTGCTCATTGACGCTATCAAGGTATCAATTTAATTAATATTAATCGTTTCCCATGCGGTATCAATGGCTGCAATTAGTGCATTACGGTTTACTGGTATAAAATTTGGCCATTGTTGTCTTCGGATAACAGCAAGTATTCGAGCCCAAACATTTTCGATAATGTTAAAATCTGGGCTTTTTGCTGGCCAGGGTAACAGCTCCAAGTTATTTGCTTGTATCCAGTTGCGCACAACCTGCGAAGTATAGGGTCATCATATCCCGATAGTTAATTATCGAATGTTCCAAGAAAATATGTGTAAATAGTAAATGGAATGTACTAACGTAACGTTAAGTCGTTAATTATAGTTACATAACTCTCCTTTCATAAGATATAGTTCATATTAATATGCTTATTGTAAAGCTTCGTACACACCTGAACAACAAACCGAGGAACAAACAGAACAACGAACCGAACGGCAATCGGAACATTAATTTGGACGGTGCTACGTACGAATTTTAGAACAGATTCGCAAGTCCTGATTGTTCCACGAACGGTTTGCGGCGTTCCCGCAACTTGTCGGTTTTTCTCCGACATCAAAAAAAATGCGCGCGAATGCGTTTGCAGATTTGGACGAATCTAAACAAAACGGCAAACAAACTTATGCGGGAGAATTAAATTATTTATTTTTTGTCCTCCCTTTTGTGGGTTTGTTGTGTTTTAGGTAATATTATGGAGTTGACAGAAGAAAAATGTTTTAAATTAATCAGTGTTTAAGAATGCAAGAAAAAAATGATGTCCCTATTAGCATCATTTGGGCGGGAAATTTCCAAAATAAAAAAAAAGCGAAGTAAATTATAATTTTTTACTCTTCTTTGTGCGTAAAAATTTGGTTGGCACTATCTTCTTGTTTTCCGCAATTTTCTCTTCTCAATAATAAATATATATGAACTGAAAACTACTAAAAATAATTATGGTAACAGCACAAACGTTCCGTTTGTTGTTCGGATTGTGGAAATCATAAAAGATCGTTTGTCGTTCAGTTTGACTTTCGGTTCGTTGTTATGTTTGTTGCTCGGTTTGTTGTTCAAGTGTGTACGAAGCTTTACAACTTAAGCAACAATTTTTTGAATAAAGATTAGTTTGTGATGTAATATTAGAAACACAAATTTATATCATATCAAATTTATGACAATTTAAAACCAAGAACGTGTATGTTATTGCTAAGAAATATTAAGGAAAAAACGCAATTGCAGTGTAAATATTTATAATTAGATATTTTCGAAAGTTTATAGGTCCTCTATTGTAATCTTCATACTTCAAAGAAAATCCTGTCCATTAGCATTATAAAGAAATGGCTTTTACTTTATGAATAAGTTTCAATAACAATAGAATATCCTTGCTTATTTAATTTACTTCCTTTGAGTCATATTGCTCTAAGGGTTGTTACATTGGTCATTAGAAGTATGTAATAAATAAACAATTACCTACTGTTTGAGAAGGGGTAGTGTGAACCAATAAATAAAGTAAGAAATGTAAATTCCATTTTAGTTTAAAATTTCAAGTGTTGTGAAAATGCCACCTCATCTCGGTGCTGATTTGAAAGCGCGGATTGTTTCGGAATTAGCGGCGGGCCGTAGCGTGCGTAAAATTTCACGTATGTTAGATATACCAAAAAGCACCGTAGGGCATTACCGAGTAAAATGGAATCTTGAACACACTTTGGAAAGAGCCATCGGAAGTGGTAGACCTAAAGTATCTACACGTGCTCAAGATCTCGAGTTGTTTCATTACGTAACAGAACAACCATTTGCTACATACTCCAGGGCTATAGCAGATACACATTTTTCCGGATACCGTATAACTGCACAATAAAGATTAAAGGAGATAGGAAAAAGAAGTATAATGCTGCTGCGAAAGAAGTTCTCAGTGACGAAAATATGAGACGTCGTCTGGAATTTGCAAGGCGATATGTGAACGAACCTTTGGAATTTTGGAATCGAGTGATTTTTAGCGACGAAAAAACGTTCAATAGCAGCAACGTCTTAAAATATACATTTTGTAAGGACTAAATATTATGAATAGAGAGTTTAATGATTTTTTTTAATAACTTACAATAATTAGTAGGTTAGATTTATTTAAAAACAAGTGATAATCAGTCAACCCAAATAACCATGTTTAGTTTTTTGATTTAATTTAAAAGTTATTGTTTGTAGACGTTTTTTAAATCAAAATTATTTCTAATTTTATTTTGTAAACATTTCCTAAACAAAATTTTTGATTCGATAAATAATCGAGCTATGGTGTTTAATTAGCGATACCTTCAAATATATTCTTTAAAGAAAAAAATTAAGTAAGCAACGTAAATTACCTATTTTCTAAAACGTGCTTAGTGTAATGATTCATTCTACAGTCCTTCTATAAGATAATCCCTGCTGTTAGAATTGTAAATGATACCCTTAAGCCCGCTTCACAATGTGCAAACTTTTGTTTACAGAAATTGTGGTGTCCAAGTTTTAAATTTCATGAGTGTACTTAGTTTAATTTTATACAGAGTATTTCCGAAGAAAAATTTAAGTGATACAATTAAACATAGTGAAATAAGAGTAAAAATACCTGAAGCTACATATAAATGACTACATATGCACCCAATAAAGATTTATAATAAAAATTATATTGCGAAAAAATTGTAATCGTGAAAATTATAAAGTTCATTCACGATAGTAATAGGATGACATCACGTCAAGGTCGTCATGTGTGCATATAATTTTGCTTTTCTACTACCTTCAGTTTTATCATCGTGAAGTTTTGCCAAAACTTAACTTTTAATTTACATTATCGTAACAGAAACTTTTCAATGTTACATTGGCTCTAATTAATTACTAAATTTGACGTCATCCTATTCTTAAGGCTAAATGGGAAGGTGGTTTAATGTGATTCAAAACCAGTAGATGGTGCTGAATTTATTTAACGATTTTTGGATATACTAACAGAGATAAATTAAATCTGAAAAAGGTAATGTGTTAAAAACACAATTAAAAGTTGCGCCAACGTATTAATTTTTTTTATTATTGTATACTTTATAATTTTTTTTAATTTTATTTCTTTTAATAAAAAAAATTTAAAAAGTGGCGAAGACAGAGCTAAATTTGCTGATGCCAAAACAATTTTTATTTTTTGGTTCTAATTGAAAATAAGGTCGAAGCAAAAATTTCTGATTTCCCTTTGATGAGAGCCGGCACTAATACGTTCCCTATACTAAATGAATACTTCACCGCCTACGTTTAAATTTGTCTTCGTGTACCTAACTTATTTTATATGCAAATACATATTTTTTTATTTAAAAAATTTTGTTTGATTTTATATAATAGGTAAATCCAGATTAATATGTAACGTCGTCTATAACCCGGATGATACCATTGGTTCGTTGTTATGCTAACATTTTTTGTTAACACGGTTATATTACTTTATACAATAACACATATTATTAATTTATTTTAGGATTTGTGGACTGTATCACTAATTAGCTTTATAATTTTTTTTTTTTAATTGTTGCGGAAAAGGCAGAGCACTTTTTTTTCTTTTATCTTTAACTAAATTATTAAAAGCATAATTTAACACTTTATTTATTTTCTTTATTTTTACATTACAATAAACAGTTCTAACAACGACCATACACTTCTGCTTACAAAAGACGAATCACGAAAAACGCCTCACGTACCCTTCTTCTAACTAATACGAAAAAAACCCTTAAACACGCTTACCCCAGCGTAGGCAACACACATGCCATTTAAATCTGTTGGAAGTGATTCCAACATGCTCGGGCCACAGGTTTTTATTTGAAAACCTTATCTAAATAATACAAGTTTGTATAACAGTAATTACAACTAAAATTAACATGTCTTACTTGACAATATTATATGTTTCCTTTAATGATTCTTAACACTAATTCTAAACAGCTATATTATTCATATATTGGTAAGACAGCAATTTTTCTTGTCGATCTGGAGTACTCTCCAGTTTGTGTACGAACATCAACCGCTCGCACCTTACCGTCAAGACCAGCTATGATTCTTGTAATTCTGCTCATTGGCCATTTTTTGACAGGGAAGGTTGTCTTCTTTTAGTAAGACTAACATATCTTATTTTACATTAGGTAGGTTGCGAAACCATTTTGGTCGGTTGTTCAGCAATTCTAAATAATCTCGCTGCCAACTTTTCCAAAAGTGTTGTTTCTTTTGTGTAACTAATTTCCATACCCTTAATCGATTTTCTGCAATGTTTATAACGTCACCTTTAGGATAACTAGTCAAAGGAGCACCTATAAAGAAATGTCCGGGTAAGAGGTATGTTAGATCTGTCGGATCCTGCGACATATTTCTAATAGGCCTGGAATTTAATATTCCCTCAACTTGAATAATTAGCGTATTAAATTCTTCGTAAGTAAATTGTGTATTGCCCATTACTCGTTTTATATGGTACTTCGCGCTCTTTACCCCTGCTTTCCATAACCCCCAAATACTGGCAAATGGCTAGGAATAAATTTAAAAATTATTTTTGATCCGTACTAAAGTCAATAGTAGTTTGATGTTTATCGGAATTGTTTAATTTATAAAGTTCGCGAAGTTCATTGTTGACACCTCTAAATGTAGATGCATTGTCATAATAAACCTGCATTGGCTTACTCCGTCTGAATATAAATCTCTTAAAACTAGCTAGAAAATTCTCCGTACTCATATCAGAGACTAATTCCATGTGTATTGCCTTTATTGCAAAACACACAAACAAAACAATGTATGATTTGGTAATAATTGATTTTTTGATACGCGATTGTTTAATAAAGAATGGACCGTAAAAATCAATCCCTACGACTAAAAATGGTCTAACTAAAGTTAACCGTGTTTGTGGCAAAGATTCCATCAATTGCTCCGAACACTTTGCCTTCAATTTGAAGCATGTCACGCACTTGTGAACAATTTTTTTTATTTCTCTGATTTCGTTTATAATCCAAAATCGAGAACTTAAACTGCTTAGGATCAATTTTTTGACCGGCATGCAATAAGTTTAAATGTTCTTTCATAATTATCAAATTTGTAATATGATTGCTTTTAAGCAAGATTATTGGATGCTTTTGATCAAATGGAATATCTGCCCTTTGTATTCTGCCTCCTACAGGTAAAATACCTTGTTCATCAATGAATGGAGAGAGGTGTTTAATTTTGTCATGATGTTTGTTCCCAATTTTAAACATTTAATTTCTGCCTTGAAATTGTTGCCTTGTTCAAGTTTTATAATGGCCTTTAGTGCTTTATCTAACTTCCCAATTGCTTAGCTTCTTTATTTTTGAATTAAATATAAATCGTAAACACAATGCTACAACTCGCTGTAATCTTGTCATACTAGAAAATTTTTCAAACAATGTGAACAAATGAGGCTTAGTAGTTGCCTTAGGAACATGAATTTTTTGTTCAGGTAACGGTTCAGGTAAATTTATTTCAAATTTTGTGTTATGACAAAAACGTAGGTGCCTGAAAGTAGTTGGACCATGGAACCAAAGACTATATTTATTCATGTGCTGAGGATCTGTGCCTTGAGATAAACAGTCAGCTGGATTTTCTTTTGTATTTATATACAACCAAAAAAAATTTGAAGTTAAACCTTGAATTTTTAATATTCAGTTGCCGACGTACGGTTTTAATTTTATTGATTCGGTTTTTATCCATGCAAGTACGACGTTGGAATCGGTGTATAGAAAGACTTCATCAATTTTGATTTCAAAAGTTGATAAATTTTGTTTGTTAATATTGCAAGTAATAATGCGGTATTCAGTTCTAACTTAGGAACTGTTAGATTAGAATTGATTGGAGCAATTCTAGCTTTAGAACACAATAAATTTATGTGAACTCGGTCGGGGAATGTACTTCTTATTTAAAGGGCTGCACCATACGCAATAATCGATGCATCACAAAACCCTACTAGCTCAATTTTTTTTGCTTCAACAAAGTAAAGGTCTCTAGAAATATTTAACTCGGGTACCTTGCTTAAGCCATGAACGAATTCTAGCCATGACTCTTTTAAGTTGTTAGGAAGAAGGTCATCTAAATTTAACTTCTCACACCATAATTTCTGCATTATTACTTTTGCGGCAAATAAAATTGGTCCTACTAGACCCAATGGATTGTAAAGCTTGCATATGAAACTTAAAACTTGCCTTTTTTGTAACTATCTCATTGCAATTGAAATGAAGTAATGAAAATTTAAACGTATCGGCACTTGTATTATAAAGTAAACCTAAAGTTTTGATTCCGCAAAGGAATATCTATTAAAATTAAAGAGTTGCAACTAAAACCCCACCACCATCAGCTTTCTTACTAGTAAAAATTGACCTATCACAACGTATAATGTTATAATTGTATAAACCTAATTCAGCATCATTTATTTCATCATTTAGCCAGGTTTCAGTAAAAATAATCATATCATAATTAGGAAAAGTATTTATTGTAGATCTTATCAAATTAAGTCGTCCTCTAATGCTATGAACATTTTGATATAATACAGTTATTTGAATGGGGCTCGCATTATGCTATATCGTTGATTCGAATATTGGTAAAGATAGTCAACCTTACGGGATTATGCGACCCCGAAATTTGTTCTAAACATCAGAGGTCGGTAGTATCGCTTTGTGCTAAGAAAATACGTCAATTGTATTGTAGAATTTACAGAACAGTATTGCCGATAAATGTGAAATAGAAAACTGTAATTTTGCTGATAGTTTATGCTAAGGCACGACATTGTTGCCAATGCATCATGCCGTTGATTGAAATATTGGTGCATTGAGTCAATGTTGACAAACAAACAAAAACATGCGTTCTACAATATACAAGAATTTGTTGATTTTTGTCGACGTACTAATTAAATGTGTGTCCTTTGTTATATATTTTTTTTCTATTGTCTGTTAATTGTTCAATGTAATAATATTTATTTGTATCTTTCTTACGTAAGGTTATAACAATGGTTATACCATCATGACAAACACATATATGTACAAAGATTGTATACATACACATGTGAATAAAGTTTATTATTATGAAAAAACCTGCAGATTTAAAAGTATTAATTTCGTAAAGAAATCGTTGAAAAACGTTCTCCCAAAAAAACAATTTCTTTAAATACTTTTGAAAATTCCATACTCATATATGTATTACATTAACATCGTTTATCCGTTGAAAATGTTTTAAAATCTATTAGGCTTACGCAAGTAAATTTCTAAATTTTGGTCATTGAAATTAAAATTTTTTAACATAGAAACGCTATCCCTTTTTATGTTGGAACGAATGTTGAATTTTCTTATATTACAATCTAACGTACTCAACTGTTTGCATCTAAACAATATTATAACAAGCCTACTCATTTACTAAAGGTGTTGCTAAAAGTATGCAATTGTAGAATTTCTGACTAAGCCGATAAGGAATGTGACTCATAAACGATAATCCGGAAGACTCCTCGTAATACATTTGTTTCAATATCAACTTTAGGTGTACTTATATTTTAAGATATGATAAACGCATTAAAGAAGCATCTATTCAAAGCTTAATGATTATCTGTTTATTTGTTACAATTTGGGACAAATGAAAGTGTAGAAAATAATGAAACAAAGAGATCGTCTAGAACCTGTCTGGAGAACAAAATCAATGAAGACAATGTCGTAATTAATAGTTCTTTAGAATCTTGTTCAGTGTCGTATGTTGCGGGTTATTTAAGTCACTACATATATAAAAAAGTACATTGTAATACGTGTAAGGAAATGCTAACAATTAACGACTCAAGTGTTTTCAATGTGAACGAATCATTAATTCTATATATTCAAGCAGGATCTTATCATTGAGTAAGTTGCCCATAATGTAGACGACTTGTATGTTTTACTTTGTAATTGAAAATATGCTAGCAGTACATTTTCTGATATATTTTTAACGTGATTTTCTTCACACCATTTTGTAAACTTTTTGTACTGCTTTTCATAAAGGTGCCGTGACTTATCGGAAATTATTGAAATTGCAACATTTTGGGCAATTTCGCGAATCTCTGGTGGAGTGCAGTTTATTTCTTCGCTCATAAATTTAGAAATTGACAATTAACTATAACAATTAAATTCGAATTGCAAAACTTGGTAAGTTAGTCGTACCAACTTCAAATAAAAAAATAAAATTAGTCTCTTGATTTATATCGTATTTTTATTACACAATTTTATTTATTTTTCAAATAAATGCGCAAATTATAGGAAATAGTACAAAAGAACTCGTTTATAAGTCATTTATAGCACTTGTCCATTAAAACACTCGCCGCTGCGGCTCGTGCCTTAAACTTGGACGCGTGCTGTAAGTGATGACTTAAAAACTCGTGTTCTTTAATATACCATTTAAGGTTACAATGAAAATATCAGTATTGCAACAAATATCATTATAATAACCGCACATTGCTATGACTGGGGATTTTTTAAATGTATTGGTTTTAGCAAATTGAGTATAAAAAGTATAATTATTTCTGGTGTTCTTCATGGATGCGTAAAAATTCAATTTACCTAGTATAAAAGGACAATCAATTGCATTATGTAATAATTTATACAACACAGACAAACCAATCCTACGTCTTCTTAGGTCAAGAGATAACAAATCAAATTTTCTAAGTAGTTGTTGATGACAAAAATTTATATTTTTTATACCAGAGATATTTTAAAAACTTCCTTTAAACTCTCTCAATTTTAATTTTGAGGTGATCATAATAAGGCATCCAAATTATTGCACCGTATTCGAGACGACTTCTGACTAAAGAAAAGTATAACGTTTTCAGTGTATCAATGTTAGAAAACTGCTTGCAAATTCGAATCATAAATCCAAGCATTTTAGTTGCAGAAGAAACTGTGTTTGATACATGGATATTAAAAAGCAATTCACTGTCAAAATAAATGCCAAGGTCTTGGTTTCATAACAACGAGAAACAATACGATTATCAATTGTATAGTTATGCAATAAAAGCTTAAGTTTTCTAGAGAACGTCATTATTTTGCACTTTCGATGTTTAAGTTGAGTCTGTTTAACTTGCACCATTTTGAGATAGCATTTATATCATATTGTAATTTAATACAATCAATAATAAATTTAGCAGTAGTAAAAACTTTTATATCATCTGCATACATTAAGGCTTCACATTCAATTCTATCATAAAGGTCATTTATAAACAACAAAAATAAGAGAGGACCCAGGTTTGAGCCTTGTGGTACACCAGATTTTGCTAAAAAACTTTTAGATATGAAGTAATTATATACCACGTATTGTAAGTGATCTTGGAGGTATGATGAAATAAATGAAATTATTGAGCTGCAAAAACAATACAGTCTTAATTTTTCTAGTAATATCCCATGGTCAATGCAGTCAAAGGCCTTGGAAAAATCGGTGTAGATAACATCCACCTGCCCGTAGTTATCTACTGCCTCAGCCGTAAAATGAGTAAAACAACACAGGTTAGTAAGTGTAAAGCGTTTGTCCACAAAACCATGTTGATGCGCTGATATAAAATATTTAATTTGATGATAAATTTGGTTACACATGCAACTTTCGAACACTTTAGCAAAGTTAGACAATATGGATATAGGTCTATAATTAGTTATTTCAGTAGGGTCTCCCTTTTGAGCACAGGACATATTCTACTAGTTTTCCAAGTTGTAGGAAAGGTACCTAGATTAAAAATGATAAATAATGGTTCAACAAATACCTGACGACAATCTCTGAGAAGAAAGCTAGGAACTTGGTATCAATATTTGTTTCTAAATACTTATTGAAGCATTCATCTAGCCTTTCCTTTCTTATAGTAAAAAGTTCAAATAACGTATTTAATTCGGCATTAGATAATTGTTCCATTACATATTGTTCAATAGTGGTAATAGAATTTTTTCATTGTTCACGTTTCGCGATTTTAGCTTCTTTTGCCATTTTTAATTCAAAAGTTAATTAAATTTATATAAATACCTTATTTTCTGTCAGTAAACTTCTTCTTCTTTGTTCTTACGTGATTTCCAGTGGTTAATTTAAAGATGTACAGAAAATTTCTTACGCGCGTAAATTTTTTTCCTTCGTTATTTTCGGACAATATGGACGAGTAGGTACCGTTAGACCCTTGGTTTGGCGGTTGTTAACGGAATTTTTCCTTTGTTTGAAATTGCGTCTTCAACAACGATTTTCTAATTTATCTGCTAGTAAATCCGTCGAGATGGACCAAATTTTATGTAGAATAATTTTGTTCTACTAAAAAAACTTGTGGACTGTATCACTAATTAGCTTTATAATTTTTTTAATTGATGTCGATAAGGCAGAGCACGTTTTTCTTTTATCTTTAACTAAATTATTAAAAGCATAATTTAACACTTTTTCTTTATTTTTACATTACAATAAACAGTTCTAACAACGACCACACACTTCTGCTTACAAAACACAAATCACGAAAAAACGCCGCAGGCACCCTTCTTCTAACTAATACGAAAAAACCCTTAAACACGCTTACCCCAGCGTAGACAACACATATGCCATTTAAATCTGTTGGAAGTGTTTCCAACATTAGTATCTTTTAACACAAACGTTCAAAAGTTGTTTTAGTTTTCGACTATAAAAATAAATCAGTTTTGTGGTAATAGTCAACAATATTTTATACCTACCTTATCCGGGTTTGTTTTGGCTCATTTTGTCTTTTGCCCTTATTTATTCTACATATAATTCGATCATCGAACTAAATCTATTATTTTATAAAATGTAGAAATTAAGTAGTAGTTGAAGTTGTAGAATATTTAGTAGTTGATCAAAAAGTAAGCACTAATGCTGTAAAAAAAGCAAAGAAGATTTGAAGATTTATTGAATGTACTAGATTAAAAAGCCCGTCGATTGACGCGCAAATTTTAATGCATGAATTTAATAATGCCTAAACCTATGGCGGACGGAGAGGCCCCTGACCCCACCCCTGAATGGAAATTTCCGGTTTTTAAATTTTTCCCGTTGATTTAAAGGCAAGACCCATCGGAATGCTAAATTTCAAGTCTCTACGACGTCTGGAAGTACCCGTTCAATTTCGGTGACAGACATGAAAAAAAATAGGCGCTTCATTATATAGGATTTACCATACATGTGCTTTTTATCGGCTTTATACCTGAAGTAATATTCTTCAAATTTTCCTTACTTACCAATTAACAGATTTAGGGCCGCAAAACGCACTAAACAATAATACTAGATTCTTCTATAAGTTTGGAAAAGTGCAAGTTTTTCGGTGAGTGTAATTATTGTTTGAATTCATGACTGATCGCACCTCATAAGTGCATCTGATTTACAAAAATAACGGTTATTAAAAAGAATATATATTTATATCAAATTATATCGGATATTATTTGTTGAGTAGGTAAATCATTTAATAATACTGGGTGAGTCGGGAGGAGCGCACCAAACTCTAGGAGTGTATTATACAAGTGAAAATAATGTAAAAAAACTGATATGTTTTTATCCGATTTTCATTTGTTTAAGTTATAGCATATTAACAAATAAACAAATTATATACTTAAAAATTTTCTTAATCATAGCGTTCTTTCAATAAATGTTCAAAAATACCGCCATTGACTTCTAAACATTTTCTGCCTGCTTCGTCTACGAAGAGCGTTTGTTGCTCTCCCAATTGATTCATTTCTTTTTTTTTAATATGGACTGCAGTATTCTCAATTCGTCTAATTAATGCATCCCGTGTGTCCACTTCTATTTTGTAGACTTCATTTTTCATCCAGCCCCATAAAGAAAAATCTAGTGGTGTGAGGTCTGGAGATCTTGCAGGCCAATTAATAGGACTTCCACGACCAATCCAACGCCCTGGAAAACGTTTGTTCAAATGTTGCTTGACGTGACGAGCGACATGTGCAAGAGACTCCATCGTGCTGATAGTACATCTGCATTCTAATATTTACAGGAACATCCTCTAGCGGGCCTTGTAATTCATTTTGTAAAAAAATTTCCTGTGGGACAATCCTCCAAAATAAAAGGGTCAATTAAATAACTGTCAACCATACTACACTACACGTTCACAGAAAACAGATGTTGAAAATTGCTTTCGATTGTTGCGTGGGGATTTTAGTCTGACCATACATGATAGTTACGAGTATTATTAATGCCATCACGGGTAAATGTAGCTTCATCCGTAAAGAGTATAATCGATACAACACGATGGTTATTATTTATCCACCGACAAAACTCCATACGGTTAGCGTAATCCTCTGGTTGTAGGTGCTGTACTCTCTGTACGTGGTAAGGATATTAGCCTTGCTCGTGGAGTGTGTTTATCACTCTTTTTGTGGAATTCCCAATTGAGTGGCAATTCTCCGTGAGCTAGTAGTTGCATCTTCTTCTACTAGATGTAGAACATTTTCTACTTCTACAAAACCTTGTCGAGTAGCACGTTCAGATGTTATGTTTGCACTGGGAAGCTTACCAATCTCGCACAATTTGTTGAAAACTCTAAGTGTAGAAAACGTTGACGATATTCTTTAGCAGCTGCTGTAGCATTTCCATTAAAGAAACCATAAACAAACACCATATTTGCACATTCTAAATTTGAATAAGTATCTGGCATTTTGCAACACTAACAAATCACAAAAATTCGAAATTAAATGTTCAGTTACTGTTTACTGTACACTGACAGTTCATCAAAACGTCAGAATTATCAAATGTCTTTGAGCCTCGAACATGGCATACTTGATAATGTTAAAATTCAGATAATAAGTGTAAAGCTAGATGAACATTTTATTACGCCATAACTTGAAAACAAATGAGAATCGCATAAGAACATATGAGTTTTTACATTATTTTCACGTGTATAATACACTTCTAGAGTTTGGTGCGCTCCCCCGACTCACCCAGTATTCGCTAATATATACGAGGCTAGTTCAATAAATACCGTTCGAGCGCTGTGAAACGATTGTTAGTGGAGCTATAATCGTACAAATTTGCGTAGGCCAGCGGCTGCTATATAGCTGTCTATTGTGACACTCCCTCGTGATATTTGTACAGGAGACAGTTGTTGTGCGCGTTTCATTATGGCAGGTCTTATAGTTGGAGCGTCCAAAACCGATTACCGAGCAGTCATACAGTTTCTGCATGCTGAGGGCAACACTCCAGTTCAGATTATATACATACAGCTAACATCATCAAATCACAGATGGAGCGGATGAGGTGGAGATTTTAGAGCACCCCCTTACAGCCCGGATCTTTCACCCTGTAACTTCCATATCTTCGGACCATTGAAAAAAGGCACTTAAGGGACAGCGATTCCAGTCGGACGCTCAAGTCAAGCAGGAAGTTTTGAAATGGTTCCGCGAACAGCCAATGGACTGGTACCACACCGGTATACAGCGTCTTGTGAAGCAGTGGGATGCATGTCTTTGTAGTAATGGCAATTTTGTTTAGTGTAAATAAACCGCTTACATGTACCACCGTTCGAACGTGTATTTACTGAACCAGCCTCGTACACTGAATGGAGAAGAGTGTTACTACCCAAGAAAATCTCAATTTTTTCTCGATTTTTGATTAGACGATGTGTTACTTTTCTGTCTCAAGTGTCTACTATACAAAAATTAATTTTTTTAAAGATAGTCCACTATTATTTTATTGAAAAACTACATTATTTTCGAACCGATGACCATTGTAAAGTTTCAGCTCCCGCACGTACTTATTCCTGGGTCTAGCTACATGATTCATCGGTTACCATGGCATGCTTAAGATTTTGCATGAAATGTTTTAACAAAATAACATTTAAAAAAATTATAACGTTGGCGCAAATTTAATCATCATTTAATTTGGGATGTAACTAAAAATTTGAAAATTGACCGTACCGTTTTCTCAAAAATTGCCTAAATACTTTACCGATATTTTTTTCTCTCACACTACTTGGCCGTCCGCTTTAGCCTTAACGTAAACAAGCTTTTAGATAATTGCACAAGTGCTGTAATTTGATCTTTATTGGCAAAATTAAATTTTACAGATTTTAGACTGGCAAACATTTTTTTAATGAAATAGTCAGTGTAATAATATAGTCAACTTAAAAACTAAATTTTACACAGCCTTATCAAACGATAGCATTTTCTATTCCCTTCAGTATTCTCGAAGTTTTTGAATGTGATAACAATACAAAATTAAATAATCTACTTTTAAAAAATACAGATCTACTGTATGCCAGTGTGTGTAATTAAACAAATTTAAAAAGCGTCTTACTACAACTAGGTCTTTTTCTCCATGTTGCTAAATTGATGAAAATAACCAGATACGTTGCTACACCCGCCACCATCTAAAACAATTGGTATAATAAAACAACAGTATTTCATAAAAATTGTACTTACAGAATGCAGTAGAGTCCAATCTAAAGGAAAACAGCCAAATACGCTGAATTTTAAATCTTCAACGTACACTTGCAAAGAGAAAAGTTCAACCTAATTTACATATCAAATGATGCTTTCTAAGTTGATTTTTAATTACCTGTTTGTATGGTAAGTTAGATTTACCAACAGCTTGTTCCAAATCTTCCATTAATTGTACAGTTTTCTTTGCCTGTAACAAACGAAATTCTATTTGAGACATTTTAAAAATTGTTTAAAAATTGTTATTATTGTAACTTTCGGAGTGAAATAAACATGTTTGTCAATCCACTTAGTACTTAAATTATAAACTTTATGATTTCTGTGTTATGTTTTTCTGTAGTTCTTATTTTGAAACTTTGACTTTTAAAAAACCTATTTTGGATGTAGAAAGGCGTGTATACTATTATATAATTGGTGAAATCTACTACGTTTTTATGCAGGATGTTAGGTAAACCTACGACAATAATATAGTGTGTTATTTTTTGGTGTATTTTAAGAATATTTTGTCATTTAATGATTTTGAAAAAAACTTCTTTGTTTCGAGGATATAGTGTAGCGGTCCAAACTTGGTCGCTACCTTATATTTAAACATGGCGCGCATTTCCCCCGCTAGTTGGCATTCAATGAATGATGACGAGTAACTTTACAGCGCGACAAAGAATAAGAATGGCGACAGAGGTGGAAAAAGTACGACCACGCCGTTGCTAAATACGTTTACGTTTGATCTGCTTCGTTTTTAGTAAAACGAAGTTTGAATTAATGGATTAGCTTCATAGCAAATCTATCTATGTTATTAGTATTGTATACGTTCCGTTCAAAAACAAGTTTAATTCAGAAGAATAAACATGCGTTCCGAAATTGAAGAATATTCGTTATCTTTTTGTGCGTTTAATTTCTACGTTTCTGACGACGAAAATTCGACTATCAAACAAGTTATTAATTTATGGGAGAAAGTTCTTTTATGGAAAATTTCGTATGCATTACATCATTCTAATGATGCAAACAATTTCATTCCGTCAACAAAAAGCATCACGGTAGGCCAAATAATCTGTCCGGGTTTCAACAAATTCAACGTCCCTTATTAACACAGGGAACTTCGAGTACGTGATTTTAATAATATTAAGAATCTTTCGAACTCTTAAATTTGATACCGTAGTTTATAAGTCCATTCATTACTATAGTAGACGAATGTCAATGTATTTTGTTTATTATTTAATGATTTAATGCTGAATTTGATTATTAGATTTATGATTTTGGTTGAAATTTGTTTTTATTCCTTAAAGGTTTTGCTTGTTCTCCCTTAATAAATAAGCTGGCGCCCATTTATTTGTTATTAGTTATGTTTTTAGTTGAGAAGCATCTTAATAAAGGTAAGCAACAAAACATAAACCAAGAATCAAACATTCCCATGACCCCTTAGAGTCTACGTAGCATTTATCTGAACTTTAGCCGGTGCATTTTAAATACGTTCTTAGATTAAAGAGTATTTGTCGTTACAACAGTATGAACAAAATTTGTAACAGTAACAAAATTTTATTATCAAAAGCCTAACTAAGCCTGGTAAGCGGCTGTATATCGAAAACAGCTCAACTTACGACTTTGAGGTAAAAAATGTTCTCTTAGTAGAAAAATTCGAACAAAGGTTGGTTTAAAAGAAATTACTTTACTCTATCACACGAAATAAAACCGAAGTATTTGTGGTTTTTACTACAACCGATAGATGGCGTTTTTAAAAAAATAATACATGGAATGATATACACAGCTATATGGAGTATTAAAAGCTGAAATAAATGGTACAAACTGGAAAATCAAACTACCATATCGTGAGGTACAATTTTTTTGTTCGTGTTCGCCCTGTAAATTAACATCACATATATAGTTTTTCCATAAGACCCCTAAATAAAAATAAAAAAATCCTACTAACTTACCCTAACACTCACGCTAACTTAAGATTTGAGGAAAAAATGGTCAACTAAAGTTGCTCCGTATAGACATAAGATTTATTTGCATGCATTTTCAGTATAACTTTAATGACAATATTTTTTACCTTATAGTCGTAAGATAGCGGTTTTCAAAATACAACTCCTTTTAGATGGCCGTCCTGTACATACAGTTGCTGGATCTAAATAAATATTAAAAACTACTTTCTCTAGCCTAAATAAAAGCTTTCAATATTTTCGTCGAAATTATTCACTAGAGTAAGGTAAACTTCAAATATATGCATTCTAAAAAAAATTGGGGATTCAGCAAGTCGTGAGTGGCCCATTAGTACAGTAATTAGAGATATATTTTTGACAAAAATAATAGTAGAATACCGCATGTTTTATACCGAAAATGAATTGTCATTATATTCTTAATTAACATTTAAATGCAAAAAAAGTGTTTTTTCTTAACTTTTTTTCCTGAGTAAAAAGTAATGAACCAACATTAATGGTGAAAAAGAAAAGTTGTAGAGAATAAAAATATGAATAAAATTAGCATCAATTCGACTCGATCAGGTAATAAATTTCCAAGAAAAATAGAAAAAGTGTAATATTTGTGTTTTTTTTTAATTTGTAGAACCACACGTTATTAAGAATTTTTGTACATGATAAAATCGCGGGCATACGCTATTTATTTACATTAATAATTTCAGTAAATATCAAATATGGTTGTCATAAATTTTGTGGTTCTTCAAAAATCAAAGACAAAATATTTTTACAATAGACCAAGCAATAACCTTTTGAATTTTGGTCGTATGTTTACCTAACACGCTATTTATTTTATTTACTTTTGCAAAATGCGCATCTATAACAAGGGCATCGTTTTTTATTGTGTAGGGCTGTTTACACGATCTAGATGTAAATAGCTGATACTTAATGTTAACAAGTCTAAGACATTTCTAACACGATGTTTAACTTAATTATATCAAATAATATGTCGCCCTATTGAGAGTGCCTATATGACAATATGTGGTTTTATATGTTTTTTTTAGATATTTTCTCAAATAACTTGAGCCTTCTATAGGAGTATGAAAGGGGGCTTTGAGGTAAACACCATAAGACAACGTTTCGACTAGATTAGTTCAGTCTTTGTCAAGACATCTAACAATAAAATGGATTTGAACCTGAACAATTTTTTTCGTGGGTCCAGGAAACATCCACAACAGTAAATAAATAATTAAATATTACATTTAAGGCTGTTCTGTCAGGGAGCTATAATGTTTATGTAAATTTATCTCGCTTATTTTTAGAAATGTTTTCCTGATTTTGCACAAACATATAGCTAACATTATTATTTATGTCGTGCAGGAGCTATTTTTTTTTTTTTTTAGTCTTCGTTGTATTTAATTTAATTAAAACGTAAAATAATAGAAAAATGGATTTCCTTATAAGCCCAAATTTCGACTCCTGCGCGACATAGAAAATAATTTTCTGACAACCCTACTTTTTTTTAAATTTTTACTTAAAAATCAATGAGAAAAAATAACATTAAGTAAACGATAAATACTGAAAACTCTTGGAGAATTATGAAATGAATGTACTCGCTGGCGAATTTTTCTGAGCGCAACAGGCCAGACTTGGAAGCCGGTTAATATTAATAGATAAATAATATATTGTTGAATTGTTGATGTCAATTTTTTTTGTATGTACATGGTCTCTACAGGTAGCTGCGGCGTGCGCTTGGCGGATCTCTGAGGCGGTGTACGAGCAGGTGCCCCAAACTCCTCTGGTAGGTAAGGGCTCAAGGAGTTCATTTTTCCCTTTTAAAATCCTTGCCTGGCGCCCATAAACAACCCTAATATCGACAAATTTTATTTGAGAACCTGAGTTCTAAGCACCCCAAATGGAAATTCATCGAGCAACTTAACGAATCACAACCCATCTTGCCTGAGCTAGTTACCCTTTTTATTTGTGTTACGTTTTGCATGTAACAATCTAAACAATTGAATACTTCTAAATTTTGCTTGCTTTAACGTTAGGTATTTGTGTTAAAAACGGAAAGAAAGTATTTCTAAATTAATTCAAAGCAAATGAATTAATTGTCCTCCGTTCAAAATAATAATTTAATGTATGTTAAAGAAATAAAAAACTTAAAAAACGATAATATTAAATTAAAGAAAAAAGCAAAGAAAATGGAAGAAAATTCAAAAATCAAATAAAAAACTTAAAAGTTTGAAATACAAGCTGCAAGAAATGGTTATTAAAAAAATTGATGGTAGTATACAATAATCTGTAAGCCAAAGCAAGCAACAAAAGAATAAACTTCAAAAAACTGCACAAAAAAATATATTCGGACACGTGTTTCAATAGCTAAGCTATCATCATCAGCAAAACAAACTTGATTCTTGTAAAAGTCCATTAGGATTTTCGGAATTATTCAAACTTATATAAGAATCAATGAAGTGTAGCAATGCGTGACACGCAGATAGTATATATAAGCTTCCTATTGTTTTCATTTTATTTTTAGTATCGGTTCGCTGATGATAATAGCTTAGCTATTAAAACACGTGTCCGAGTATAGTTTTGTCCAGTTTTGGTGTTTTCTCTTTTGTTATAAATAGATGCTGCAGTTTAGAGTTCCATTCTTTTGACCAAAGCAAGTACTTCAATATTACATTTTTTAGGATTATTGACAACTGTAGTGGAGCCAAAAACAAAGAAAACCCAGATGTAGAAAAACTACCTATTGTCAGGTTTTGTTTGTATAGTCAAGTACGGTTTAAGTTAGAAATTCTAATTTAATCTATAAAATATGACAGTAGATTTAAAAGGAAAAAACCCTTCAAAATTCATACGTGAACTAGCCACGTTTGGTACCCACGTTTTAATGATGTCAACTAGTGCAAAATCAAACAGAACTAAGGGAGATGTGTCCGTTCCAAATATTGTTTATACCGTTTATCTCATATGGATTTTGTAATAGAAGTATAGGATGGTTTCCATATTTATACATATAAAATTCTCTTGTCACAGTGTTTGTCCTCGAACTCCTCCAAAACAGCTTAACCAAATTTAATCAAGTTTCGTATATATATTCGGTAGGTCTGAGAATAGGTTTTTATCTATTTTTATGCTCATAAGTGCAATTGTTTAATAAATATTAATAATTTATTAATTTTCAACCTCGGTCGATAACTGTGTAAGTGATAATTGATTAGTTATCCCCACCAGCTGATATCATAATTATTCAAATGTAAATAACATATGAGATAAAAAAGAATACGGTCCGCATAGTAACAGCCGGTCCGCCAGCCCTGGCCATTAGAAGCGCTTCCTACCCAAGCCAAGCAAACGTTACTGACGGGAGAAACTGACGATTCTCCTGAAAGCGTTCTATGGATATCTTGCCAACCGGTATAAATAAGAAGAAATAATAGTATTGTTTACTTAACTTACATACATTACAGTATTCTGTAAATGTTATAACATTATGTAATTTTACCGGTTTAAAAGGTGAATAAATATGAAAATGTTATAAAATTGTTGAAATACAATAAAAACGCAAAATTTACTACATTTTAGCCGTTTTTCGTCGCACAGTGGTATGCATGTTTCTGAGGAGGTCGAAATGTACTGCTAACAATTCCTTAATTTGCCGTAGCGAAGCGCGGCAGGACAACTAGTGATTCTATATAAATTTCCATATACAACTAATCGAATGTCGATATGGTTCTATCTGGTAGTTAGATCCGGAATTCTATATAAATCGTTATGGAAAACCTGTTTCACTTTCCAGTGTTCATCCAAATAGAACCGTATTAAATGTTTTTATATGTTTCTATATAGGATTTTCAATATGGTGTCGGACTACTTTTTGTGTTTTGGCTTCTGGTAGAGTACAAAAAGCGCTTACAAGTTTTTTACCGAAATCGCTAATAAACATAAATTTGTGACAAACTTATTACTATGTTTTAGAATTTAATTAAAAGAACATTAGTAGAGTTTTGGTATAACTGTATTAAAAATTCAAACCAAAATTTTGTTTATTTTTGTTTCTAAGTTTTTTATTTTATCATGGATTTGCAACTGTAAAAAATCTTTAGAAAACCTTTATGTTGTGCTTTGCAAAACATCGTTTAAACGCACGGCTTAGTCACCGTCGACAACTGAAACAGAGCTTGCATCCCGCCATATTACTTTGTCTCGATGAAACGCATCTCATTGCTTTAGGCAATGAACAACGCATCAAATCTATTACCATGATACAAAAACGCTACTGCACCTACAATAATAAAATCAACCCCGTTGCATCTCATACGATAACATTCCAGTCGCCAACCAACATATTAAGGACGAACTTTACGTTTCGTTACAACATGACCGTCAACGATTAAATTCGCATACACGTCACGGACCTCAGACGCCCAAGCTTCGAACATTTAATTGCGCTGGAGCCACATGCTTGCTTATTTATTACAAAGTTTAGGAAGTAACGCTAACATCTCAATACGTCATCAACCCGGACGAATCTATTATAATCGTTGTAGGGAGTTTACTTATCTGTTTACATGCTCAGTCAGAAGTGTCAGTTGGTATTATCGTATTCATTATGTCTCGGAAAAATATCGATGTGAAAGGTAAAATAATTCACAGTCAAGGGCTTGAGATAATTGCAAATGTGTTGGAATTTATAAAACGTGAATTAATTAGTTGACTATAAAATTTCTTGTTTACAATAAATTATTACAGTTACAGTTTAATATTTTAGTGTAGATAATTCTTTGAAAACACGTGTATAATGAATCATTTTTAGTAATGTACACCCAGATTCGTTATGAAATTACTACGCCACTGCTTAACAGCTGGTATATGCGCGTAGGTCAGATGTTTATGAATCATTGTGTACTTCTTAGACTCAACCGAGTCTAACATCCTCGATTCCTTTTTCGGATATCTCTACGTAATTAAAACGTATAGTCAAAATAATTTACTGCCACCCCAACATTAAAAACTAGTTTTATCGGTTTCAAAATAAATAAAAAAAGATGGTACAGTTGAAATAAGCAAGTTAAATATTAGAAATTAAAAAGTTATCAAATGTAGTTACAATTTAATTTACAAAAAACTTCACTTCACTTCATGTTCACTTTAGTGTCGAACAGATTTGTGATAAATTTAGAAATAGAAATTTTATATTACATAAAAAGAAATTTAAAAATTAGTAGGAATATAAAACCGATTTTAGCTCAAGGTTTGGCGTTAAATTTGAATTTGTGATGGGGGAATTTTGGTTGCCTTAGTTTGCCGCCGGGGCGTGCGCGCGCACGATCTAGTGGGAGGCCCGGAGATCGTTGGGAATCACTCGGGATGGGTCGAGAACGTTCAAGGTTGCTCGGACTCGTGTGGTTAACGGCCTGTAATGTGAAACATTCTCAATTTATTCCGAACGATTCCAAACGATCACCGGCGCCCTCCAAGCCAATCATGCGTGGACGCTCCCGACGGCAAACGAAGGCAACCAAAATTTCCCTACAACAAATTCAAATATAAGGCCAAATTTTGAGCTAGAATCGGCCCTATATTCTTAGTAAAGTTGATTAAATTGTTACTGTACATATGTCA
Source organism: Abscondita cerata (assembly GCA_030710515.1). Classification (NCBI taxonomy): domain Eukaryota; kingdom Metazoa; phylum Arthropoda; class Insecta; order Coleoptera; family Lampyridae; genus Abscondita; species Abscondita cerata. Next base: position 50,117 of record JALBCR010001376.1, on the reverse strand, counting down.
GTCTTGATCGGAGATAGAGTTTAGGAATAAAACAAGTATGATAGATTTCAATTTACAGCATACGTTTTGGAAACTTTTTGGTTGAGTTTCCTTTATTAGACTTTTATTGCGTTATAATAGGAAACGTCTCGATTTACTACAAAATATGTTACCCATTATTTATATTTTATATAATCACAAAATTAATAACATTAATTGACTGGTGTAAAAATTATAAATACTTAAAGGAAAATAAAAATATTTAGACTAATAACGAACGTATTTAAAAATTATTGTTGTTAGAATTCAAAGAAAACTTTCATGAATGGTAAGTAGAGCCAAGAACAATTGAGTAGTGAATTTTATGTTAATTTGTTTTCTAAGATAAAATTTAAAATTTATATAAAGGTTAAAATAATGCTTACCTACTTATTAAACAACCATAAATACAAATTACATGGGTTTCCTTTGTAATTCCTGTTATTTAGATAAAATCAGCTAAAAAACAATTGCAGTGGAAACCGTATAAATTATGAGTAACATGTTTGGTATTAAATTGAAACGATGTTTATTATAATTCAATGAAAGTTTGATGAAGGAAATAGTGCCCGAAACGTAGTTGCAAATTAAAGCCTATTATGTTTGTCTTATTTTTAACCTCAAGAAGAATTTATTATAAGTTTTCTTATTTATAAGTGAAAAGTTAAATAATTTATTTTTTTTTTAATTTCTTTGTATAAAATTTTAATTTCTAAAGTTATCAAAAACTGTACTACTTTTATGTGTAAGGTACGCCGGGGTAAATGGAAATTTGGGGCAAGTGGAACCCAACGGGTGTTTGAGTGTAAACCTGCTGGTGACCAATAGGTTAGTACACTGCCTCTTTATAGTACCGCCATTAGTCACAAGATGCCTCTGAGGTGTAATACGGCAGAACGACAACTCCATAACTGCGAGCGGTACGTTTCTACTGACTAACGAACTGCGTGACGTTTTACCAAGTTCGCTTCAAATAAGTCCGATATACAATTGTGGTTGCTCTATTTTGCAAAACGCTAAGTACAACGGCTTGCTTTAAAGTGCTCTTGTGGCGATTTAGATAAATTTACATTAGTATTGGTGATAAACCATGGGTTCCACTTGTTCTTTTTAAAACCGTCCATAAGGCAAGTGGAACCGTCGTGGGTTTCAATTGCCCTATATCTATTTTCCGTTAGTTATTTGCAAAAATGGTGAGCACGTACAAGCGTAAGAAACCACCGCCAACTTACACAAACGAAGATTTAATAAACGTTATTGATGCAGTTAAAAGTAAGCAGTTAACTTTATACAGAGCTGCCAAAGTGTTTAAGATTCCTAAGCCAACATTATTTAAGCATGTCAAAGATCACAGGAGTGTTAAGAATAAGATCCAGTGCTATTCCATTCGAAGAAAAGCAAAGAAAGCTAAAAGTATTAAAATAATGAATAAATGAGGATTCGGTTTATCTAAAAAGAATATAATCATATTAAACCTACCACCACATACTAGCCACTAGCCTCTGGACTTAAGTGTTTTTAGACCACGGTTTCGTCACCACACTATACAGGTTTATACTGATCTTTTGGGGCACCATACATAACACTTACATCACACTACAATATTTGTATAATGTACCATACGAATAAATAAAAGACTACTGAAACTAAAGTGGGACAAGAAAGTCATTAAATGGCAGAGAAAAATCATACATCATTGCAAAACTTTTGGCAAATTTAGATCCAGTTATCATTAAACATGGCTTCAAAAAGGTTGAAATTGTGCTATTTTGTGACAAAGTGATACCGGAAAATGCTTATGAACCTCAGCAATATATAAAGTGGTGCGCTTTTGAGGAAGGCAAAATAACGTGGATCATCATCAGTTATCAACAGTTCCTCTGGAAGCTGTAGAATACTTCCTGAATCTATATTGTCAACATCTACCACCTCCGTCTCGTTGCCTCGTCAATTAGCAGCGTCCACATCTTTCATCGACTCGGAAGTTGCTTCAACATCTACAACACCATCCACAGTTTCCACAACTACGCACAAAAATTTTGAGGATATGCTTTTAGAACACGTTAAACAAATTCTAAAAACGACTACTTGCCGCAAATGGGTGTGTCCATAAGCTGAAGTGATTACTTCTGCAGAAGGGGGTAGCTCGTATTAAAGCATCGTCAGACACAAATACGAGAGAACCTAAGCAAACCAAATGTAAAAATAGTGGTAAAACCGAGGCAAACAAAACAAAATAAAAAAATTGCAAAAGGCTTTACTGTCAGATTAAAAAGCACTGATGAACAGTTTAAAACATTGAATGATTCTGATGAGTTTGATCCGGAAGAAAAAGTTCTGAAAATGGCAGTCAAAAAACAATTTGATGATCTCGTGTCCAGAAACGTACTGGATGTAGAAGTGGGTGACAGGAAATTAGCGAGGTTTGTTCACAAAAAACATGTGTAAATGTACGTTAGTGAAATCACCAAAACTGGCTCATGTTTGGAGACAAAATTTGCACGACGAATCAACAAAACTACAACATTTTCTTGGCCTGATGTTGAAGATTGCTTTATTGTTTGGCAAGATGAACTTTTCAAACTTTTACCTCAACCTACTATTGACAAACGTGGCAAATTTAAATTTGGCGGTTCATTTGCGTCCTATATAACTTTGCTTTATCGGCAACGTGTGTTACAAGCATTAAAGCTATCGTTTAGATAGCGCTTTGCACTCAACACACACATGCCGTTACAGTTAACTGTTGGCATTTTTCTTAGTTTATACTATTCACACGTGTCAATGTTTACACGAGATTTCGCAAGCCACGCATTTTACTTATGTCCTATACAATGTTGGCAAACACACCAACAAATGTAACTGCATTATTATTTTTTTAGTCAAATACATATTTTAAATGTTTGCCTTTCGTATCCATTTGACCCAGATATCACATTATAGCATTTAAATCAAAAAGGTGCCATATTTTTTAAAGTATGTACATGTTTGTAAATTTTCATCAAAATCGGTTGAAAATTTTTATCCCGCAAATAAATAACATTGCACATTATATTTATTTTGAAACTAATAAAATAAAATTTTGGTTTAAATCAAATTATTACATCAATTGAATCCGCCATTTTCAATTTTGATAGACCAAAATTTTTACTTATTTTTAATCGGGTATACATAGATGCGTTTGATAGCATTTCAATAATTTTAGAACCGTGAAAAGGCCATTGAAAATTTTTAATTTTTTATTCTGAGACGCCATTTTGCCAATACTATTTGTCTAACACAAAATTTTGGTTAAAAAATGTTGTTTATTTGAATGTCCTTTATAATCTGGAACACATGATTTGTGACATTCTGTATAGACTACATATAGTATAGATTACATTACAACAATTAATCTTATACGTTGTTAAAGTTTTATTTTATAAACCCAGGAAAATGTGTGTCGAGAGCAATATGTTACACGGAATACAAATCTAGAAAACGTATGTCGCGATTAATTAGTTGAGACAAAAGTCGTATTTGGGTCGCATTTTGCGAATGGTTGAAAATAAATATCAATTTGTATTTCCGAAAACTGATATTTTCTCTTTTGTTCCTGCTCGCTGATAACCGGTAGTGTTTAGCGTTAATCGTTATTTAAAATTACACAAATAGTGGAAATGCGTTAAAATATTTCCAATAACAATTGGTTAAGTTAGATGAGCCTAAACCTACCGCAAGTACCCGTTCTTTTTTCTTTTTCTTTGTACAAATTTTAAATGTCACGTCGAATTCTTTTTAGACATTACGTTCCGTTACGTTTTGTCTGCGTTTTGTTCTGGATAACTTTCTGGGGTGTTCGAGTGGCCAATTAAGACCTTCCTTTTCGACTAAATACCACGCCACGGTTAGCGGCATCAGACAGCTGCAGGCAATCGGTGGGTACCACGTCTACCAAATAAGGGGTGGCTTTGTGGCTTAAGCAAAGACCGTAACGCCTTCCAGTTCTCTTTGAACACATTCCCCAAGAAGAATGCTGGGTGCAACTAAAGGACTGTCGATCTCGTCGCTAACTGAATATCCCACTCTTGAGACCTCGTTCACATAATACAGCTAAGTTTTAGTGTTTAATCTTCCGGAGCTCGCACGCGAACTATCACTCCGCACTTTAAATGTTATTACAATAATTTCTTTCTGCGCCGTCGCCGAATTCCTCGTCCTTCAGTAGTCTCCTGATCAAGTGAGTGATGCTCAGTATACAAGTACAAGTGGATGCATTCACGTGTCGTTTTACTGGGCCTATAAGCGGAGTGGCAGTCCGCGCGCGAGCATTTGTGTACCTAAATTTCAGCAACCATTAATTATTATTGTTATTGAAGGTAGGTTTGTGTTATATTTTTTGCGAATTTGTTTTTAAAAGATACATTTTGTTAGATGTGGTCATGGGAGAAAGAACAAGAGCACTTAGCCAAACTTATGGAAGAATGTCTAAATGAAAACGATGTAGACGAATTTCTTGATTTTGATGATGAAGAAGAGGAAGGAGAAGAGGATATTTTAGAATCATGGAACACCGATAGCGGCACAGAGCAAGAAATAGCAGACATCAAAATATACCATGAAGAAGAGAATTAAGGACCCATCTTCATTGGAAAGAATGGGAGTGTGTGGTTCAAACATCCACTTTCAAGGCGGGGAAGAACTAGGGCAGAAAATCTAATAAAACATCTACCGGGTGTAAAATTAGCAGCGAAGAAATTGAAAACTAAAGCTGAAATTTGGAATTATTTTTTTCCAGATACAGCATTGGATATTATAGTGGAGTGTACTAATAAACGCACACAAATGAGTCAAGTCCACTATCAGCGAGAAAGAGACGCAAAAGACTGACCTTCTGTATCTAAGTGGCGTTTTAAAATTTAATCGCCTAAATGTAGAAGAATTGTGGAGCAAAAAAGGCACTGATGTAGAAATTTTTTGACTTACCATGTCATGCACGAGGTTTCGTTTTCTTTTACAAAATTTTAGATTTGACGATGTATCAACACGAGACGAAAGACGAAAGTTTGATAAAAACAGTTTTCAATAACTTCGTCAGCAAATGTCAATCCGCTTACTCTTCCTTTTATTACATGACCATTGATGAACAATTGAAGACATTTCGAGCCCGATGCGGGTTCCGCCAGTACATACCAAGCAAACCCGCCAAATGCGAGATAAAAATATTTGCATTGGCAGACTCTATAACACTTTATGTGTCTAATTTGGAAGTATATGTTGGCCGGCAACCTGATGGTCTTTTTGCAATAAGCAATTTGTCGAAGGATATAGTGGAAAGACTTTGTCAACCAATACAAAATTCTGGACGAAACATTACTGTCGACAATTGGTTTACCAGTTTAGAGCTACTTGATAATTTTCAGAAGAATTTTAAACTGACTATTCTGGGCACAATTCGAAAAAACAAAAGAAAGTTGCCTTCAGAGTTCGTTTCTCCCTCAGGCCGTCCCGTTCTGTCAAGTATGTTTGCTTTCAAAGATAATGCTACGTTGGTCTCTTTTATCCCAAAGAGTAAAACAGAAATGTGCTGTTGCTATCAGGTATTCATTTTGACGACGAAATCAACACAAGAACAGGTAAACCCAAAATAATAATGGAGTATAACAAAACAAAAGGGGATGTTGATAGTGTAGATAAACTTTGTGCAGCGTATAATGAGTCAAGGAATACTCGAAGATGGCCCATGGTCGTATTCTACTCCTTGTTGAACATTGCTGGAATAAATTCTTTGATTGTGTATTCAGCTAACCACTCGCAATAGAACATTAAGAAACGGCAGTTTATTCGGTCTTTGTCGTTTCAACTGATAGATAAACACCTTCTCCGCCGTGGAACTCAAAAACTATGCAGCTTCAAACAGGAGGAATTTTAGGAATAGAAATAGGTTCAGTCATCACCTGCAACAACTACTGGTGGTCGTTGCAAATACTGTGACCGAAAAAAAACAGGCCAACACGATATTCTTGTGTATAAAAGTAGAAAATTTGTTTGCTTAGAACATTTGTTGAATATACGTCGGGAATGTTTGATTCCCAATGACGAGTGAATAATATTTACGTATATGTTTTTATGTTTTTTAGTACGAATTTTGTTCAGTTTGTTATTTTTAGTAATAAAGCATGTGAAAACTATATGTTTTTTCCATTTTTATGATGCAGTGATGAAAACCACCAATTATTAATGCGGACTCAGTCCACGTGCGAGCTATCGTGTATCAAAAAAGGCGCAAGCTCCGGAAGGTTAAGTATCTTATTTCTTGCTAGTGAGTGTGAAGCTCATCTACATACAACATAAAACGACGTTAACCTGTCGGCAAAACCTTTAGTTTTAAGTAAAACCCTATTCGGTAGTACACTGAATAACCGAGAGATTTTAATCAGCTCAATACGTGCGTTTCAATTTGAACGATTGTAGTAAAATCAAAAGGTTTTTTGGGTTTGCGGGAGGTACTTGCCCCGTTAGATAAGTTAGTTTAAGCGTCTGTTTCGTCGTTGATTGTTCGACCAGATAAATTGTCGTGTGGAAATAGTATATGTACACCGAGTGTTCCTATCAGATAATCCTCAATTGGAACGTTAACACTACGATTTGGTGTTGCTGAAGTTTAACTGTAAATCCGGCGCGTTATTCGTATAGATTGCTTATTATTTAAGCAAGACTACTGCTAAATTATTACTTGACGACATCCGACAGTCTTTCTCCTTTATCAGTCTCCTATTACTATAGAAATTTTAAATTGTTTGTTTTTCTTTATGAATAATTATTGTGTCAATTTGTTTGATTTAGTGTATCTAGGATTAAGTAAAACCTTTTGATCTCCTGTTGGTCGGTTTTATTTGTCTCTTTTACCCAACAAGTGGCGCCTTGTTAAGACAGCGGTTTTATTTCTTCAAACTCGTTAAGGACCCCCCAATCTACGACGACGTCGGGAAGCTGCTGTTCTACCTAAATAACATATTTTCTGCTAACTTAATACGCTACACTAGCTCGTATTTCCTTTTATTATTTTTTTTTTGGTTTTATCTAAAGCCGTCGTTTATTTGTAAACCTCAACCGTTACAACATACATGATGTTTGATTTCAGAAGTAAAGGGATTTGGTCTTTTAATTCAATTTGGAGAAACATTTTTTGGTTATCATTTTATTATATGGGATAATATTAATCTGAGATGTTTTGAGGACTTTGTTCATTCATGTTTGGATGTAAACTTCAGGACTCGGTGTTGGTTGAGGGTGAGTCACTTGGTTAGTATTTTAAAGTTAATTCTTGATAAACGTACGTGGATAACCATTCTTTCTTTTCTAAAATCTTGAGGTTTTTTTAAGAAATGCTGGGTCTGATATTGTTTGAACTCTGTTCTTAAAACCTAGTACGGTGTTTCTCTTTTTGATATAAAGAGTAGTTTGACATAAAATTGTCCCTGAGATACCAATCGAGAAAAATTCTTTGGTCTTGTCTGATGACAACAGTGTCAAGACCGGGTAATTGCCTTCCCTTTTCTTTTCCATAGTAAACTGAATATGGTTGTTTATTGATATAAAAGGTTTAGCACTGATTGTGTTTGTTCTGTGTAGATGTTAGGGTAACCTCATCCAGTATTCTGTCCAAAAAGATGTTGGTCAAGGTAAGACTTAACGGCGAACCCATTATAGATCACTTAAAAATTTGACGGTAATCTTGATTTTAATATGAGAAATAACGGTTATTGAATATCAAAGTAATCAGTTCTGGTGTTAAATGAAATAACGTGTAACCTGTAATTTAAAATAGATGGTTAAATACTAATTTATCAGGCTCTTTTGGTTTCGAAAGTTAACCCTAAAACATATCCAAACTACAGTAGTATATTAAAGAACTCGTACTTTCGAAAAACTCCCCGTTTCGCGGTTCGTTTTCGAAACTGTACTCCTCTTATAAAAAGCTCTTCTGAAACGAATTCTTTATACTATTTTTTCTATTTTGGGCTTTCCAGATTGATTTTAAATTAAAATTTTGCGAGTTTTTAAATTTAGGGAATTTTGAAGTGTAATTGCTAAGGTGGCAATATTTTCATTAAACTTTGGTTTAAATGCTAGTTTAAGTTTAATTAGTACATTTATCATATGTTTCATTTAAAAAAATGGGTGGAAATAAAAATAAGTAGATAAATAAATCTACTGAACATTAATTATGATTTAAATTAATGCACACCGAACGTAATGACAGGTTGGACGTTATCAGTGTTACCACCGTTCGGAATAAAAATTGCAACGCCAATGATTAGAGCAACCTAAATTACAATATGGGTATATAAACATAATCTATACAGGGTGTCCCACCGGGAACGTCATCGATAGATTATAGAAAAATGTACATGGGAAAAATTTAAAGATTTGGTAGTATACTAACATCAACGGGGGCATTTCCGTTAAAATATTTTCAAGATAGTGATGCTTCAGGTTATACCGAAAGTATGTGTCAAGTTGCTTATTTTAAATAGAACATCTATATATTATTCTATTTTTGTATTTTGCACAAATGTAGACACATTTTGTGTATAATGTCCTATACCTAAGTCTAACTGTTTTGGACTTATTTTAAATTTTATATCAAAAAATGACCTTTTCCGGCCTAAACAAAATTTTAAAATTTTTCTATACTAATGCCTTTATTATTTAATTGGAATAGGTTTTCTTGTAGCAGGGGACCTATTTTTGGTGGGCTATGTCGATATTTTGATAATAAATTAATACAGGGCGATCAAAAAGGATTAAAATTAAATTCAAAAACACGTCAAAGTTATTTTTTTTAAATGCCGGCACCATTTTTTATAATTTTATCTTATTTAGCATCAAAATAAGGTTGACTTTGTACAAGGTTGTCTATTCAAAAAAATTCATGGTTTTCAAATATTGGCAATTTAACATTTTTTTGTTGCACGTGCTATTGATTTCTTAATATGAATGGTTATTCTAGTTGTTGCCTGATGGCGTTAGAAAACAATAATCTGTCAGGATATGTCAAACTGTGTGTATTAAACTACAAATGCCAACAATTAACTGTACCGACTGTGAGTGTTAAACTGCATATCGTTATAAAAGCGATAACTTATTATGCTTGAAACACACGTGTGTCGATAAAGCCAAGTAATTACTTGTACAGTATTACACCACGCAACAAAAGAACACCTGGCTTTATCGACACACGTGTGTTTCAAGCATTTAAAGTTATCGCTTTGGTTTTGATATGCACTAACTACTCACAGTCGGCCACAGTCTAATACCAACACATTATGTTCTTAATATAACTTCATCACATTGTCCACAAATAATAAATAAATTTAAGTAATCTTCGTTTGTATAATTTAAGCGTCCCGGCATGATTATTGAAAATTTTTAACAGTTTGACATATCCATGACAGATGATTGTTTTGTAACGCCATCATGGCCAACTAAGAATAACCATTCATTTTAAAAGAAATACAATAGCATTTTGTGCAACAAAAAAAAAAGTTAAATTGCCAATATTTCGAAAACCATGAATTTTTTGAATAGACGACCTTGTAATAAAAAGTGAACCTTATTTTTGATGTTAAATAAAATAAAGCTATAAAAACATGGTGCTTGAATTTAAAAAAATAATGACTTTTGACGTGTTTTTTGAATTTAATTTTAATCTTTTTTATCGCCCTGTATTAATTTATTATCAAAATATCGACATAGCTCACTAAAATAGGCCCCTGCTACAAGGAAACCTATTTCAATTAAATAATGAAGGCATTAGTATAGAAAAATTTTATAATTTTGTTTAGGTCTGAAAACGTCATTTTTGACATAAAATTTAAAATAAGTCGAAAACAGTTAGACTTAGGTATAGGACATTATACACAAAATGTGTCTAGAATTTTGGGCAAAATTTAAAAATAGAATAATGTGTTCCATTTAAAATAAGCAAGTTGACACATACTTCCTGTATAACCGTAAGTGTCACCATCTTGAAAATATTTTAGCGGAACTGCCCCCGTCGATGTTAGTATACTACCAAATTTTCAAATTTTTCCCATGTACAGTTTTTCTATAATCTATCGATGGCGTTCCCGGTGGGACACCCTGTATAAACTGTTAAGCATTTTTTAAATAAATGTTTGGCGTACATCAACTTACTTTTAGGGCTATAAATTCTGCATCTCTCGCTTCTGTGAGAGAACGATTCACCTGACTTATTATTATCTCTCAAATTCATTGTTGCTTTCACCATGGAATAAATTGACCAAAGTGTTGAAGATTTATGTTAAAGATATTGTATGCTTTATTATATCGGTCTCTTGATTTTTTAGGTAATAAATTACCAACAGTGGCAAGTGCAGCAGAACGAATTTCCGGTAGTGTGCATGGTAGATCATTTTAATTTCAAATTTTTAATTGAAATAGAATTAAACTTATTAATTAATCAGTTATATAATTTGTAAAAACGACAAAAAATTGACAGTTTTGTAAAATATTTCACAGGAGCCTACTATTAATTTAGTTTGCAAAAAAACAAAATTCTTATTTAGTAAGTAATTCATTTTTTGCAATTTTATACTTTAAATTATATTAAATGAAATTGGATGGGAAAAATTGTATGCAACTGTGGTAAAAAAGTGATATTGCAAAACTTGACAATTGCCCGCGGTCTGCAAATATCACTTTCTTACCTTAGTTTGAAATAAACTATTTTGATATCTTTGATAGGAAACACGCTATGGAATATCTTCAGGTGGATCGGAATTAAACAGTCTATTTTCAGGAAATACTAATCCAATTTGAAAAGTTACTCTGATCATTAATTTTATTCGATTTTACCTTTTAGAATGAGATAACGAAACAAAGGTCCCCTTCCGATTTGGGGTCAAATGTTGTCACCCATTTTTTAAGCTTTGCCACACAGGGCCATTTTTTGATTTTTGATATATTATTACGAAATACCTTTACATTCGATTAAGTTTTTATGAAAAATGGCCATGTGTGGCATGACAGTTATTTACCGTTAAAGATGATGCACTTTTCTCCATTTAAAATGCATCTAAAATGTAGGATTACTAAGCAATTTTTCCAATATCAAGGGCTATAGTGCATTTATTGATAAAGTCCCATAGTGACCTTGCGCTTGCATAATAAACACTAGTGATTTGTCCAACAAGTGAAGAAGCGATTCTTTTTTCACTTGAGCTCAAGCTCGAGTGAGAGTGGAAAAAGGCTTTCCTCATGTGTTAGACACAACCTTTTTTCCACGACATTCTCCAAAAAACCAACCAACCAACCCAAATGAAAGAAAAACTATTAATTATAAACGTAACATATTGTTTACAGGATTTCGTCACAATTTCGTACGTAAAAGCAAAAGTCAACAATCGGAGTGTTACAATAGTCCCGTCTATGTATTCTGTGGTCTCGGTAAGGTCTCAACCTGTCATAGCGCAACGTTGCTAGCCGCGTTATTGTAACTAATAAATGTAGAGTAACAATGTTTAAAAGTCGAAATATAAGATACTAAATTAAACAAAAGTAACTGAATAATAATAGTTATTTGTGTAACAAAAATTAAATTGTTTAATTAAGTTCCAAGTGACATTCTTGCAACATGCAACATTTTTTTCCTCAGTGGTGAGGGAAAAACAATTTTTCTCAGTATTTGTAGAGAAGAAACGTCTGTTTTAAGTATGTCGTAGAGAAATTGAATTTTTGGTGCACATCAAAACCAGTACGGCATTTCATTTTTTTACATACATACACATAAGCATCTTTAACAAGTTATAAAAGTTTGCATCCAAACAGTTTGTATGTACTGTGATTGAAGAAAGTTTGTGTAAAAGATTAACCGGTGGTAGGAGTCTGATTTTTTTTAATGGTACATTTTAATGTGGCATGGTGCGCAGGCATGTGTGGAAAGGATGAAGATTTTTGGAGCAACCCATTTCGTTCTCCTGGATAATGAGAAGTTAAATATTGTTACGTTCTTATCACTTTGTTTCCTATCGCCTAATCCGCCAACGCAAGAATTAATAAGAATATGGATTGAATTACACTTATTATTTATGTACAGTTCTTCTTTTTTATTTATTTATTCGTATGGTACATTTATTATACATATTAAATGTTTCATTGTTTCGTCAAACTTCATATAATGACTTTTCCCTATGTTGTTAATGCAATCGACAAATAAATAGCTGAAAGAAAAAAATAATTAATCTCAATTACATGATTTTTGGATTTCGGTTTTGGAATTGATTCAGCCGAAACTATAATACCCAAAAGGTATGTTATTATCCCATTTATTTATCAATTGGTATGGTAAATTTTAAATATTGTATTGTGATGTAAGTGTTATGTATGGTGTCCCAGAAGATCCGTATAAACCTGTATAGTATAATGACGAAACTGTGTGCAATAGTGCAAAGCATTTGCTTCAAGGTTTAGGAAAACCACTAAAACCTAAACATGCCAACCCTTATCCATCTTAGTATTCATATGTAAAGTGTAAACATTATAGAAGGTAAATAAGAACATAAAATATAACAGCACAGTCATTGCATGACAACATAGAATATATAAGTTCAAACGCCAGTCACGACAATGATGAAAAAAAAATACTTATATTACTTATATTACTCTAACTAAACATAACTTTAAACTGAACTGTAAAATCTACCTGAGCCCTTTTATACCTATCCAGTTTTTCATTGTAGATTTGAGTTGGAAAGAGTTTGATTTGTAATGATGACTACAAACCTACCGTCGTTTGAAAATGTTCAAATTGAAAACTGGAGGACAAGGCTGCCCAGTGATATTTTTACGGAGATATTTGGCAATCTTTACATTTAGACGTGGAAAAGTGTTCTGGGGTCGCAACAGAGTGAGAGGATTATGGTGAAGGGATAAAAGATGATGAGGGAGGAGGGAATAGGTGGAAATTGGGATTGAAATAGGTTTGTTTTTTTTTATAGAAATTGTTGCCACTGGTTGTGAAAGTTCCTGGCATGCCGGAAAAGACGATTAAAAACCTTTTCGAACGGCCATCTAGGCAGTTAATTACACTCGAATGTAAATAAATATATTGTCCGTTATCTAAGAATAATATTTTGAATCAGTAAATATTTGAATTACACCTTTCAAACAAACTACCTTGAAACCGATATTAAACGCTAACGCAAAACATTACATGAAAGATTACGATAATTATGATTCGAATGAATTTAAATTTTAGAACGTATAGAAAAAAACAAACAATGTTGATGTATTGTTGGTTGCTTTAAAGATGGTCATTTAATATGTCACTGTTTGTAAAATTTGTTTTTTCTTAAAATGTTTAATGGCAACACTTAGTTATTGTAAATTATAATGGAACTGGATTAAATTCGTAACAAAATGGCGCAAACCGCATGTTGATAGCTTTTGTCGTACTCGAGATTTAAATAAAATAGCAACCTACGTAACTATAGTATTTACTCACCCTGTATTATAACTTAAAATTAAATATGTGAAAGAAAGATCATACAAATATCTCAATCATTAAAACTTATGTCCAATTAAAAGTTCAAATCTATCTGCTTCAATTTCAGCTGTTGATATATTAGTATTTATTGCGTATCTAATGCGTTATTTCATGTCGTCTCGCGTGGTTGGTCGAGTTTGGTCAGTAAATCCTTTAATCTTCCCTACAGATAAAAGTCGAGACATGTTAACTCTGGAGATCTAGCTAGCCACGAAAATATACTTCTCCCTTCCAATCCATTTATTTTGATTTCTTATATTCACATAACCTCTAACTCGCCTGGAAAAGTGCAGGACACCCGTCATGCTGAAATATCATATCACTTCTTGTTTGTAAGGAAATATGTACTAATAAAACAGGCAACTGATTTTCCAAAAAATCTAAATATGTATCGCCATTTAAAGTTTCATCATAGAAATATGGACCTACAATCTTTCCATCAACTATACCACACTAAAATTAAGACTCTATCTACCTTGAAGCTGCCTTCCTCTATCCAGTGCGGATTTTCTTCAGTCCAATAATGCATATTATGCAGATTAACACTACCCGCACTATTAAACGTAGCCTCGTCTGTTCACAAAAATCTTTGACATGATATGCGGTTGTTCTTCTAGCAGACCTAACATCCAATTGGAGTAATTCAGCCTTGCATCAAAACTTTCTCATGTAAAGCTTGGTGGAGAATTACATGATAAGGATGAAGTCGAAAAAACAGAACAATAAATATTGGTGAAAAAGAATCCACTATATCTATTAAAACTCAAAAAATCTTAAAAAATCTACAATTCTTGCATAAGTATTTTTAAGAAACGGATAAAAGGATAAAAGTGTAGTGTTGCCCTTTTATCGGAATATTCAAATAACAGTTAAATCTAAAGTTTAAAGCGAATTACAAGTTTCTGACCTAAACGTACCAACCTGTAATGTTTTAAAATCCTTAGAACAGTAGTTTTAAGTATATTTAATTCTATCAAGATTTGCTGACTACTTATATGTGGATTAAATGTTGAATTAAAGCAAGGACATTGACTGAATTATTATCTTCGGTCATACCTCTACTACGTCGTTTAAAGCAAGGACGATGAAAACTACCAGTTTCTCTTAATTTTCATGCCTTCTTTTAAATACTTTTTGCTATAATGTCTCCTGTTAGGATATCTTACAACATATATACGTGAGGCAATAGTGACATTTTGGTCATATTTGAAAAAACTCCAATCATATCATACAATTGGGCATTTGATATACTCATCACGAATTAGTACTGATAATTAATTACTAATATTAGAAATATTAACATTTATGAAAAAGTGCAATCTTTAATTTGAATTATAATATAACACTTTTTAAAGAGAACACAATGTTTTGACTGCTGTCAATAAATAAACAATTTGAAGTCCCTGTCAAATTTATTGTCGCAGCCTACTTAGTTTAAAAAAAACTGTTTTTAATCATATGAAATAACAATGGTCAAAATGGGTATCAACACTAAGATTCTTCTGCTATTAAAAAATTGAAAGTACTGACTTATTTTTAATTTAAGGTTATAATACAGGGTGAGTAAATACTATAGTTACGTATGTTTATGCAGTTCTTATTTATATCTCGAGTTCGACAAAAGCTATCAACATGCGGTTTGCGCCATTTTATTACGAATTTAATTATAATTAACAATAATTAGGTGTTTCCATTAAACATTTGTAAGAAAAACAAATTTTAATTTTTTTTTTAATTTTTTTCGAAAGTAACCTCTTTTAGACAACCTTTAGTTGGCATTAAATTAATAATAATAAAAATGATTTTGTACATTGTTTTTTACAGTGGTTCTGAGGAGGTGGGACTTGCATCGGGCAGGTCTTCGCAAAGTGTCATTCTGTAGTAACAGATTGGTTAGAGAACCTTTCGAGATCAGAAAACATTAACAGAAATAAAAAACTGCAAAGCTCAACCAGATCTGGAAACCCATCCTCAAAAACACCTTGACGGCACTTTAGGAAGATTCGCGTATGATCTGCGCCATACATTCAGAACCAGTATAAATACAAAGTGCAAAGATTATCAGTCCACATTTAACATCTGAAGCGTTAGTAATGTCCGGTATAATACGAGGATGTATTGATATCTAGTTAGCCTAGACCAGTTCTTTGCATAAACAAAATATTACGTTACCATAGCAACGAACAATAACTTATTAGAAGTGTCAGTGTAAAGTTTGACGTCAAAAAAGTAAACCAGAGTTACGCAATAAATTAAATGAAAAAGAGATTTGTCGGTTTTGGGACAAATCTGTTGGACCTCGCGGGTTTACAACTTTTGAATGTCTTCTATGACACAATGGTGGCTCAGACAAGAAATAATGTTTTTAGAGTATGGAGGCGAAAGTCGCTGAAGAAGCATTATCATACAAAGCTGCATCAAGATTGTGATATCGAAATAACAGCAGTTACGAAAATTGTACCACTTTTTCCAATTTATAAAAAAATGGGAAGAAAATGGCTATTGTTACCAGGGTAGCGTTGTTGCCACATCGTCAGGACTAAGTCATCAACAACAACTGCAAACGTTTTTATCCACTTTATCATTTATCCATGTGACGTGTACCACGCAAAAATGTTATCTCAACTGCAACTCGTTTTATTTCGGCAGCAAAACTCTCCCAAAACACTGTGGCATCATCAATGACATCCCAGTCGGTCACTTGTGAATTTTATTATCGTAACTTCTAAAGATTTTGTAACAGCTTTGAGGCTTCAATCACGCCCGAAGGTTCCAACTCTTTCCAACAGCTACAGCAATAACATTCTAAAGCCCTGCAGCGTTGATTGAAACATTGGTAAAGATAGTCAACCTTACGGGATTATGCGACCCCGAAATTTGTTCTAAACATCAGAGGTCGGTAGTATCGCTTTGTGCTAAGAAAATACGTCAATTGTATTGTAGAATTTACAGAACAGTATTGCCGATAAATGTGAAATAGAAAACTGTAATTTTGCTGATAGTTTATGCTAAGGCACGACATTGTCAATGCATCATGCGTTGATTGAAATATTGGTGCATTGAGTCAATGTTGACAAACAAACAAAAACATGCGTTCTACAATATACAAGAATTTATTGATTTTTGTCGACGTACTAATTAAATGTGTGTCTTTTGTTATATATTTTTTCTATTGTCTGTTAATTGTTCAATGTAATAATATTTATTTGTATCTTTCTTACGTAAGGTTATAACAATGGTTACACCATCATGACAAACACATATATGTACAAAGATTGTATACATACACATGTGAATAAAGTTTATTATTATGAAAAAACCTGCAGATTTAAAAGTATTAATTTCGTAAAGAAATCGTTGAAAAACGTTCTCCCAAAAAAACAATTTCTTTAAATACTTTTGAAAATTCCATACTCATATATTTATTACATTAACATCGTTTATCCGTTGAAAATGTTTTAAAATCTATTAGGCTTACGCAAGTAAATTTCTAAATTTTGGTCATTGAAATTAAAAAACGCTATCCCTTTTTATGTTGGAACGAATGTTGAATTTTCTTATATTACAATCTAACGTACTCAACTGTTTGCATCTAAACAATATTATAACAAGCCTACTCATTTACTAAAGGTGTTGCTAAAAGTATGCAATTGTAGAATTTCTGACTAAGCCGATAAGGAATGTGACTCATAAACGATAATCCGGAAGACTCCTCGTAATACATTTGTTTCAATATCAACTTTAGGTGTACTTATATTTTAAGATATGATAAACGCATTAAAGAAGCATCTATGCAAAGCTTAATGATTATCTGTTTTATTTGTTACAATGAAAATATTACAATCAAGATTGGTTTTTAAGTATGTATTTCCTGAGCTTAAGTCTTCCTGTTGTGCTCAGTTTAAGAGGTTTTTCGGTTCGAGTTTGATTTTGATTTTTTAAAACATTTCGGTAGTTATTATTTACATGTAAGATCGGATTGCTGGTTTAAAAACTTATCCATTAAAATGAGTAATACTATTGCGTGTCATCGCTGTGTATCACGGTTGCAATAATTCGAGAAAAAATTGCCCGACGATCAGCTTTTATCGGTTTCCTACTAATTGTCTAAATAGATGCAAAATTGGGTGATGAATTGTGGTAATTCAAAGCTAGTACTACTAGATGATCTTAATTTATTACGAAATAAATTAATCTGTGAGAAGCATTTTGAATCTAGTAGTTTTCGAGATCCTTTCGCTGCGAAGAAGAAACTTAATATTACTGCAGTTCCTAAGAGTTTGTTTCGGGTAAGTAATAATTTTTGTTCAGCAATGACAATTTGCTAATACTTATTGGTAGCGGTCTGGTAGGTACCCAGTGGTGAGAAGTATCTTAACGTTCTCAAAACTCAATTTTTTTACATAACACTTTTAACCACTTTCATGTCTTCAATCTTCTCACCACTACTGGTATCGCAAAGTACAAATTACAAAATCAATTTCAAGAAATACTTTCATTTTTTATTAAAAATTTTGCCAATACATAAATAAAGTTCTTTTAAAAGCCCAAATTTCAAGAAATACAATGATTTGCTTTGATTGCAGATGAACCTAAACAGGATACATCGAAGTCTTTGCGATTAGAAAGAAATCCTACTCAGAAATCACCAGAAGTTCTGACAGTTTATAAATCTGATAATGTGCGAACTTATGAAATATATTTTCTAGCGGAAAGTATTTGCAACGTAATTACAACTATTTTCTGTCAGCCAATAAGAAAAAAATTGAGAACAACGCCGATTCAGTTAGTGATGCCTCCTTTGTGAATGTTCTTCAAAGTGCAACAATCAGTGCAAGTATAAGTTCTGATAAACCTATACAGACAACCGTTTCTTTTAAAATTAAAAAGTTTAAAAATAAATTGAATATTCAAAAGTGTGAAATATTTAGATTGAAGCGCAAACTTCAAAACAGCACAATTTCGGGTCTTTAAAAACAAAAAACCGGCTTTGAAGACATTTATTAATATGCAATGTTTTCATCGAACACGAACTCCATGGAAAGATTCAGAAAAACAACTGGCATTATCATTGTATTATAAATCGCCTACCGCTTACAAATTTATGTTGAACCATTTAGGATTTGTTTTGCCAGCAATTTCAACAATCAAGTCGTGGTTGAAAATTGTTAATTTAAGATCGGGGACAAATAATGTTCTTATACAAAAATTAAAAAAAAAGTTGAAGGAATGACAGACAAAGAAAAGCAGGGCGTGGTAATGTGTGACGAAATTACTTTAAAACGAAATTTAAATTATAACTAATATTGGGACTACGTCGAAGGATATCAAGATTTAGGGAATTAGGACGTAAACCGTTTTTAAGTAACCATGGATTGGTTTTTATTTGAGAGGAATATTGTATAATTGGAAAATTCCATTTTGTTATTTTCTCAGTAGTGGTTCAGTTAAAAGCTAAATATTATGTACTATTATAAAGCAAGTGATGCATAAGTTGTTTCAAATTGGATTGAAACCTTGAGCGTTAGTTTGCGACCAAGGATCTAATAACAGAAGTGCTCTATCTTGTCTAGGCGCCACAAAAGAAAATCCAACAATTCAAATCGACAATAACAAAATATATGTAGCGTATGATCCTCCTCATTTACTAAAAAGCTAAGGAACAATGTCATGAACAGCAAACTGGAAATAGACGTCAACAATAAAAAATTCAGTGGACCGATTTTGTCAACACTTTTATATTGATCAGTGTAGCAGTGTAGCAAGATCCATGTTAAAAATTACGGACAAACATATTAACCCATCAAATTTTCAAAAGATGCGTGTTAAATACGCCGCTCAGGTATTTAGCAATTCTGTATCTGCAGCAATTAGCAGTGCTGTGATGACGGGTCAATTAACAAGTAATACGGCGTTAGATACTGCATCTTTTTAAAACAATTAACAACATTTTTGACTGTTTAAATAGTTTTTCAGTAAATGATCTATTTTTACTTTAATTAAACTATTTTAATTCAAAACCATGATATTTTGATACAGTTTCAAAGAGTAAAATCCTAACTTTTTATCTCTACTAACAGATAACAAAGTGTCACTTTTCGTAAATTATTTTTTTCCCTTGGGAAAAAAGTGAGTACTATTTTTAACACCAAATTTCCCTCAATAATTTTCTAATTCTATTGTAATATGATTTTTCAATATTAAATCGTCATTTATTTCGTCAGAGAAAAGAATAGTGTATTATACACGTATTCTCCGCACCGCGTCGGGAGACAACACACCTCAAGCTAAAATCTAGTACTTTTATTTTTTTAGAAGTAATAGGAATAGGTTTTATTACCAAGTGAATTTAAATTTGAAGGTCTAGTGGAACCCACTTTCCCTAAAAACACGGTAACTTGTTGCCTTTTGAATTGAAAAATTTGAAAACCAATTTTTATTTAAAATCCTTTTCAACTGAACACGTAAAAACAAGTAGATACAAAACCAATAATTTTGCGTTTCTGAACTCTAGTGGTATTTCTCCCAGTATGTTCTACTTTATTCCTAACGAAGTTATTAAATGACAAACAAATGTCAACATTATTATTTGCAAGTTAAAAAATAAAGTGCAAGCATAATTTGTAAAATAATTGTTTCTTATTTATCTAACACCGACCAAACCAAACTGTTTTAACAAATAACGCTTTGCATGTATTTTAGTAAATTATTAAAAAAAACATTGTCATTAAAATCCAAGATATGTATCATCAATGGTATTATTCATAAATGAAAAATTCGTCACTTTTAATTACTAGTTAATACGTTTACTAAATATTTGAAAACGTTGCAACATTGTATTGACAAAAGTAAATTTTACGGATTGTATGTTGCGCCATTTTTACAACGGTGGAATAAATTGAACTATTCTATTTCAAGAATCGTACACATTATAACTTAGCGCTTCAGTACAGGTGAAAAAGTAAACAAAAACGCAACCCAACATGCATATGTGAATTGCATCCGTGATACAAGCAAATACAAGCGGTTGACTATCTTTACCAATATTTCAATCAACGCCTGCAGACATTGCAAAATATTATCCTCATTTCTTTTAACTTGCCAGGAAGCACTGTACATCCTCCACATCAAGTTAAACAAACCTTTGTACAGGCGTCTCCCTCTATTTCTTCCACATTGTTGCTAAGGTAATGATAGTCAATATTATGTCAATCAGAAAAACATCAGTTATCTTTAAAAATATGCATTTTACTTTTCTTTTCAAGTTATTTGCGTTTTTAAGTATTTGAGTTTTTTTAAGTTTTAAGTGCCTGTGACACTGCGTTTAAGTACTTCAGTTTTTTTAAAGTTTTAAGTGCCTATGACAATAATTTTAGTTTGCATATTGGAAATTTTTTTACATATTCATCTCACTTGGCGTAAGTGAAATTATAACATAATCTACCCTTGCCATTTTTTGTTATGTTCTTGGCTCAAAATGGATCCACCTACCATACCCATTGTGCCATATGCATGGTTATTATTAGAAACCTGAAAAGTCCAAACTTGCGTCATCGGTTAGAGGTTGGATAGACAAGCTTACTAGTCGGCACGGTGGTAGAGCATATGCGGATGAGAACAGATTTTTGCAACAAATGCGATTGTAGTCTTCACATGTGTTGGGTTATTTTATTTCATTATTGTCCTGTAAACTATTTTGTCAATAACCACACTTAATCATTTCTAGCGTTAACAAACCTAGCTATTATTTTCTTAACCGAAAAAATTGTAACTGTTAAAAAAAGCTGCAAAGGATAATTTTCTCTTTTATCATAGATGCGGACGTATGAAGTTTACGAAAACTTCAGGACATTTTTTCCTCACGTAATTATTAAAGACGAAGAAGCTTGCATAGATTGTATAATCGAAACAAAATAACAGTAGAGGAAAAGTTTAAAGCAGATTGTGAAAAATATTTACGTTAAACTGCTAACTAAAAGATAATTTCCAAAGTAGTTTATTTGAGTTGTACTAATTGTTTGAGATTACCTTTGCTGTTTGAATTGAAATATTTGTTTGTTTAGATTGACGATGTTTTACGTTTCGGGCATAAGTAACTTTATTTAATTGTGATTGGCGCATTCATAAAGGAAGTAAAATCCGTATATAGTTTTATTATTTAAAGAAAGCATTTGATAAGCAAGTTATTCTGACTAATTCAAAATATACTTTGCCCAAAAACTTTTTTTCGTTAATTATTATTAAACCAATATTTATCCAAACCCAGTTTAATTTTTGTTCTTATGATTGTCCACATTCAATCATAGGATCTATGCATAAGATGTTTAAACTTGAAGTTGACTATATGTTTGATTTTAACAATCTTTTAGTTTGCTTTACGTATATTACTGATATAAACTAAGAAAGGCATTTTTCTTAGTTTATACTATTCATACGTGTCAATGTTTACACGAGATGTCGCAAGACACACATTTTACTTATGTTCATTGCTTCACGAGAGCTCAAAAGACCAACTGCCGTTTTGTACAGTCGTATACCGCACTTAAGTATACACCTCTGATGAGCTCGCAATAAGAGCAAAATACTGCATCAGGTGTTCTTTTGTTGCGTGTGTACTTTTGTACAAGTTATCTTGGCTTTATCGGCAACGTGTGTTACAAGCATTAAAGCTATCGCTTAGATAGCGCTTTGCACTTTAACACACATGCCGTTACAGTTGACTGTTAGCATTTTTCTTAGTTTATACTATTCATGTGTCAATGTTTACACGAGATGTCGCAAAACACACATTTTACTTATTACTGGTATACTTTCTCAAAGGTAAAAACTAGTATATTACTAAGTATCTAATTATTGATTATTGTAGAGTGATGCGCTAATCTAAAAGAAGTACTCAAATGTCTAATGTGCACATTTCAATTTTACATGGAGTCAATGTTTTACACGAGATGACGTAAGACACACATTTACTTATGGAGGTTAAGGTTTGAGAAGCTAACTACATTCCAGACAAAAGAAAACCATTTGCGGTATCATCCTTGCATATAATTCTGATTGTACCAGCTCCCAAAGGGGTTTGCTTTAACAAAACTTATTATTTTCTAATGCTATTACACTCAATTTTTCTATGCACTTTGAATTTTTTACTGTACGGGATAGTATGGAATATCTTTAGGTACTGGAGAATGAATGTTATTAGCACCGTCTGTCTTTCTTGCCGAACTATATGTTGAATTACGATGACATTAACGTTACCCTAATAAGTGATGAAGTTTATGCCACCGTAATACGATTGTTTGATTTTGATACGATTAATGTTTTTTTAATCTTATGCTACTGCACATCCATAGGGATAACGTTTAGCGTTACTAAATTAATGGCCGGTTGCATTAACACAAATTATCTTCAGCGATGCTGAAAACAATCGTTGCTATGATTTTAACAATTGTATCTAAGTTTTTAAGTCTTGCTTAAATTAAAATCTCTTTATTATTGGAAGCGTTGTTGACGTAACTATGAGACGGTAATGCAAAAACATGGCCACAGTTTGAATCTCAGTTATAACATGTAATTATATGTAAATATCTACAAATTGGTCATTTTCATTAATTAAATCAGTAGCGTGGTCGACGTCACTATGAGACGGTAATACAAAAAAAATGGCCACAGTTTAAATCCCAGTTATAACATGTAATTAAATGTATATTATCTCGAAATTGGCCATTCTGATTAATTAAATTGGTTACGGAGCTTTGTAAAACTTACCACTTTTTGAAATGTAACAAAATGATATACAATCGCTACTACATCAAACGTGTTAATCAATATCCAGTACACTAACGAAGGGTAGTACACATGAATTTTCCACTTTTCTGCAGTCAAAACAAAGTTACTTATCCAATACAGAGATGATAAAGTAAAAAACCAACACACAAACATTTTGAAGGAAACGTATATATTAAACACTACATTTACTTCTTTTCCCAATTCAATCAATTTACCGAAAACTTTAAAACCGAATCGAAAGTAATTGAACACCGTTGAAATTGTTTTGAGTTTTTAATAAACTTATGAATTACATCTAACCTTCTTCTAATATTATATAATAGACATATAAGCCAGCTTAACGTACTTGCGTTTAAAATTTTGAAAAAAAACACTAAATGCGAGCATGCAGAATCTAAATTGAATTCTAAAAAAAATGTAATTAAGTTTATTAGCAAATGTGCTAACACGCTTAAGTAACAGACTGACAATACGAGAATCACACGTTTTTTAAATCTGCATATTGAATTGCGTTACTTGTAACATGCTTGAGTTTTTTATCAATTATTTCTAAATTATTTATAACTAAACACAATCTTTTTCCATAACAATTTGATATAAAAATATGTTCCAAAATTCCAATGTAACTGAGAACGTACAAAATGAAGTACGTCACCGAGTGCACAGAATTTAAACTGTATTGACATAAACAAATATGAGTAATAATTAATGATATTAATATAAAAATAACAGCAAGGTTCCAATAGTTTGATTTTTAAATTGAGTTTAACTTCTGAATAAGATAATACATGATAACCAAATGTTGAAGTTTTGAGTAAAGGCGATAGTACGTCATAAAAGCAACACATTTTACTGCGTTTTTTCATTTTGAGCACTGTAAAATTTAAGTTTAAAACTTCGAACCATTATACACTGAGATAGATTAATACAATATAATTTAAAAGAACGCAATTACTTGTAATGGAAAAATATTAAGTAGTCTGTAATTTCTTACATTGAATGCTTTTATCATGATTACAATACACTTGCACCAGCAAATTAAAGCTTGTCTATTAAATAATGTGTTTAGTGATGGAAAAAAACAACAATAGCAACTTATGTATTTTGTAAGATAAATTTATCTATAGTAGTCTTGTTTTTTGTTGCACTAGTACACCGCTGTACCAACATAAAAATTTTTTATAATTCAGTTTCTAATGAAAAACGATAAGCATTTACAACATTAGTTTAATATTATAAACTCGAATGAGTAGATCAAGTTTTACATTCTTTACATTAGTAAATTTCGACAAGAACTGACGTTAAAATTAGTTAAAAAAGTTCTAAGTATGACTGTAAAACTAATGTACGCTGCCATTGGTTGGCTAAAAAAAACAATATGTACACTCATGAAATTTAAAAACTTGGACACCACAATTTCTGTAAACAAAAGTTTGCACATTGTTAAGCGGCTTAATGGTATCATTTACAATTCTAACATAATTATAATTAAGATACCAAGTTATAGTTTAAAATTAAATGAAAACGTTTTTTTTAATAAAGGTATTACTATATAAATAAATATAAGAAATCAATAATGGGTGTGACCTCCATTATTATTGATACATTCTTGGAGGCGTCTGCTCATTGACGCTATCAAGGTATCAATATAATTAATATTAATCGTTTCCCATGCGGTATCAATGGCTGCAATTAGTGCATTACGGTTTACTGGTATAAAATTTGGCCCTTGTTGTCTTCGGATAACAGCAAGTATTCGAGCCCAAACATTTTCGATAATGTTAAAATCTGGGCTTTTGCTGGCCAGGGTAACAGCTCCAAGTTATTTGCTTGTATCCAGTTGCGCACAACCTGCGAAGTATAAGGTCATCATATCCCGATAGTTAATTATCGAATGTTCCAAGAAAATATGTGTAAATAGTAAATGGAATCTACTAACGTAACGTTAAGTCGTTAATTATAGTTACATAACTCTCCTTTCATAAGATATAGTTCATATTAATATGCTTATTGTAAAGCTTCGTACACACCTGAACAACAAACCGAGGAACAAACAGAACAACGAACCGAACGGCAATTGGAACATTAATTTAGACGGTGCTACGTACGAATTTTAGAACAAATTCGCAAGTCCTGATTGTTCCACGAAAGGTTTGCGGCGTTCCCGCAACTTGTCGGTTTTTTCTCCGACATCAAAGAAAATGCGCGCGAATGCGTTTGCAGGTTTGGACGAATCTAAACAAAACGGCGAACAAACTTATGCGGGAGAATTAAATTATTTATTTTTTGTCCTCCCTTTTGTGGGTTTGTTGTGTTTTAGGTAATATTATGGAGTTGACAGAAGAAAAATGTTTTAAATTAATCAGTGTTTAAGAATGCAAGAAAAAATGATGTCCCTATTAGCATCATTTGGGCGGGAAATTTCCAAAATAAAAAAAAGCGAAGTAAATTATAATTTTTACTCTTCTTTGTGCGTAAAAATTTGGTTGGCACTATCTTCTTGTTTTCCGCAATTTTCTCTTCTCAATAATAAATATATATGAACTGAAAACTACTGAAAATAATTATGGGAACAGCACAAACGTTCCGTTTGTTGTTCGGATTGTGAAAATCATAAAAGATCGTTTGTCGTTCTGTTTGACTTTCGGTTCGTTGTTATGTTTGTTGCTCGGTTTGTTGTTCAGGTGTGTACGAAGCTTTACAACTTAAGCAACAATTTTTGGCGAATAAAGATTAGTTTGTGATGTAATATTAGAAACACAAATTTATATCATATCAAATTTATGACAACTTAAAACCAAGAACGTGTATGTTATTGCTAAGAAATTATTAAGGAAAAACGCAATTGCAGTGTAAATATTTATAATTAGATATTTTCGAAAGTTTATAAGTCCTCTATTGTAATCTTAATACTTAAAAGAAAATCCTGTCCATTAGCATTATAAGGAAATGGCTTTTACTTTATGAATAAGTTTCAATAACAATAGAATATCCTTGCTTGTTTAATTTACTTCCTTTGAGTCATATTGCTCTAAGGGTTGTTACATTGGTCATTAGAAGTATGTAATAAATAAACAATTACCTACTGTTTGAGAAGGGGTAGTGTGAACCAATAAATAAAGTAAGAAATGTAAATTCCATTTTAGTTTAAAATTTCAAGTGTTGTGAAAATGCCACCTCATCTCGGTGCTGATTTGAAAGCGCGGATTGTTTCGGAATTAGCGGCGGGCCGTAGCGTGCGTGAAATTTCACGTATGTTAGATATACCAAAAAGCACCGTAGGGCATTACCGAAAAAATGGAATCTTGAACACACTTTGGAAAGAGCCATCGGAAGTGGTAGACCTAAAGTATCTACACGTGCTCAAGATCTCGAGTTGTTTCATTACGTAACTCCAAGGCTATAGCAGATACACATTTTCCCGGATGCCGTATAACTGCACAAAAAAGATTAAAGGAGATGGGAATAAAGAAGTATAATGCTGCTGCGAAAGAAGTTCTCAGTGACGAAAATATGAGACGTCGTCTGGAATTTGCAAGGCGATATGTGAACGAACCTTTGGAATTTTGGAATCGAGTGATTTTTAGCGACGAAAAAACGTTCAATAGCCGCAACGATGGACCACTAAAAGTTTTTAGAATGGAAGGAACTCGTTACGAAAATAATCACATATGTCCTAAAAAACGAAGTGGTTATTTTTCTGTGAATGTGTGGGGTTTGCTTAGCGCGCGGGGTCCAGGAGTTTGTTGGGCTATCGATGGACGTCTTGATTCTGCTGCGTATTTAGATATTTTGGAAACTATTATGAAACCTTCAGTCGAAGTGTTTTATCCAGACGAAGATTATATTTTCCAACAAGTAAGTATTTTTATTTCACTATACTTTCTCCAAAAAATAGTTCGGGATCTGTTGAATTAACATTTTCATAATGTATTTTTGTTGTTAAAGGACAACGCCCTATTCATACTTCGCGGGTTGTGCGCAATTGGATACGAGAAAATAACTTGGAGCTGTTACCCTGGCCAGCAAAAGCCCAGATTTTAACATTATCGAAAATGTTTGGGCTCGAATACTTGCTGTTATCCGAAGACAACAAGGGCCAAATTTTATACCAGTAAACCGTAATGCACTAATTGCAGCCATTGATACCGCATGGGAAACGATTAATATTAATTATATTGATACCTTGATAGCGTCAATGAGCAGACGCCTCCAAGAATGTATCAATAATAATGGAGGTCACACCCATTATTGATTTCTTATATTTATTTATATAGTAATACCTTTATTTAAAAAAAAGTTTTCATTTAATTTTAAACTATAACTTGGTATCTTAATTATAATTATGTAATAAATTCTTGTCAAAAACTAAATATATACGTTGACAATAAGAATTGCCTTAGTTTTTATTTTCACTTTTATATTAACTACAGAAAAAATGAAACGTCATAAAATATACATTTTGTAAGGACTAAATATTATGAATAGAGAGTTTAATGATTTTTTTTTAATAACTTACAATAATTAGTAGGTTAGATTTATTTAAAAATAAGTAATAATCAGTCAACCCAAATTACCATGTTTAGTTTTTTGATTTAATTTAAAAGTTATTGCTTGTAGACGTTTTTTAAATCAAAATTATTTCTAATTTTATTTTGTAAACATTTCCTAAACAAAATTTTGATTCGATAATTAATCGAGCTATGGTGTTTAATTAGCGATACCTTCAAATATATTCTTTAAAGAAAAAAATTAAGTAAGCAACGTAAATTACCTATTTTCTAAAACGTGCTTAGTGTAATGATTCATTCTACAGTCCTTCTATAAGATAACCCCTGCTGAGACTACCTGCTGTTAGAATTGTAAATGATACCCTTAAGCCCGCTTCACAATATGCAAACTTTTGTTTACAGAAATTGTGGTGTCCAAGTTTTAAATTTCATGAGTGTACATTAGACGATACTAATCTTACTGTGATTACCAACACAAGTTCGAAACGGGTATGTTATTGTTAAAGCTTAAAGTACGAAAGGATTATTTAAAATGTATAAACGTACAAAACTAATCACCGATACCTACAATACAACCCATCAAACATTAATATTGTTCCAGCAGTCGGCCAACTTCCGGTATTGTAATAGCACTGGCGGTTTAGTAACTGCATCTTTAGCTATTTATCGAGCCAGTATTGTACCGTAACCTTGTGGCCCTTATACTGATGGCCCAATTCAAATCGACAGTTATATTTGCCGACTGTCTAGTTTAATTTAAATTTACCGCTTTCGATATAGTAGCGACATCGTTTACAGCTACTCTGTACTATAATTAATCTCTTTGACCGTATGTGTATTTGTGTTTACAAAGAGAAATTGTGCGTTTTTATTAAATATATTGCTGTTTTTATCTATTTTAATTCGTGGAGTGCAGGCTGTATAGTGTCTACCAAAGTAACTGCATATTTGATTTAACTTAATGGTGATTTAAATATGTTTCATTCACATGTTTTTCATTTGTAGGAATTATTACAAATCTAATGGGTAGTATGGAGCTATTAAAACAAGACATGAAGTATGTGATCAGCTTACTACAATCGTCAACTCAGGATTCTTTAAATGACGTCGTCAATTCTTTTTAATCCACGAACTACAACTGAAGAGATAACCGAATTGAATATTCTGAGATTATGTCAAAAACGGTTTGTATTAAAACGTGTTGATTGACGTTGACTGCAAATTGATATTTAAAAAAGTGTAGACCTATTAACTTGTAGTTAAGGTGTTGAGACAATTGGAGAACAATTAAATAATAAATTAATATTTAATGTAGAATATAATAATGAAATTAACTGATTTATTGTTTATAGACAGCAGTACTACAAGTTACTGGAGGAAAGGATACTTCTGACACGACAATGCGCATATTATCAAAAATAATGTCAAATGACGCATCATTGAAATATAATTGGACAGGAGCAAATGGGAAAGCGGCTTTTTGCAATTTAACAAACATTATTTCATTAATCATTGGTAACGCTTAACAGATAATTTAAACATTTCCTTTAATTCTTTATTTTTAGTTAGTTTACGGAGAAATCCTCTTTGTCGCCACTCTACTAGAAATGAAATTGAAACGGTAATAAAAAAATGGCTAAGAACCGCGTCTGACCGAGATGGTGGCCATTCTAAATAAAGAACTGAACAATAATTTAGTGGTTATCAATCATTTTACTTTTTCTTTTTTTTGATTTACTTACATGTAAATTATTTTTGTGTTTACTTTTGTTTTGTGTTTATTTATCAATTGGTATACTTATATTGAATATTTTTTATTATACTATAATTTTGCATAAAATGTATTTTTATTTGAAGAATTATTCTAATTTGCTAATTAAAGTAATGATAATAATCATCTGGAAATCTTAAACTCTAAAGCAATAATTGAGCACTCTTATTAATAATAATTTCAGTTATTTATTTATATACATATTTGAAATTGTTAATAACAAAAGTATTCAATTGTGACTGTAGCGTTAAATATTTTATTTACGTAATAGGTATCTTTGGAAGTACTAGTGGCCACAAGTTTTTTACTCGACCGGTACAATTAAGGCAAGATGCTGTATCACCATCATTGCTAGTGGCAAGCAGTTACCGAACCAGCTGTCGGCCGTAGTGACCTGAAGACGCCGGCTCGGTTACCTTTGCCATACACAGGCCAGCTTCATGCCTGTCGGGAAAGTAGTTGTCATCCATCATCAGGCCATAACTAATTTGTTTGCTGGGAAAATTTAGAAATGGCATAAACTTAAGCTAGCAACAAATGCACAAAAAACTTAAACTATTGTTGACCATAATTCAGTTGTCAACATGCAGGCATAACGTTGAAAGATATCACTTTCAAGAAGAACTTTATTTTAAGATGCACTTATCACATAAACATTATGTAAAAAGAAGCCAAATCTCTTATTGGGGTAACACGCAAACTTTGGTAACCGAACGCTTTATTATCTTTTCACTGGAGTCTTTATAGATACAACACAAATAATTCCGTCGATACCTGGATGAACTTCACTAATGCGACCAAGTTTCCATCTTAAAGAAGGTAGATTGTTATCTCAAATGACTACCAGGACACTCACTTGTAAAACTGCATTTTTGTTTTTTTTTCCATTTAGTTCTGGTCTGTAGCTGACTGAGATACTCGGAACTCCAACCCTTCCAGAAATGCTCCAACATTTTTTTAATATGTTGATGTTTATTTAATTTATTATCTGCTATATCAGCCAAACTAGGCTCTGGCAGCATTGTTAATTGACAACCAATCAAAAGGTGAGAGAATGTCAATGGTTCGGTATTATTAGGTCATTAGATAATGGTACCAGGGGACGGGAGTATAGCCTCGATTTGTACTAAAAGGGTATACATCTTATCAAACGTATAATTAATGTTACCGGCTACACGCTGTAAATGGTGCTTTACGCTTTTATAGAAGCCTCCCATAAACCGCCAAAATGTGGCGGTATGAAGTGCCATGAAATTTGTTCCTTGCTCAATGATGCTATGATTTCATTTTTAATTTTTATTATTTAGCAAAAAGTTTCGCAACTCTATTAGTTTTGAATTCGCTCCTACAAAATTTGTGCTGTTTTCAGAGTACATATTTAACGGTATACCGCGACGAGATATAAATCTGCGTGTAATGCTGACAAAATTCGTTTGTGCTTGAATCGACAACTAATTATATGTATATGAATTGCTTTTTGTGGCAAAACAAACAAACAAGCATATAAAAGATTTAATTAGCTTGCAACCACGACCTCTTTTGCTTTTTTATCAAAATTGGACCAGCATAATACACTCCACAATTGTAAAAAGGCGGGGACTAAGTTACTCTTGACTTTGGCAGCAAGCCCATTAAATATTACATTGGTTTAGGTTTTGCCCTAAAGTAAATTATACATTTGTGTATCACCCTTTAAGGGTATTTTTAGTTAAAATTGGCCAATATCTTTTTCTTACTGAAGAAAGTAAAAATTAGCCCCGTAGTGCATATGCCAAAAATGTTCTTGTCTTATTATTAAGTTTGTTAGCCTATGCCTTGACGGCAATATTATGGGATGTTTTTTTTGGCATGTTTAAAATCTTAATGTTTAGAGCGACCACCGATACGTAAAATGCCATTGTTGTTAAAAAATTGATTAAGAGCTACTCAAGATTTTGCACAAAGTAATCTAACCGAACAAACGTTTTGTTTGTCTAAATTACGCATGTAGGCACAAGCCCCATATGCACTTTCAGAGGCGTCACAAAATGCACATAATTCAACTAATTTTAGTCTTTTGAATGAGACATGTCTCGGAATTCTTAAACCCTTTAGAATATTTAACTGATCTCTAAAGTTTGTAAATTTTGTGTGAAGGTCTAGGGGTATAGATTCGTCCCATGATAAATTCAACTGGCAAAGTTTTTGAATTATGATTTTAGCGGTAATAATCACCTGACCCAAGATACCTAAAAGGTCGTAAATCTGAGCTATACACGATAAAATTTTCTTTTTGTGACGCGAATATTTTTATCAGGAACTCGCACTCCGTATTGCAAGATATCGGTAACTGAATGCCATATGATGCCCAATGTGCCCAACCCAGCATCTTCGGATGTTTAAAATGTTGTCATAATTTGACAACCATTTTCGCAGCTCAAAACCGGTCGAAATTAAAACTTCTGAAATATCTTTATAAGTTTGAATAGCTTCTTCCTTGCTCTGAAAACTCGCTAGGAAATCATCAACACAGAAATTCCATTCAAACATTTTAGTTACTGAAGACCGAGTATCATGATTCTCGAGTGCAAGTTGCTTTTAGACAGCGTATAGCTAGAAAGGAAGCCGCTGTAGTTCCGTATGTAATGGTTTTTAATTGATAACAGGTTACGGGCTGTTCTTTGTTTGAGCGCCACATGATTAATTGAAGATGACGTTGATTTTAGTTTATTAAAACCTGCCGATAGATTTTGGTTATATCTGCAAAAAAGTACAAATTCAAATTGCTTAAATCGCAGTAAAACAGAAAAGAGATCGTTCTGTATTGTAGGTCCTTTTTACATTGGACGTCATTTAATGAGACTCGGATAGTACAGTTTTGGCTGAACCATCGAAAACAACGTGAAATTTGGTACTGGAGCTATTCTCTTTTAAGACTGCATGATGAGGAAGGTAATATTTGGGTTGCTGAATTATTGCGTCATCGTCAATTTTCACTATGTGCCCTAAATTTTTATATTTATTTAGAAATTGGTATATAACGTTTTTAATGCCGAATCACACTCAAGTTTTTTTCTAATGAGTAGAAGCGTTTTAAAGTCAATGTTCTAGATTTACTTAAATCTGACAAATTATTTTTAAAAGAATATTTATTATGAAACGGTGAGGATCGCTCTCCGCGCGCTTATGTGTTAGCACAATATTTTTCTTCTTGCGAATATTTTGAATAATCATCACTACAACAATCTTCTAATAACCAAAATTTTTCTAATTGATTTTCCGTATTAGCTCTACTAAAATTAATTAGTTGTTTATTAGAAGAGGCTTCAATAATGCCAGGCATGAGTTTACCACTGGGAATCTAACCAAGTTGTGTATTTTGTAAAGTGGGCATATGTTATGTATATGCATATGTTGCCTGTTGCAAATGCAAAATGAAGAAAAAAAATTTTATCTAACGCCTTGTATCTTTTTCCACAGCAATATTTTATTAAGGCATATTGTGTCTTATGGTTATATTTTGGTCTAGTAGACCATTTTTTGTTAATAATTTCACTGTTCATGTATTAATTCTTATCAAAATCTACAGAGAAGCATAATTATCTGACAGTCCAAAATGTACCCCCTAATAAATGAAGTAATAAAAAAAAGTTACCAGTCGATTTCATCATCAGGAATCATTCACGTGGCGCCCCTACAACAAATTGTAGAGTAGTACGTAAAATAATGTTCTTGGTTTAAAGTTATGCATCTCTGCCGATTTTGATAAGAATTGATAAATTTAGAATAAAATTATTAACAAAAATTAAAAAAATTTAATAACGCTTTGTATCTTTTTCCACAGCAATATTTTATAAGGAATATTGCGTCCTATGGTCATATTGTAGCCTAAATAACTCGCCCTTGCCTATATCCTAATAGTTATAAATTACCCTGTATAAGCGATTTGTAAATGAATATTTTCAAATTCGGACAACAATGGTTCTTCACGAGTAAGACGAGATTTAATTTCAATTAATGAGTTAGGTTGCATATCGGTTTGGGAGCACATATTATTAAAAAAGACGCATAAGGCGCGACTTTATTTACTTTCGCTGTTCGAGTAATGTCTTTAATTCAGCCATTGTTTGGGCCAATTGAAACTATACGTTAATAATGGATATAATATACAGGGTGTTTCTGAATAGGGGTAACAAAATTCTAGGGTAGATAGGCGGGATCATTTGAGACACTTTTTATTTATAAACTCATGGGCAACCATGTTCAACCTAGAAGCTACACGTAAAAAACTGCTTTTGTTTCTTGTTATTTTTGTTAAAAATCATGCTTAAAAGGCAGACACTTTTAAACTAATGACACTTTATAAGCGATTAAGTTGGCTATGATTCACGTCTTAAATGGCATAATTGTTTTTTGACGTTAGTTGAATTTGTGTTTTTGTTACTTAAATCATGAATCAGCATACTTTTTGAAGATTTGGCTAATATGATGTTAGTTTACGGCGAAGCACTCAATCGGTAAAAGCTACATTGAAACATGTCATACGTTGAAAGAAGCGCAATTGAATGGCCTTCACTTTCGAATACTAATTTTTTTCAAATTTTTGGCTTTTAAGCATGATTTTTAAAAAAATAACATAGACCAAAATTTAAAAATGCATTCGACATGAGTACGGTTAGAGATAGATCCAGATACGCTGTTAAAAAAGATGGAGATTTTAATTACCCTATCATATCCCATTATTTTTTGGTTCCGACTTTTAAGAGAGATATTTTGAATATTGTATAAAAAACAAAAACAGTTTTTGACGTGTAGCTTCTAGGGTCAACATGATTGCCTTTGAGTTTATAAATAAAAAGTGTCTCAAATGATCCCCCATATCTACCCTAGAATTTTGTTACCCCTATTCAGAAACACCCTGTATAAAAGTTTAAAGGAAATCACACTTACGATTTGCAATGCCTTTCAGGATGTTCAATGTTATCAATGGAGTGGAATTCGTCGGGGGCTTGAATTTTCTAACCTTTTCGGACGTTCATTGCTACCCAATGGGTCGAGATTGTCGAGAGCTTGAAGTTGTTTTGGAAGTTTAAATCCGGCTCAAAGGGCCATTTTTTTGTTACACTTTAATTTTTAAAGCACTAGTGCACCTCTGTGTCAGCATAGAAATGTTTATAATTGGATTCTATGAAAAACGATAAACATTTAACATTAGTTTAATATTATAAACCCGAATGATTCGAGCGAGGTTTACATTATTTCCATTAGTAAATTTCTGACAAGAAGTGACTTTAAAATTATTTTTAAAAAGGTCCTAAGTATGACTGTACAACTAATGTACGCTGCCATTGGTTGGCTAAAGAAAACAATATGTACATTAGACGATACTAATCTTACTGTGATTACAAAGACAAGTTTGAAACGGGTATGTTATTGTTAAAGATTAAAGTACGAAAAGATTATGTAATATGCTTTTTTCAATTGAGTGTAATAAAAAAATTTTTTCACTACTAGCTATCAAACACAGTCATATTAACCTTAATGCAGGTTGTGAAGTTGAACTTTAAAGCTACGAGTCAATAAAAAATTTTTTATTAACCTAGGTCAATAATAAAACAAATTTCAAACAATTAAACAATTTTTAATTTATGAATACAAATAACGTTAGAAATGTTCAAACACATTAGGTAAGTTAGAAACAATGGCATTACTATCTATTTATAATAATAGTTTATCGAACAATTATTATAGGTCACATTAATTCCCGAAGAACTAGTGATCGAAGAAGTATTAGCTACATTTTGCATTGGAAGGTGCAGTGTTGCACTTTCAACGACACTTTCAACTGCTGTTGATGTTGATGCAGAATTAGACGTAGTGGCACTAATGTACGAAGAAGACTAAATAGGATTTGAAACGAAGGTTCCTTGTAGCATTGACGCAATCCGTTTCTTGTCAGTAAGAGATTGTTCAACATATCCCTCTGCTACCGTAGAGCTTTTCCAGCCTCTTAGGCGTTTCAACGATAAGATATCGCCACCGCTTTCTACTAACATGGTCGCAGAGGTACGTCTTAAGGAATGACCAGAATAACAATCTGCATCTTCTAATTTTAGATATTTGGCAACTACTTTTGGCACATTACTGATAGTATTATGACCTATATTTTGCTTGGTTGGTTTACCACCATGAAATATTATAAAAAATCTTTGCATATCTGAAGTTGGTCGAGTGCCTGCATATTTTAACACTACTTTAAGCCACAGTGGATCAGTTATGACAAAGTTCCGGCTAGTGTCATTTAACTATTTGGAATGGTTACTACGACAAGATCATTTCCTCGTACATCAACATCTCTGAACATCATTTTCACAAGTTCATCTGTTCTACAAGCCCCTGCTATTCCAACGACCAGAATTGCCTATAGAAAACTAGATTATTCTGTAAATTCTTAACAAAAATTTACTACATTTACCTTTGTAGAAAGAAAAAAAGTCATCAGGTGCTTCAGTCAAGAATTTTATAATTTGTTCTCTGGAAAAAACAGGTGCCTTTTTTACTTTGTATGATCTGTTTTGCCTTTTTAAAAATGATATAAGTTTTGGATACTTTCCGCAATCAATATTCTCTCAATTGCAAGGGTAGATTTTAACATTCAAAATGATAAAAATATTCGTAAATGAAAATAGTAATTGCAAATTTGAAATTACACTTTTTCAAAATGTCTGATATAAACAAATGAATAATGATTTCTATTCAAATCAAGACAAATATATTTTTTTATAGTTTTTACAAAAATTCAAAAATTAAAATACTTCCAATTAAGTTTAGTAGCTAGTAGTGAAAAAATAGTATATAAACTACGGTAGTGAAGGTCATTATTGACTTACTTACTTACTTCACTACCTAGGTATATAATATACTATTATTACACGCACAAGCGTTGAATAATATTTTAGTACCGCACTCTATATAAGTTACTACATTCAGCAAAGAAATTTTTTACATTTACTAGAATAATAAAGAAATTGGAAAAAATATTGTATAAAATTCGTTATATAAAGGGTCTATTGTTCAACGAGAGGAATTATACAACTAATTTAATAATATACTATTATTATCGGCTTTGTCAATGAATTCATTAATGTAAATTTCTTCTAAAATTTTGAACCTTTTAGGTGAATATCTTTCTGACAAACGTTTTAAAAGGCCTGCAGCTACTTATATATCAATAAATCTACACCTTTATGTATAGATAAGCATGACCGCAACATAGAGTAGATACTCCACATAGTGGAAGATTTATACTTTTGCTTTCCAATTGAAAGTATGCACGTAAAATATTCTCCAAAACAGCTTCTATATTGTTTTTGACACTTTGCTTTCGTTACTCCATAAACTTGCTATAAGCTTCCTCATAGCGTTGCCGGGATTTAGGGGGCAACAACTTGAGACTGGTTTCATTTGCTGCTTTCAAAATACTATCTTCATCGTTATCCATATTTTAGAGTTTACAGATCACTATCAATATTTTATCGTTTACAGTTTAGAGGAGATAACACACTTTTTAGAAATTTAGAAATTCACAGCGAGAATAAGAAACAATTTAAAATAATAAAACAACATGACCATAGCAACGGTTTAAGATATCCAGATTATAGGGAAATTTGTCTCCGATGGAATTGAAAATTAATAATTAGTTTCAGTTATATTGTTCAAATCGTCTAAAAAATATTGTTATTCTCTCACTAGTAAGAAAAAAAATATCGTGTTGCAAGAATGTCGCTTGGAATTTAATTAAACAATTTAATTTTTTGTTACACAAATAACTATTGTTATTACTTTTGTTTAATTTAGTATCTTATGTTTCGACTTTTAAACACTGTTACCCTACATTTATTGGTTAGAATTACGCAAATAGCAACGTTGCGCTATGACAGATTGAGAACTTACTTAACCACAGAATAAATAGGCGAGACTATTCTAACCCTCCAATTGTTGACATTTGCTTTTACGTACGAAATTGTGACGAAATCCTGTAACAATATGTTACTTTTAGAATTAATGGTTTTTCTTTTATTTGCGTTGGTTGGTTGGTTTTTTGGAAAATGTCGTGGAAAAAATGTTGTGTCTAACACATGAGGAAAAACTTTTTTCCACTCTCACTCTAATGCCTCACTTGGTACGCATGTGAGGCAACTCGAGTTCGAGTGGAAAAAATAATCGCTTTCCTCACTTGATGGACAAATAACTATTTTTATAAAGAGAAGTATCACAGTTCTTAATAACAACCATTACTTTATAGCAACAAAATAAACAATTTTAATAACTATTTATTGGGATAAATAATGAACGAACAATTACCAACGCCACAGAAAATTATACTTGAAGATTGTTGTAATTGTAAATCATTAAATGATAGTGACGATTTTAATAAAACTTCCTGTTAAACTTCGCTTTCTTTTGATGTGGACAATGAAGATTCGCCACATGTAGGTTCTAGGACAAAATTTGATTGTTTTTTCCGACCCTCGCATGCACTGTGTGATGATAACGGCTTACTAAAAATCGTTTTGTATTGCGAAGTACAAGTAGTCTGGACGCACCTTTCGATAATGATAGCAAAAATTAAAATTTCTAATCGCCTGCTGTAAGTTCACAAAAGGTTGTACAAAGAGATTGACAAATTTGTGTGCAATAATTATAAAGAAATGTGTTATAGTTTGTTATAGTCAAAAAATTTGTAGTTGTTTTGAAGCACCACGCGATAGCTACTGTCGGCGAGGAGTCGTGAGCGATTTTTAGAGATCTAGTAATAAATCTAGCTTTGAGACAAAGGGGGCGTTACCCTAAAAGATTGTAGTTATCAGTCCTAAGCAGTAGGGACTTAAAACAGAAAGAGACATACTAATAACGTAAGAAACATGTAATTCGTCGATAGAGTTTACCACCTGTGTCACATATACAGGGAACATAAAATTACATGCAGGTGATAACAAGATAATTAACAAATATCTTAATATCACGGATATTCTGACCATTTATAAGTTTTTTTTAAATTTGACAATTTTGTACAAATTTTGAGATTAAAATTTTGCATAGGCTTATTTAATTGATTTGATTCAAAGTTTCGAAGTGAATCCAAATTTTTATTATTTAACGATTATATTTCAAAATACTTACTTAATTAAATGGCAATTTGTTAAATTTAAAAAAATTCATAAAAATAATAAAAAACGATTTTAAATGCGTAACTAACGTCATCTATTTTTCTTATTAGTATCAACCATTATCAATTGCTTTATATGTTGCATTTTAAATAG
Source organism: Abscondita cerata (assembly GCA_030710515.1). Lineage (NCBI taxonomy): Eukaryota > Metazoa > Arthropoda > Insecta > Coleoptera > Lampyridae > Abscondita > Abscondita cerata. Next base: position 11,177 of record JALBCR010001376.1, on the reverse strand, counting down.
AATTCCTAACCTTTTTTTATTGTTTGTTTGTTTATTTATTGTTTATTTATTTGTTTTTACTACCAAAGCATTAAAATACAATTAATACAATATATTTCAAAAGCATAATAATAAGAACGTCACACAGATATAAAAAGTAAAAAAAAAACAGGTATAAAACTAAACAATGTGGTTTTGGTAGGTGAATTCTGTCGACACTGTAAATAATTTTCGAGAAAAGATGGTTTTTGGCATGCCTTTTAAATTTTTTTTACCGAATATGTTTTTAACCACTCGGGTAGTTGATTATACAATTTGCACCCATTGTAGTAGACCCCTCTATGAAAAGCAAATGTGTTACTTTTAGGCGGTTGCAGATTTTTTTAAAACGGGTATTGTGTTGGCGACGCGAGTAACCGAACACCTCGGCTCTGTCACATAGCAAATTTATATCAAAATACTGTCATAAAAATAGTAAAATAGTTAAATAACAGCAAAGTAGAAATTAGTAGTATAAGACAATTAGTAATAAAGTGTAAAAAAACATTAGTTAGTGTAATAGTGAATTTCAAAGCAAAATAATTGTGTTTAAGTGAAAAATAGAATAGACCGAACGTTAAAGTTAGTGCAGATTTTATTTTTCATAGTTTTACAAAAAATTCAAAAATTAAAATACTTCCAATTAAGTTTAGTAGCTAGTAGTGAAAAATAGTATATAAACTACGGTAGTGAAGGTCATTATTGACTTACTTACTTACTTACTACCTAGGTTTATAATATACTATTATTACACGCACAAGCGTTGAATAATATTTTAGTACCGCACTCTATATAAGTTACTACATTCAGCAAAGAAATTTTTTACATTTACTAGAATAATAAAGAAATTGGAAAAAATATTGTATTAAATTCGTTATATAAAGTCTATTGTTCAACGAGAGGAATTATACAACTAATTTAATAATATACTATTATTATCGGCTTTGTCAATGAATTCATTAATGTAAATTTCTTCTAAAATTTTGGACCTTTTAGGTGAATATCCTTCTGACAAACGTTTTAAAAAAGGCCTGCAACTTCTTATATATCAATAAATCTACACCTTTATGTATAGATAAGCATGACCGCAACATAGAGTAGATACTCCACATAGTGGAAGATTTATACTTTTTGCTTTCCAATTGAAAGTATGCACGTAAATATTCTCCAAAACAGCTTCTATATTGTTTTGACACACCAGCTTTGAAATTTCAGGTAACGTGCCTCATATAAAAATTTTGAATTCGTGTTGGAAAATATGCCTTCTGTAAGGTGTACTTTAATATACTATACTGACTTCGAGTATCAGCTGATTGTCTGGTATAATAACCAGTGTTCTTCTTAATTGTCCTTTGCTTTTCTTTGTTTAGCACATTTACTGCTTCTTTTAATAAATATTCATTAGCAATTGCCATTTTTTGTCCGTTAGGCATAGAAACAATTATATTGCCATTAAATGTTTAAACTTTATTTTTACCAAAGGCCTCTTTAGAGCGTTTAAGTAAGTCTGCCCTGATTTTGGAGAGTGATTCTGTTTATATATAGATTGGCTTTTAGTTGCTTTAAGAATTGCAAAGTAGATACGTTTTCGTTTTGTTCCTCTGCGATACCATTTATTATAAAGACAGTTTTTTCTTGATCAAGTATCTTGTTCACCAATTGTACTGCTTAAGTTTTTCACTAGTTCCTTAAGATCACCGACGCACATTTTCAATAAATTTAATTATATTAAATTTTGGGATTCAAAAAATCGTAGCTAGCTACTGCCAACTGCCACAAAAGTCCCTAAATATCTCAATCGTAACTTTTTTATTAACCCTTCAGTAGACTGTAAGTAATCTGAGAATAATTAACATTTATTTGATCCATCAGATACGGTGCGTACACGTGTTTCTTGGAATTGGGATTATTGTTCTGTTTTTTTCAGAGGTTTTTTTTGTCATAATGTATAGTTATGAAAAGAACAAGCCGTCTACAACGTTTGCTTGAAGAAGCACTTGCAGATGAAGAAGCAGATGACCAAGATGATGAATCCATTTCTGAAAATCTTGATTTTTATGAGACAAGAAACGTTGAATCAGAATCTGAAGAAGATTTGTCTGATATGGACTTAGAATGTAATGAAGGATCATACTATTTGGAAAAGGTAGAAAACTAAAATGGTTTGAAACACATAAATAAAATGTAAGAACAAGATCACACAATTTAGTAACTGATCTTCTTGGGACACTAATAAATCGAAAGGTAAGACTACTCCTTTAGATTGCTGGAATTGTTTTTTTATGACAGCGTATTACGAGGATATATTGAAAAATTCTTAGCCAACTATAGAATCAAACAAAATTTCAAAGTCAAAATATTTTATTACTCAACATATTTTCTTCTTAATTGGATACATTTATTACAGCGAACCTGCAACGTCTCTAGACCTTTGAAAAAAAATGTTTCTTCTTGCTCTGCAAACCAGACCTTGACAGCTTCTATTACCTTCTTGTTGGAAGAAAATGTACGACATTTTAAGTTTTTTTCAGTTGAGGAAAGAGCTGATAGTCGGACGGAGCCAAATCGGGTGAATAACGGGGGTGTTCTAGTAATTCAAACCCTAAATCACGAATTTTTTGCAAGGTAACATGAGATTTGTGTGCAGGCGCGTTGTCCTGCAAAAACAAAACACCTTTGGATAGCTTTCCGCGTCTTTTCTCTTTAATATTTTCCCGTAGAGTGGTCAGTAATGTCGAATAGTAATCTCCAGTTATTGTTCTACCCTTATCCAAAAAATCAATCATGATTACTCCATGGCAATCCCAAAAAACTGAAGCAAGAACTTTTCCAGCAGATTTTTGACACGAAACTTCTTAGGTTGAGGAGAACCAGAGTGTCGCCATTCCATTGATTGTTGCTTTGTTTCTGGATCGTAGAAATGTACCCAAGTCTCATCCATAGTAACAATTCGGTTTAAGAAGTCTACATCGTTTTCAAATCGAGCACAGATTGAACGCGATGCTTCTACCCTTGCACGCTTTTGGTCAACATTCAAACATTTGTGGATCCATTTTTTCATGTCCAAATTAACGTGAACTATATGATGAACGCGTTCGTATGAAATATTCAGTGCTTCAGATATCCGTTTTAGCCCAATTCGACGGTCTGATAAAATCAAGTCATGAACTGCATCGATATTTTTGAGGACTGACACAGAAACTGGCCTACCCAATCGGTCATCATCTTCAATGGAAAATTTACCTCTTTTGAAGCTTGCATTCCAATTTTTGACGGTCGCATACGAAGGACATTGATCACCAAGGGTATTAAGCATATCTTCGTAAATCTGCTTACCTCTTAACCCTTTTAAATACAGGTACTTGATGATGGATCGATACTCCAATTTTTCGATTTTCACAATTTCGGTGGACATCTTTTTTTATTTAAATTATTGCGTAACTCTGGTTTACTTTTTGACGTCAAACTTTACATTGACACTTCTAATAAGTTATAGTTCGTTGCTATGGTAACACAATATTTTGTTTATGCAAGGAACTGGTCTAGGCTAACTAGATATCAATACATCCTCGTAAATATAATTGTTAAAAACACAAATAAATATATGGCATCAAAAACATTTCCTCACAAAAGGGATTGTAGATCTACAGATAAAATAGAAATATTGGCTTTGATTGGATTATTGTACTTATCGGGTATAAATAAAAGTGGGAGGCTAAATACAGAACAATTGTGGAACACGAACGGCACAGGAATTAAAATTTTTAGATTAACAATGTCAATAACTCGATTTCGGTATTTATTAGGATTTATTAGATTGGACGGTAAGAACACAAGAGATGAAAGAGTTGCCGTAGATAAATTATCTCCGATTAGAGATGTATTTGACATATTCAATAAAAACTGTGATGAGGCATATTGTCCCTCTGAGTTTCTAACTATAGATGAAAAGCTAGAAGCTTTCAGAGGCCGATGTAATATTATAGCTATTTATTGTATATGTGTTTTAGTAGGCAGATTATCCACGCAAAAATTTTTAAGAAGTTCGAGCGTTTAATTTTCTTAAGGGATAATATGCCACTAAAACACGAATGCAATACAAGATTTTATCCACAATCAAACCAATTTCACTGAAAGTAAGTAATCGGACAGTTCTAAAATTTCAATGTAATAGCAAATATTAGAAAATTTAGTGAAACTCTGAGCGGCTTTGCATTATTAGTTGTTAGGATGCTTGTTTATTAAAACAATAAAAAAAAATTAAAGCAAAAGCTGAAGAAGTAACCCTGCAACTGTTGCCGGCCAAATATAAAGATGCATACATAAAAGAATTTGCTACCTTTAATTGATGGAGAGAGAAAAGAGGTGCAAACATCAAAAACGAGGACATCCTGTTGGCTTATTTTTTAAATGTAAGAAGCAAGTTTGCCTCCTCGTCGATGTGGACGAAATATTCAATGTTAAGAGCAACTTTGAATGTGCATAGAAATATTGACATATCAAAATACAGCAAATTAATTGCCTATCTCAACAGCCAATCAAAAACTACAAGGCAAAGAAGGCAAAAGTGCTTGAGAGGGGACACATCGAACAATTTTGAAAACAGCATCTGATGAAAAGTACTTAATGATGAAGGTACAACCAATTTTCTTTTCTTTTGTATTGGTATCTTAATTATTTTAAATATTTCTAGGTTGCTGTCATAATGGGTGTTTGTGGAGGTTTACGATGCAATGAACTGGTAAACTGAAATATTGAACATGTGAAATATAAAGGATCTTTTATCTACGTGTCCATCACAGAAACAAAGACCAATATGTTATGAAGTTTCACTGTATTAGACGAAGGATTCTCTGTTATGTTATGGAGATATGCAAGAAATACAAACTAGTGGTGGCAATGAAATCCGGTTTACCGATTAACCGGTAAATCGGTTTACGGTTAACCGCAGTTCATACATAAACCGTAAACCGGTTTACCGATTAATCGGTTTAAAAATCGGTTTGTTGAACCGGTTTAAAATCGGTTTGTTGAACCGGTTTAAAATCGGTTTGTTGAACCGGTTTAAAATCGGTTTGTTGAACCGGTTTAAAAACGGTTTAAAAATCGGTTTGTTGAACCGGTTTAAAAATCGATTTGTTGAACCGATTTAAAAATTCCATTTTGAAACCGTTGTATAAATCGGTTTGTTGAACCAATTAAATTACGTGGTTTGTTAAAGCGGTTTAAAAAGACCAGTTTATAATCAAATTTTATATGTAAATTAAAATTACTTCTTTCTTAGACTACTTTAGAAAAATTTACTTTAATGGAAATACATTTGATCATAGGCATTCGATATAATAAATTTAAAAATAACACGCAAGTAGGCTTCATATTATAGTAGTTTAAAATGTTGAACAAATCTCGTCCCCTATCAAAATATATGTTCCGACATACGAAACTAATCAGTAATGCGACACTGCTGCGCAGTGTTTAAGGATCGTGTCAAAAAGTGTTTAAACTTTTAAACAAAGGTTGTAGGCTTAGAAACCACGGTTTAATAAACCGGTTTAAAAACCACGGTTTGGTAAACCGGTTTAGAAACCGCGGTTTGGTAAACCGGTTTAAAAACCGCGGTTTCGTAAACCGGTGTAAAAATCGCGGTTTGGTAAACCGGTTTAAAAACCGCGGTTTGGTAAACCGGTTTATAAACAGCGGTTTGTTGAACCGGTTTAAAATCCCCTGTTTGTTGAACCGGTTTATTGGTAAATCGTCTTTTTGTAAAACCGGTTTACCGGTTTTTTTTTTCAACGGTTTTTGCCACCAGTCCTAAAAGTACTATTTCGCAGGGAAGATTTTTTTTGCGATATATAAATTCAAAATTCACCGTGCAACATGTGGGAATTAACACTATTTCCAGAATCCCCTCACAGATTGCTTCTTTCTTAAAACTTGTAGACGCTAAATCCTACACGAGCCATAGTATGCGGCGTTCTTCGGCGACTCTGTTGGCTAATGCTGGTGGTGATATTCTCACTCTTAAGAGGCACGGAGCGTGGAGGTCATCTAGTGTTGTTTAGGGGTATATAGAAGAAAGCGAGTAAAATAAAATCGATATTGCTAGAAAAATTCAAGGAAAATCCAGCACAATGCAAGAGATCTCCGCGATGCAATCTTCCTCAAACGTGGTTTGTGTAAATGTAAATCCTCATATTGCAAATAAGTTTACTTTTGATGTTAACGTGAATGTTAATATTAATGTTAATACATAATTACTAAATTTTCTGCAAATTTTTCTTGAATTTTATATATTACAAAACACTAATGTTTTATGGAATATTAAACACTAGTGTTTTATAGGTGTTATAATACGTTCCATAACGGCATAATAAGAGCTCTATAATATGGTGATTGTGGATAAAACAATATATTCCATCAAAACCTAATAAATATGGTTTAAAAGTGTTTGCTTTAGTATGTGCCAAAATGTTTTATACCAAAACTATGGAAGTTTATGTTGGATTGTAGCCAGAAGGTCCATACCGTGTATGAACTAGTAAAAAGACTTAATAGATCAATTCATGGAACAGGAAGGAATTTAACGACCGATAACAGTATGGATCTAGTAGATACAATATTAAAACAATACAAAACAACAATGGTAGGTACAATACGCAAGAACAAAATTAATATTCCACCTGAATTTATAAATGCTATCAATAGACCTTAATATAGTTCAATGTTTGGATTACGAGAGAATTGTACCTTAGTATTTTACGTCCCAAGAAAAAGAAAACTGTTCTTCTGGTATCCAGTATGCATCACGATGACAAAATTGATAACTTGACAGGCAATAAAACAAAACCATCTACAGTAACGTTTTATAACAAAACAAAAGGAGGGGTTGATGGCATTGATCAGTTATGCTCTTCGTGCAATTGTGCTCGTAATACTAGAAAGTGGCCAATGATGATTTTTTACTGTTTACTAAATGTAGGTGGAATAAACAGCCAAATCATCTTTTGAAGGAAATATAGAAAATTGTTCTGAATACACTAGCAGAAGAAGACTGACCAAATACGGATGCGAAAAAGGCCGAAAATATTTGTGTTTGGAACATTCTGTTATCATCTGCAAAGAGTGTATTCAGAAAATTGAATAATACTTGATTTCCTTTAATTTGTTAAAAAAGTACTCAAACGTTGTGTATGTTAATGTTATAATGATTCATACTTACCTATTTTATGTATTAATAATGAAGAAAATACTTCTTACTTTAAGAATTCTTATAGATTTTAAGTAATAAAGTTTTATTTTACATTGTAGTTTAAATATTATTTTTATTTTCACATTTTACCAATGTTAGGTGTAGCTACTGAAACAAATAAATATGTTCAAAACCTGTTTTTTTAATTACTATAAGCTGACATCTCTCAGATGCAGTGCGTCTACTGATGCCAGAAAAGAAGGTGCGTCTACTGAAGGGTTAAAATGGGTTGAGAAAAGTGCAAAATAGAAAAAATAGTATAAAACACTCGTTTCATTAGTCCATAGTAGGACTTGTTTATTGGACCCGTTCTACAATGTACGGGGTGGACTGATTTCGATGGGATTGCAGGGTATTTCGGTAACTATTACTGTTAGAGCAAAACTGTTCACGTAGCAATAAATCAACTTTTTGAGACAAATTAAACAGCGAAAACAAAAATTTGCTATGCTTTTTCATTTTTGATGCAGGGACCAAAATTCAATTTTTCCAAATTTCGATAAGGTTCCATATCTCATCTGTTGATAAAAACTCAGAAAAAAGTGTCAAAACATTTCTTGTGTAGTTTTTAGCGTAGAATCAAATGGAGTAGTCAATTTTTAACTTTGGTCACAAATAGTCGAGATGCCACATAAACTTAGTTTTTTTTTAAATAGAAACCATAGTTGACTTTGACTTCATTAAAATCCTTATTTTTTAAGCTTTTCAACAATATATAATTTATAAAGGTTCTCTTAAAAATTAAGTTTATGTGGCATCTGGACTGTTGGTGACCAAAGTTAAAAATTGACTACTCCATTTAATTCTACGCTAAAAACTGCACAAGAAATGTTTTTACATTTTTTCCTGAATTTTTATCAACAGATGAAATATGGAACCCTATCGAAATTTGGAAAAATTCAATTTTGGACCCTGCATCAAAAATGAGACAAGCTGTTTAATTTGTCTCAAAAAGTTGGCTTATTGCTACGTAAACGTATTTGCTCTAACCGTAATAGTTACAAAATACCCTGTGTCCCATCGAAATCGGTCCACCCTGTACAACTTATGAAACTAGTTTTTTAATATACTATTACAGTTTGCTGTAGTGGAGTGTGCTAAAAATAAAAATAAACTTATCTGTAAGTAAGTAGCTTTATCGTACCTTTAATAACACATATCTTAACGTTATAGAAATCATGGAGTCAACTTCTTTGCAATTGACACCAGAAGTGTGAATATGAATTTCATACCAAATCACTTTGGTAGGGCATTAAACACTTTAGCGGAAGGGCTGCGGTTTCTAAAACCGTTTTGCTGGATAGAACCAAATAAATTTTCATTATTACCTTAATCCCAATATACTAAGTATTATACTTTATTTATTTATATGGCTAGTTTTTGACCCGATGTAGTCATCGTCTGTATTTAATGTAAAAACGTTACCAATTAAATTGATAATGACATTAAATTAAAAATAATTACGAATCAGGTGAGTATTCCTCCAAGATTATAAATTTTGTGTACAGGTTGCTCTTTTCGAGCCCTTCTAGGTGGAGGTGAATGAAATAACAACTCAATATGTTGTCAACGCCGACGTTTCGCCCCCTATGCGTAGGGCTTTATCAAGGCTAAAAAATTTTTTATTTAATATAAGACATGAATGTTATACATAAACTAATACAAATTAGAAATTAAAATTAGAAAACGGTATACATTAATTATTGTAATAAGGAATTTTTTTAATACAATTAAACAAAATATATTTTTTTATATACAGTGTGTCCAAAATTCGATGCTCACCATTGGTATTTTGGAAACGGTAAGAGTTACAGGGTCGGTTAAATGGAACAATATGGAGGTATTTATCTTACCTCTTCAGACCTTCTCTTGTTTTTCCAAAGAAATGCGTTGCCTACTAGATATTGCAAAAAAGTGAAAATCGGCATTTTCTTTAAACTTGCGTAGAATCCACACTATTTATCCTATCAAAAATATGTAAACATAAAAGTTGTAGACATTTAGATATTGAATAATATGCGTCATTAAAATATTTTTTGCTTGCATCAGTAGCGAAATATGACCCAAAGTTGCATTTTTTTAAATGGAAATGATAATTTATTTTTATACAGTTGAATTACTTGATTTTTTCCTTTTCAACGATATAAGGTTCGAGCTATTTATCTTGTGTACTTTATAAGATATAAAGAAAAATCATTTTTGAGGCAGATTTATAATGTTACCAAGTTGTAAAGCAATAATAACAAAAAACATAACGGGTGGATAACATCGTAAAACGAATGAGTTTTCCTATAAAAGATTCTCAATAGTGCGGCCATTGACTTCTAAACATTTTGTGTAGCGTTTTTCAATATTTATTCGGCAATTCATTAATTGACGGACGCTAAACTTGAATTAAAGGCCTTCATGACGCTCTGCTGCAAATCATTAACGTTCTCATAATTCGACAACGTATACTAAATTTTTATGTGTCCCCACAGGAAAAAATCTAGTATGGACAAATCTGGTGATCGCGCAGGCCAACGTATGGGACCGTTTGTTCCAATCCAACGGTTTCCAAATCTTGCTGATAAATATTCAGTGACGATCCTGGAATTATGGGCCGGGGCGCCGTCTTGCTGAAACAAAATACTTCTTTCTTCTTGAATAGGTAGCTTCGTCCAATGCATCTTCGACTTCGGCTTGCAGCAGTTGAAGATATCTAGTCAATTAAGCGTTTGATTATAAATAAATGGACCTATCAAACGATTTCCCAAAATACCGCACCACGTTAAATCCGAATCAGTTCTTGGAAACGCGATTCTCGAACTATTTTCGGATTTTCATTATTCCAATAATGATAATTATGCCGATTGTAAATGCCGTTGTTTGTGAATCTACTTTCATCGCTCCAAAGAATTTTTTTTAGAAAAAGAATTATCGTTTGTAACTTCATCCAGGTACCATCTACAAAATGTAACTCTTCGAGCATAATCATTCTCTTTTGATATGATGGCATATCATTGGCTTATAAGGATAGAAATTTCTTCTTTTTATAAAACATAATGTACTGAACTTCTTGCCATACCACTGTCATTCGAAATTTTTCTTACTGAAACGGAAGGCTCAACATTAACAGCGGCTAGAACAGCTATTTCAGCATCCTCATTGTCTTTTGATAGGTTGTAGGACGAATGGCGGTGAAGGATCCACCTTGTCGAAGATTTTGTCGAGTCGGGAAAACAAAGTTCTGTGAGGTTGCCTTCTTTCGGGGTATAAGTTGTGATATTCATTTGCTGCCGCAGTTGAATTACTATGGCATCTTATGTAGACAACAAACATGTCCGTTTTTTCATGGTTTGAAAACTGCATCATCAATTTTGAATATGAATAGCTTACTACAACAACTACAAGTTCTGACACGATACTACTGTAACAATATTATTGACAGATTTGATGTGCAGTTGTTTGTTTCTTAAAAATTTGCAATCATGGATAGTGTGATGTGCTTTAAAATACATCTACAGATCTCAAAAAACGATTTTTCTTTATATCTTCTAAAGTACACAAGATAAATAGCTCGAACCTTATATCGTTGAAAAGGAAAAAAATCAAGTAATTCAACTGTATAAAAATAAATTATCATTTCCATTTAAAAAATATGCAACTTTGGGTCATATTTCGCTACTGATGCAAGCAAAAAAATATTTTAATGACGCATATTATTCAATATCTAAATGTCTACAACTTTTATATTTACATATTTTTGATAGGAATAAATAGTGTGGATTCTACGCAAGTTTAAAGAAAATGCTGAATTTTCACTTTTTTGCAATATCTAGTAGGCAACGCATTTCTTTGTGAAAAACAAGAGAAGGTCTGAAGAGGTAAGATAAATACCTCCATATTGTTCGCCCAGTAATACGTAACC
>JALBCR010001375.1:0-89134 GCA_030710515.1 Abscondita cerata | reverse complement strand
CCATTTTTCCTGTGGGGACACATAAAAATTTAGTATACGTTGTCAATTATGAGAACGTTAATGATTTGCAGCAGAGCGTCATGCAGGCCTTTAATTCAGTTAGCGTCCGTCAATTAATGAATTGCCGAATAAATATTGAAAAACGCTATACAAAAATGTTTAGAAGTCAATGGCCGCACTATTGAGAATCTTTTATAGGAAAACTCATTCGTTTTACGATGTTATCCACCCGTTATGTTTTTGTTATTATTGCTTACAACTTGGTAACATTATAAATCTGCCCCAAAAATGATTTTTCTTTATATCTTCTAAAGTACACAAGATAAATAGCTCGAACCTTATATCGTTGAAAAGGAAAAAAATCAAGTAATTCAACTGTATAAAAATAAATTATCATTTCCATTTAAAAAATGCAACTTTGGGTCATATTTCGCTACTGATGCAAGCAAAAAAATATTTTAATGACGCATATTATTCAATATCTAAATGTCTACAACTTTTATATTTACATATTTTTGATAGGATAAATAGTGTGGATTCTACGCAAGTTTAAAGAAAATGCCGATTTTCACTTTTTGCAATATCTAGTAGGCAACGCATTTCTTTGAAAAACAAGAGAAGGTCTGAAGAGGTAAGATAAATACCTCCATATTGTTCCATTTAACCGACCCTGTAACTCTTACCGTTTCCAAAATACCAATGGTGAGCATCGAATTTTGGACACACTGTATAGTTTGCCTGCGGTCATTGAGTTGAAAATAAAAGAAAAATTTTTATTATTGGATTTTACACTCAAAAAATAATTCTTTACAAAAAGTCTCTGCTTGTCGAAATATTGTATTTCTAATATTTGAATCCAAGATCAGAAGTAGTGTTAATGAATTAATAAAATGGAAGACCTCAACACCTATTGTTCTTCCTTTGGAATAAAATTACCGTAGACTTTTACAAATCGTTGAGGGTACATTTATTTCATTTACTGCATTCCACTGTATTCTTTTCTTAATGACTTCTGAGGTCATGCGGCCAGTCATTCGCATAAACCTTTTGTTTTAAAATACCCCATAAAAATCCATGGGTGTCAGGATCAGGTGATCTCGCATGAAAATGAATGGTCGAAATCTTCCCATCCATCGTTCACCAAAGTGATGTGTTAACCACTGTCGTACCAAAGTATGCAATGGGCAGGGCAAACCATCCTGCTGTACAATGACACCTAACTAACTTTGTCAATTGTGGTGGATACATGATTTTCATTTTAAATTTAAACTTAAAAAATAATACTTTTTCATAAAATTGTGTCTACTTCTCTCCTAACGTTGTTTCACAGGTTCATAATTTATTTTAAGCTACTTTCGTCTGATTTTAGATTTATATATTGCAAATATAATTTTTTGACAAGCAGAACTTTTTATAAACAATGACTTTTTGTGGTAAAATAATAAACATTTTTCTTCTCTTTTTCAACTCAATCCACACTGTATATATATCGTAAATAGCGAATTTGAGTTATATCACGTGAAAGCTACATTTTTTTTCTTTCTTCCTTCGACCATTTGAACAAACTGGGAAGCATTTATATACTTAAAATTCAAGTAAATTGGCAAAACTATCTAATTTTTAGATCAAATTAGGCTGGCTGTTTGTAGTTCATAATAGCTACTTTTCCTAAAAATTTCAGCTCAATCTGTCAATATTTGACCGAGTTACACGCCATTGAATTTTTCCGTGTTTTTTTTTGTATACTATACATATACATAACAGGAAGGGCGATGAACAGAGTATTGCTACTTTGTGGTGTGGTCTCCGTTTGGAATGTTAGTTGAAAAGGTTTGTATTCCATTGGTTTCAGATTATTTTTGATAATTTACCATGTTTTCTAGATTTACCGAAACACGTCGTTTTAGAATAACCAAATGGTCTCACGTTTGAAAACATTTTATTATGAGGGGTTTGAAAATTTGGAATCCAAAAAAATAACTTAGTGGTTCTGGCTGAACAACCTAATCCTAAACACTAGTTTCCTATCCACAAAAATTAAAAAACTCAACAATATGAAGAATTATAGACCAACTTCAATAATACATTTTTTAAATTTAAAGTTCAAGTTCATATGAAGAGTTGACGAGAAAAACGATGAAGATGTAGAATTAATGAAAATTGTATTGGTGGTCGCAAATTATTCGTTATTCTAAAGTATTTTATGTGTATTTGCGTCAGCGAGATGAACATTGACGGTATGTTGTTAACACAAGTTTTTGAAAAGCATTAAGCGTTAAAAACGATGAGAGTGCTACGTGTTTGAGCGAATATTGATGAAGGTGTTGATAGTTATTAGGAAGTTATTAATATTCGTGTAGTGTCTGTTGTGATAAATCTGCAACACGTAGTATAGCCTCCATCGCTGCCTGTTTCAAAGTATTCGTAAGTTTGCATTACATTCTAAGGGTTCAGCACATTCAAACCGGCCTTGGGCCTTAAAGGTAGATTATCTGTTGGCCGAACGTCGGCCGGTGGGTCATTTGCTTATCTTACCATTAATCGTAGCCTACAAAGCCCCAATATTAAACTTCATTAATGCCAATACATTGTGTTTGTTGGGACTATAAGTCAGAAAGTTGCATTATTCCTTTCGAAAGTTTAGTGCTTTATTTGCCTAACGAACTGGATACGAAAACTGTATAGCATATATCTGGAAAAGTACAAGTGTCCCAGTATTATATGATTCATATCGAAAAATGTTCATAAACAATTACAACATCTCTTTTGGCTATTGGGGATCTGCCACGTGTAGAACGTGCAATGAATATACATCACAATTCTAAAAAACAAAAAGTGCAAAAGAGCTGATACAACTACTACTAGAAAAACTACTACACACGGAGAAAGCTAAATTTTTTTTTTATCAGAGAAAAAGAAATAGTAGACTATGTCTAAAAGAAGTGGATTGTGACACAATAGCATTCGATTTTCAAAAAAACTCCGAACAACACCATCAACGACCACAACCAGCCGTGCATGCTGAACTTACACTCGAGTTCTCTCACTACTGAAGAGTCCCAAAAGAACGAAACAGTTGTCGAGTGATTGTTAGTGTTTGTTCCGCAATTGTACAATCTATTGCAAATTTGCATAGTATTAGAATAAGCAATAAGCGTGCTTGAATAAAATAGTAAAATATAATGTATTCGAGTTAGTAATATTAAAATGTGAAGTGACAATTGGTTATATTCAAATAAGATTATATTTCATACTGGAATTTGACTTGTCAGGTAGCAAATTTTCTATAGCGTTTGGGGCAATTTTTCTTATTTGAGGAGGTGTTTGTGATAAATTTTCTTCAGAATTCATTTTATTAAATTGCATCATCACGTATAAACGAAAATATAAAAAAAATGACGCCTTCACATTAAATTTGTTTCATAGCCGCCTAAAGTGACGACAGAAAAATTCTATCAACCAAAATTCCCAGATGTGAAATTTTTATTTTTTTATTGTATAAAATGGCAAAATAGAAAAAATGTATAAAGTATTCGTTGCAGAAGGCAGCAGAATACAAAATGTGTATCATGTTAATGATATTTATACAAAATAATAGGTAATTACGTTACCATTGACGAAATGCCTGAATTTTTTGAGACGAATCTGATATTGCGGGAACGAGTGGAGCGAGTTCCGCAATATCAGATGAGTTACAAACAACCATGTTTCAATACGTGTAACATACACTATTTTTTTCTAATTTTGAAGAAAGTAACGTTTAAGAAAGAAATTAAACCTATTTCGAATTCAAATTCTAATCAAGTGTGACCGTTTCCAAAACCATATCAAAAACAAATTTAACAAGTGCGAAAAATTAGTTTCTAAAAGTGTAGTTTGACACCTACTTTGATTATGAAAAATGTCACTGTATATGTCAAAATTAGAACAACTCGTTTTTCTCGTTATTTTTTATACAGTGTCTCCACGAATCCCATCCTATAGGTGAAAATTCTTTTAATTTTAGTTTTAGCGAAAAATGTCCTTCTTGATGAAAAGTTTTGCTTGTTCTGAAACCCCATAAAATTCGAAGAATTATAGTAACTATCAAAAATAACAATACAGAATAAACATGTAAGAAAAACTAACAGTAACATTAAACAAAGAACATCTATTCAACATATCTCCTCCAACTTCAAACATCTCTGAATTCTCCTTCTAAATTATTTATGTTGCTTCGTAGCATTTCTGAGGTAATTTCATTTACGGCATCAATTATTGGTCGATTTAAATCATCAATATTATGGTTTTCATAAAACGACAGATTTTGAAAACTTATTTATTTTATTTTATGGGGTTTCAGAACAAGCAAAACTTTTTATCAAGAATGACATTTTTCGCTAATAATAAAATTAAAAAAATTTTCACCTATAAGATACCCCATCCGTGGACACAGTGTATGATGTTATACAGTGTGACCATACGGAATTTACTGGTCACACTGTATAATGTTTGTTATAATCAATTACACTGTATGTATTGCGTAAGCCAAAAATGCTCGTTCAAAAACAAAATCATTCCCATAATAAGTTTTATCATTGAGAAAAGTGGCAACATTGTTAAATACAACAGGTTAGTGAAATGCGAAAATAAACATTATTTTTAGAAAAGTGTAATCTTTTAAACCCCGGGCTATGGTGAGGTTAGTGAGTACAGGTAAAAACAACCGTCTATTTATACAAGCAACCCATATTGCAACTATTTCATAAATCTTCGTATGGTTATACTTCTTTCCCTACTATTTATTCAATGCTACAACTTATAATCATAAAAAAGAAAAATTACGAGGCAAACTTCAGCTACACACTTTATAGAACATTTTGCCTACTTTAAGTAAAAATAAAAAGGGTATATTTAACTAGCAAAAATAGTTGCAGTAATAAAATTGACTAACGTGCAGTATCTTCTTCTTCGCTTTCTGAATCAGTGTGTTCCTCCTTTTTGTCACCTGCAACCATTTCGGCCATCATCAAGAGCTCGGCTTCAAATGGATCGGTAGGAATTTTAACTTGAATTTTCTGTGAAATACAAATGCATGAAAGAAATAACAAAATTGGTGAACGACTCTTTTTACCTTGATCTCCTTCATAATACCGTTGGCGGAATTTCTAGTAGTTGGGATGAATATTGGAACAGGCACAGGTAAAGGAAATGGAAATGGCATAGGAAACGGCATTGAATACATCCACATAGGTGAGGGTACGTAAATTGGTACCGGAATCGGTATAATCGCCGTTTTGTCTTTTATTTCATCTAAAACAAACTGGATGAGGTGAGTAGATAAAACAATGTGTTTTTCTAACCTGTTTGAACTTCCTTGTTGCAAGTGGTAGGTTTGCAATGAACTCCTTTGTTTGCATGTTTACTTTACATAAAGTGCCGATATTACGTTGAGGAGGAATAGGTACCGGTTTAATAATAAAGTGTTGCTTAATCTGCGTTTTTACGATCGGAGGACTTGTACTAATAGAAGATTCTGAATTATTGTTCGATATTGTTCTCTTTATTTCCATTTGTCGGTCCATTTGTAGTTGCAAGTGATTGAACGCTACTAATTACAGGTATAGTCGGAACTTCAGCAGGTGCTGAAAAACAAGTTTTAGTGAATGTTTGCAGATTGTCAGTCTTTTATACACCATTTTATAAATACTATAAACTTTAAAAACAGTATACAAGATCTTTTTGACCGAGAACAAAACTGAAAACAAACCTTTTTCCGATTGTTTAGTCGTCATTGTTCTTTTCGATCTTTTCGGACCTCCAGTAGGCACCGGTGCTGATAATTCTTCAGGTTCGTTAAGCGTAATAGGAGTTTTAGGAAATTGATTTTGAAAGGCCATGACACAAGGATAAGAACAAAGATTACGCATTGTTGCGTCAGACATAGTTAAATGATACAGTGGTTGTAAAGTTTCACGACAATGATCGCAATGGGTTCTGTAACGATTGTTTTTTAAATAACTGCGTTTTCGTTCTATTAATACTTACTTTTTTTGATTGAACGGCGTTTATAGATACTTGATAAAGACTAAGACAATTTAAAGAACACATTAATAAAGCCGAGCCGGTTGTTGATGATCGTTTGATCATGGAAATTGTATTTCTTCACTTTACACCAACTACAGGGAACTATTTTCCTATGACCAATAATATAAATATTTTGACAACTTTGAACAAAAAGCTATGTAAGGCGTTATCGTAAAACATAGAATTTTGTTCTAAAACCTTATTGTCAAAATACTTTTTGCACATGTTGCATTTAGCTAAAAAAAAAGTGTGTACACATCTGTTCAAATTACCCATTATTTCATATTACCTGAGTGATGTTGTTAACAAATTTAAACGCAACGAAACAAGGTTCACCACAAAACAAATTAACTTTACTGTTGTGTTCAAATTCGATGGTAATAGGTTTTTCATTGAGACAAACAGAACACTTTGTTCCGGATTTGTGAACTTGGCGACGATTATTACTCATCACGTCATATTTTTCCATACAAAGTTGTGTGCAAAAATCTTTAAACTGTCCCTTGTCACCAACAGGTGCCAAAAAGCCATCGCCTCCTCCAGAAGACATGTCTTTCTGACAATAAGAACATACTTTAAGACCTTTTTTATACTCCTCCAAACAAACACTGCTGCAAAATTGTCTAATATCGTAACCAAATCGCACGCAGTATTTCCCAAAACAGTTATTGCGTACAACAACTTGACAATTTGAACAATTTGAAGCAACTTTTTTCTGATATTTAGCTGAAATCAGATTAAATTGTACAAAAATTGTTAATAATAATAAATCCATACATAAGCATAATTCGTTGCAAAATTCCATAGTTTCCCAAGATAAGTGTATTTCTTTTGTCGTGAGCTTCTTTTGGCATTCAGCACATTTTCTGCGAAATTTAACTTTGGCAACCATATTATCGTTGTTAACGCCAGAAGTTAATTTTTTTACACGTAAATCGCCCTCGGAACTCATTACTACTTTATCCCCATACCTTCGTTTAAAATTGTTTAAACAACCGTCGTCACAAATATAAGAAACCGATTTATTGTGTATTACGGAATATTTGATTTTCGTGCTTAAATCAAACGTGGATAAGTTTCTGGTTACTAAATAATAACAACATACTTACCAAACAGCACTGCAAACAAGTATTAACATTTTCATCAGTGCATAAAGACACAATATAATTTTCTATATTAGAGCTCTTCCGTTTATCTGGCGAAGCTTCTCCAGAAGCACTGTCAGAAGATGGATCACTGGAAAACGCTTCAGACTCAGAGGGATCACACAGCGGTATCATACCCGCCGCGGCATCTTTTTCTGCTTGAGAAATAACCCGTTCTGTGTCTGGTATGATACACATTTCTTCGCTGGCACCTTGACCTTCATCAACTTGTTCATCAGCAAGTGTTTCGTCGGTAGGGATTGCTAAATCTTCGACATCGTCCTCCATCGGAACCGGAGTATCGTCCGAAGCGATTGGATCTTCTTGAGGTTCGGGCTCTTGAAAATCTTCATCTTGAGTACCTAAAAATTCAAATGTAAGTAAAAACTTAAATTGTACTAACTAAACATCTACCGTGTAAAGTCGATTCGGTGTTCTTACCGTTTGTACCTTTTTCAGTCTGTATCGACATGTACAAAAATTGGATTACTTTTTACCTTCTACTTCATTATTAACACGGTCGACGTTAGACGTTACAATCGTACTTTCGGTAGTATCATGTACAACCGGTGTTACAATCGTACTTTCGTTAGTATCATCTACAACCGGTTCTTTTTCAGTGTCATCTGTGTTAATAATGTTTTGACTCGATACATCGTCTGATTCTATCCCTGGAGATTTTCCAGCATCTTTTGAACTAGTTATATTGTTGTCGAGTTGCTTATTATTCGCAGAGTTATCAGCACGAGTTTCATCAAGTTGAGATTCGTTCGTTGTATCCATATGTTCATCGTTAAATTGAGTTTCAATAGTAGAACTTGGTTGCTCCACTAATGGGTCTTCACATTCAATATTTTTCTCTGGTATACTTAACTCCTCAACCTGTTCTTCTGACGTACTACTGAATGTTATTGGTGTATTTTCAACTTCTTCAAATTATTAACGTTTTCTGTATCAAGAACGCATACAGTTTCACTTTTCACCTTCTACCGGGCCTCCTTTTCCATACCAACATCATCTTCACTTTGTTCTATGCTATCCATTTCGATGAGGTCAACAGGTCTTTTATTCGCATCATCTTCAGTTTGTTCTATGCTATCCATTTCGATGAGGTCAACAGGTCTTTTATTCGCATCATCTTCAGTTTGTTCTATGCTATCCATTTCGATGAGGTCAACAGGTCTTTTATTCGCATCATCTTCAGTTTGTTCTATGCTATCTATTTCAATGACCTCTACGGGTCTTTTATTCGCATCATCCAATTCTGCAGTGAGTTTGTCTGTATTTTCTAATACCTCCGAATTTGAATTATCTACGCGAACTTCTTCAATTTGACTTGTTGTAGATTCTGCTCCTTCATCTACTTGCATTTCCTCTGTTTCAGGTTCTGATTCTTCTACAATGGGTACTGTAATTTCTTCATTTTGCACTTCTTCGGATTCTGAATTCGTGTCCGTTAAGTCAACCGATTTAATTGTCGATTCGTTTAATTCGCTTTCCGTTTGTTCAATTTCGGGTATGGATTGTTCCAATTCATTTTGTCCTTCGTCTGATTTCCTTTGTTCTTCTCCAGATTCGGAATGCAATTCTGGTTTAGATTGTATACGTTCTACGTCAATCGGAGTTTCTTCGGCATGTACAGATTCTTTTTCTGATGCTAGTTCTTTGAATAATGTTGGGGATTCTAGTTCTTTGGTTTCATCTGGTAGTAATTTAAATTCCGTATTGACCGTCGGTTGGGATTGTGCTTCACTTGTTTCATCAACAGTTTCGCCTTGCTCCCTTGTTTCGATTTGCGCTTCTGAAGCTTCATCGTCTTGTATTTCCACTGTCTCACGTTCAGATTTTCGAGAATTTCTTCAACGTGGTCGGTTATTTCTAACGACGCTTTAGGTATTTCGATAACATCATCACTTACATGTTCTGTTGCTTGCAATGTCTCGTCTTCTTCTTGTACTTCATCATTTTGTATTTAGCATTTCTTTTGGGATTCCAATTGAACTATTTCATCTATTTGCTTTGCAGATTGCGCATCGTCAGTTGATCCTCGATTTGGTCTTCCATCAATTCTTGAAGTCTCAGTTTCTTCAGTGTGCGATTCTGGTACATCGGAAGGAATATCGTCTTTTCTTTCTCGTCATCTGTTTCGGATTGTTTTTCTTCATCCAACATCGATTTACTTTCTTCCGTTTCTTTGCACTATTATCGGTTTCGTTTCATCGCTGTGCCACTCGTTTCGCTTATACTTTCATCGGAATCGGTACCTGTCGCAATATCTTCGTTCACAGTATCCAATGTTTTG
This sequence comes from Abscondita cerata, assembly GCA_030710515.1. NCBI lineage: Eukaryota > Metazoa > Arthropoda > Insecta > Coleoptera > Lampyridae > Abscondita > Abscondita cerata. The sequence goes on along the minus strand of JALBCR010001375.1, from coordinate 79,621 downwards.
TCGGAAACAGATTCTTTTCGTCTTCAAGTTTTTCTGAATTATTTTCGTCAGTATCTTCGCTCCCCGTGTCCAATGTTTTGTCAGAAACAGATTCTTTTTCGTCTTCCTTGGTTCTTAAATCCCACGCGTCCTCCGGTTTTTCTAAATTATTTTCGTCAGTATCCATCGTTTCACTTTCAGACTGTGTATGTTCTTGCGTTTCTTTGATAATTACAGACTGTGACAGAGGTACTTCCATGTTAGAATTTATTACATCGGTTTCTACTGGAAGGGAATCATCGTCTTTTACACTACTTACACTATCTTCACTTATAATTGTAGCACATTCGTCCGACTTTTTATCGTCCTCGTCAACGTCCATCTTATCGATTTTATGCATTTCGAATCTGTGCTATAATCTAATAAACTATTTTGTAATACTTCAGTACTTTTATCTATTGTTTTTTCATTTTCCGATGGTAATGGTATATCTTCTACACGTATTATACGACTAGTACTATCCAAATTTGTATGTCCTACATTATAAGAATCTTTTGAACCAATAATTGTATTTACTGACGCAATAGCATCGTTACTGGGATTGTGTGCAGCAAGATAATCTATCATCTAAGTCAGTTCTAACGGTCTCTTCCGAAGGATCGTTTACGTATCCTATATTACCACTTATAGAATCTACAGTGCATCTTTAACTACGCCTTCTGATGTATCCATGTTTTAAAAACTAAATAATTTTTTTTTTATAGACACATTGATATGTAAGTGAAATAACTCTTATTGGAATTTATCACGAGAAACATAATACTTTACTCCTAACGCAGGATCTAAAATTAAAATACAGAAATTTAATTAGTACAAGAAAATTATTAAATTGAAATATAACAATGAAAAACATTCGCTATTAATTTATTCTTTAAAACAAGTATTTTGAGCAGAACTTCTCATCGTTCTGATACTAACAAGTGTAAAAGAACACCGAAAGTTTTGTACGACCACATAAAACAGTTTGCTCTGAAAAAAATAAAATAAACATCTAACAGCGTCGCATTTAAAAATTTTGATAAAGAAGTGAAAAAAAGGATACGTTGCGTTGTAGGAAAAAAAAATTAATGCCGCGAAGAATTTGAAAAATCGAATTATACATTTCAGTAACGGTCAACAATTGTTAAATGTATCTAACTGGTAAGCCCTTACACGAATGCTACCTACTATCCTTCGTCGGAACAAAACGATGTTCGGCGTACGCACGTTTCTTTTAAGACTACAACTATTTTTTGATTTTATAAATAATTACTGAGATAGACTAACTATTACATGACACTAATTGTTTTAACAATATCTTCACCAATATCAATTATACAAAAAATTATGAGAGAAAAGTTGCTGGAAATTTTATTGTGTATAACTATTTTTTGATCCGATAAGTAATTACTGAGATATGAACATCGCGTGACAGTATAAATTATAAAAAACTGTAAACGAAATTTAATTTATGTTTTTTTATTAGTAAAGGGTCCTTTTTTGAACATTATAAATATGTTTTCGCATCGTTTAAGTTAGAATAGAAGAATATAAAAATTTCGAAAAAGATAGGCAACCAACCTACACATTTTTAAAATTGACACTAATCTCCAAGAACATTAATTAAACAAAAAAATTGTGAAAAGAAAGTTATTGTACATTATAACATTACATTGTAGGTATACAAACTTTATTCGAATTATTTTAGTGTGCGTATGTTGTAACCACTACATTTTTTTATTTCGCCTCAGCACATAAAATATTTTAAACCATAATAAAAATATTTAATTGAACCCTTTTGTAGGTATATAACACACATTGGAACAATGTTAGAATGTAATATGTGCAAAGTATTTGGTGTAATCGTAAATTATTCGGATAACATTAATACATCGATTACTATATAAGAACTATTTGCTTCTTCATTTTCATCAGAAGCTGCAGTAAAGAATCAAATAATGCTGAAAAACTATTTTGCCTCAGCCTGGTTGCTTACATTCACAGAAAAAATAATCTGTTTACATTAATTTGACAGGCTTATGTGTTCCCAACTTCGGACGCGAAATTGTATTCCTCATCTCTTTTTTATTTTATTAAAAGGGGCGTTTATAAAAAAATTACCAAAAAAACTTACATGATGGCGTGCTATGTATACGTCCATAATATTTTACGCTTTTTTGCATTGGTAGATGTCGCTGGTGAACTATCTGCAGAAACCTTTATCTTCAGGTAATTATTTCTACTAAAATATACAGGGTCCGGCATTCGAGCGTGCATTAAAAGTATATGGAGAACTAATTCGATTCATTTCCTGAAAACAGTGCTGCGCCTGTTTTCGACATCACTGAACTCAGACAAAATATTTTCGTTCATACAGCACTTCCGGTTGTACCGGAAGTAGCGGTCAACTTTCTTATTCCAAATGGAACAAGCTATTTTTATTTTATATTCAGATTTTACGTAAAATTTAAGGTGTATTTTAATTACTATACCATACCTAAAAAATGACTGGTTTTTTAGTTATATCGATTTTAAAAAAACTTAAAAATCATGCTGAATTGTTATCGTTCATATCTCAAGATTATATCAATATTTTAGTTCCTAATTTGTTGTGGCAATTGTCGATACGTTACAGTAACTCACATATGAATGGAAACTCGAATTGCATGTACAGGGTGATGAAAATTCTCGTGCCAATATGAACAACTTTCGACCTCAAAAACTTGCTCAATTCAAATGGGACACCCTATGTTTTTAATTATCAATCGATGTCTTTTGTTGCCCCTTTCGATACATACTAACAAGTCCTATGCTTAAATTGATGATTATAAACACAGGGTGTTCTTAAAACCGAATTGTTACTATGGATGAGCCTTGGGTACATTTCTACGATCCAGAAACAAAGCAAAAATCGATGGAATGGCAACACTCTGGTTCTCCAAGACCTAAGAAGTTTCGTGTCCAAAAATCTGCTGGAAAAGTTCTTGCTTCAGTTTTTTGGGATTGCCATGGAGCAATCATGAATGATTTTTGGATAAGGGTAGAGCAATAACTGGAGATTACTATTCGACATTACTGACCACTCTACGGAAAATACTCTGCAATAGTTCCGAAATTTTTAGCATAGAGGGATCTAATTTCGATTGCCGTAAATAAAACCAAAGTTTTAGAAGATAACAAACAATGATACTATTATTCTATACTTTCAGCACAGCTTTTAGTGTTGTTCGCATCGAGCTATAAGCGCTTCCGCGTGACGTCACTTACTAATTTAGACGAGACAATAATGGCTAGATTAGATTATAATTGAATCATATTAATAATAAAATAATAAATATAAAATAATAACACGTTTTGGAAGAAAGCATTGAATTTTTACAGAAGTACTTTGTGGAATTGTTAAAATAAAATGTAACAAAAACAAAAATACTGCAGAAGCAGTTTATTTGCGTAATAATACAGTTATACTATTAACTACTTTTGTTTTAAAAATATATAAAAATAATTTGTAAAAATTACAAAAATTACAAAATACATAATAAAAACTATCAAATAAAAATTAGGTATTTAAAATATTATTTAAATTGTAATTAAAAATCCAATGATCGAGTCAGTTCTTGGATTAATTTTTTGCGCGCCTCATTGTTATATTATTTGTGAGTTAACCGTTTTGGTCAAATGCCTGTAATTGAATAATTGTGATTTAAAAGTGGAATCAAACAACTTCTTTTGATGTAAGAATTGAGGCTTCCACGACCTGAGTCATTATTGAAACAAAAACGTCTTTCGGTTACCTTTTCGACACGATCCAATCCCGGAAGATGTTTTTGTTTCAATAACTTCTTTTGATTCAGAAAACAAAAATATATACGATTGGTTTTTTTCTACACTCATGGTAAATCATGCAATTAATGTCGTGCGTGAAAGTATGTATTTTTGAGCACAAGACCACATGTCACAAACCAAGTGGTATGACATTTTAATATTTATTTTTACAATAAGATAAAAAATTGTATGAATGTAAGCTTTCGCGGCTGTTGTACTAAGATAAAAAATTACTCAACCAGTTTAGTCCAGTTTTAGTACCAAAGTATAAAGTATAACGAATACTGAGCAGATACACAAAAATTACAAGCAAATTGTTTTGTTCAATCAAAGAATAGTTATTTGTATCACTAGGCCAGAAACTGACATTTTGCGAGTGCGGGATGGTTTGCATGCCAAGACGTTAGCCGCGGCCTACAAGTCCGAGCACTCAAAAAAAAACAGTTTCTGGCGACGTGATACACACAATTTTTGGGGACAAATGGTCAAATTTGTTGAAACTTATATTTTCAAATATTACTATATGCCAAAACATTTTCGGATGGTAATGCCATTTGGCAGCTGTCAAAATGGTGTCATTTTGACAAATATTAAAATACGTGTTTTTTTTTCAATTATTGCGGTTCAAATCCTTCAAACTAAGATGTAAAAGAGTACTGCAACGTATTATTTACGTATTCCAGCATGAGGATTGTACTGATTTCAGTGTCGTGAGTATAATGTGGTATTGCCAACATTTAGTAACTCTTTTGCCTGCCAAGGCCAAGAAAAGGAGTGTTTCTGGCCGCTTTTGAGTGATGCAAAATCAGTCATTATGGACGGAGAACAAAATATAGTTATTTTTCTTCAAGCTACAATAAAACGGCATATTATGGAACTACTGACAGACGCTAAAAACGCTTTTTACTGTCTAAACATTAAAAAGCAACAATTCTTTTGTTTTCACAACTATTTAGAGGTTGGTACCTCGGTTATGTCATATTGTGAATGTAACAGTAAAGTATCAACTTGATTCGTCGAGAATAAAACGTCACTATAACTCTCGAGAATCTCGAAAATTTGAAAATAACACATGAAAACTAGCAATAAACGTTTGAAGAAAAAATAATAATTTCACTTGGAGTTAAGCTTTAAGCTCAACAATGATATTGTTTAACTCCTAGTAAAATAATCTACTATTGTGTAACTAGTGGAAAAAGTGTATATTTGTTGCACGATGCATGAAGTTCGCAGCTTAGTCTCGAGCTGCAATTATGCTGGGCGCAACAACTATGTTTTTGCACATGTTGCACACAACATTGTTCCTACGATCGAAAAATAAAAAAAAAATAAACAAAAATAAAATAAAACTACTTTTACACTAGTGCAAAGAATAATTCACTTTTTTGCAATGATAAATTGCTTTTGCACTAATGAAAAAAGTGAAACTTTAGTGTATATCTTGCCAGAGAAAAGTGTGTTTTCTTCACATCGCCCCAACAATCGAAAATAAAATTGCGTTTTAGAAAAAAATGGTTCAAGCAAAAGCTATAGAAAATAAAATTTCCAACAACTAACTTTTTTTCCCCAACTTTTTTTGTAAAATTGATATTGGTGGAGATATTGTTACAACAATTATTGTCACGTGATTCTTATATCTCAGTAATTACTTATCGGATCAAAAATAGTTTTAAACAAAAGTTATGTATAATTAAATTATAAACAACTTTTATTTAAAACAAAAATTTAACCAAAATAAATATTTTTATAAATATTTTAAAAATTCGAAAATCTGTGTGAGGTCTGTAGGTTAACGGCTCTTTTTCTACATAGAAATTGCCCAAAATCTAATCAGACCTGCGAAATTAGAAATAAGGCCCATGCTCAAAATTTCATAAAAATCAGATGGGTGATTTTCTTGATATCTTGTTTACATACGACCAAAAATTTTTTTTTTTTGCTTTATTATAACGTACTAGCTCTAATTCGTCGGAAAAGTGAAAAAAAAGGGGCGTTAAATTTTCCGTTTGGAAATGGTCGCCTAACTCCCCATCTTACTATAATACTATATAATACCCTATGAGTAATAGTTTATTAATTGAAGTAAGGGACTGTCAAATTTTGGTTGACAGGTAACACGTCATGTAAATCTACCAGCATTTTTATCTTGGCTAACCGTCCAAAATACTATTTTCTCGACTGTTTAAATACTACAAAATTAAATTTTCTATTTGTTTAAACATGCAATTCTGTGTACAAATCGTAGCGATCGTAGTTTAAAAATTTGTTATTTTTGTGTGTTGCTGTAAGCTACAGATTCTCGTCAGTATTTACAGTTACTTATAAATCCTTACCGACAGACCTTAAAAATTTTGACAGAGCTACAGAATTTTACTTCGCCAAATATTAAAACAAAATTTAAAGTCATTGAATCGAAAAATTTCTAAATTTTGTAACGAACACTCTAGGTGCATTTGCGAAACATCATTAGCAACGGAGGTTTCTTCATTGTTTCTTTAATAATATTAGCACGAATTATTTCAGGCGCAATACAATCTTCATAAAACATAACCAACTTTAGTAATATTTTTCCTTCAATCTTTGAATTAGGTTCAATCGTTTCCCATATTAAATCTTGCAACAATATTCATTAATCGTGGAATATCCATTGTGCAAAATAGTTCTTCTAAGTGCGAAAAAGTACTACCCGTTGCCAAAGTACCCCAAACAGCTTCTGTATTGAGTACAGGTTTCTTTGGATTTTTCGTAGAAGATTTAAATGTTGGACCGCAAACATTGCACTGGAGAACTATTACGCTCACCAAACCTAAACTTCTTTGAATTTCTTGTATTATCTAAAGTTTTCCATTAGAACAGTACTTAGTATGCTCATATTGGAGACTAATCACATTTTCTAAAAGGTAAGTAATCTCAACTACTCTTAATCCTTCAACATTTGATTTCTCTTTTTCATGTGATTCAATGCATAATAGGTGGTTACTTATATATTTATACTTTACTGACATTACACCTTTTTCTAAAGGCAACCGCTTCGGCAATTAAGTTAGTTGCATCATATGTTTGGGAGCACCAATTTGGCACTCCATGACGAAAGCATATGTTAGTGCCGTAAATAATTTCGTAGACAATTTATACCTACTTTTGAATTAACATTTCAACATCGCTGCTAGTTTCATTATATGTAGCTTCATGAATTACATTTACTGGCAATGGCGACCGATTGCACTCATCCAAAGAATCATTGTTAGAAAATAGAATTGATCCACTTTCTAATCCTGTTTCCTGTCTTTACAAATTAAGTAAAATAAATCTATTATTGTTTTATGTAGTAGACTCATCTCTAAAAGTAATTGATTCTCTCTCTGAATTACAAATCAAGAATTTTTGAACTCGGAATTCTTTAATGAAAATTGTGAAAACTTTTCCTTCGCAATGAAGGTATACATTTGTCTCAAAACTTAGTACCATCAAAATATATACAGTTTTATATTATCTCTTTGCAGATTTTGATGATACACATTATGTATAATTGATTAGGTCCTATTTATTTAAAATATTTTCAGACTATGTTATTAAAAGAATACACATGTGTATTTTTGCATTTTTAGATGGTAATCATAATTATGAATCTTTTTATTAAGTCTCTAGCATCTCTATCTGTTACTGTTTTTGAGATAAAATTCGTTTCTGTAATTCTGTCATCTACTTGACGAAAATCAGTAGATGTTCAGTACAGACGACCTTGAAAAAAAACCACTTCCACGACTACAAGTTCTCGTTAGTTCAAAACTTTCATCTTGAAGACCCCGACTACATAGTTAACTTGTACGAGATGCTGTATCTTCGAGGTCAAGAGAAAGAGAACTTTAGTAACGTTTAAAATTTTAGTTTTACAATTATTACTACAAGTTCTCATTGTAAAGCGAACATTTTAAAAGTTACATTTTTTTACATAATTAATTTATGAAAAGTGCAGGCGTTTTAGTAGTCCTAATCAACTTCATTTCAGATAAACTCAATTATTTCAGCACTGCCTGAAGAAGCATTGGCCGTACAATGTGAAACGTCGCATTATCACTGAAATAGAGCATTTTCTTTCTAATCACCTTCCTATAGAGGGGTGGGAAACTGCGACAAAAAAACTAAAATAAAAACAAAGAGAGGTAGATAATCTCACAAAGTCAATAAAGTTGCTTTAATGCGAATTCTCGTATCTATAGCAACAATTCATAGCATTCTCGACATAATGGATAATGAAAAAAGTTTTCATTTTTTAAAATAATTCTAAAACAAGTTGATCTATGGATAGGAACATGTAATACCACTTTGCAGTAAATTTTGTCGCCAATTCGACCACGGACCAAAAAAACCAAAAATAGGATGTTCTATTTGAAAAAATTGATTTTTTTTAATTCAGGCTGAATAGTATTAATTTAGAAATTGTTCTCGAGCAAAAATTTGTATTTTAAAGATACCTACGATAAAGAGATCTTTAAACTACAAGATTAATTAGATTTCAACTTCCTTTCTCATTTCAAGTGGTAGTTACAGTTCATTTTGTGAACGTCGACGCTGAGACACCCTGTATTAGTTTTTTGCTGGTACAAATCCAGAAGAAATTCATAACATTCCATTTTCGTCTTTGTTTTTCGTTATATCTTTATTTCTTGTACCTATTTTGATCTCCTTTTTTCAAAGTGAGAGACCAAAACTGATCTTTTTTGTATTAATCACCGAAATTCCATAGATTTACTAATTTTATTTTTTATTAATAACAGTAAAAAATAGTAAAATATAATAAAATATTTGCTGCAGAAGAGCATTCAAGAATTCACTTGTTCCACTCTTATTGTATTTGAAATATTTTTTATAGCGTTGCGTTGATTGTTTAGTTTACAATTTTACTGCATTTCGAAAATGCAATTCAAGTTGCATGTTATGATTTTGACTATAGAATAATACACGATTCATTTGTAATTTTAATTAAATGCATTCTCAAAACCAGATACCTTTTGACACTTCCCTTAAAGCTAATTGTTTTTCGCGTCTCCATTTTTTTAGTAGCTCTGGCACGAGAATTTTTTTTGTTAGGCCTACAAGAACTTATACCCATTTAATTAATTGCCGACAACAAAATACCACGAAAATACACTATCTCTTCAAACGTGAAAGAACGTATGAAAATGACAAAGTTTTTGCTAGTAACAATATCATACCTTGACGACAAAGAAGTTTTTCATTCGTAAGTCTGAATTTATGAATAAGCATTCATCTAATTTGCTTTACAGCTTGTCAATTAAGAATTGGTGGTTCATACGCGTACTTTTATCAGAATATACTCGATCAACTGTAACCCAACACCACCACCCGATAACTCAAATTAGTTCTCGCTTGACAACCTGTACTTGTAAATCTTTTATCATTATAATTCTATTTTATTTAAAACATCAGTTAGCGCGGATACGGATATTTTTACAATAATTTCAATTTTATAGTACTCCAATGGTGATTTTTATAAAAAGAGTACATATGATTACTTGAGTTATTTCATGTTTTAATCGACTTGAAGGTCTCTTAGTTTTTAAACCAACGCAGTACCGAAAGAATTTTTATGTGAGAAAATGTCCAATAAATGTTCATTTGCTAAAAATTAAGCAGTGATAAGCAATGATAAGACTAATCGAATCTGCAGAACAATATGTTTACTTTTTCTTAAATTTATTTCTTTTATTTCACAAAAATACGAAGATTTGTTAAATATTCAAAGACCAAATGTAAAATAGTAAACGTATAAAACTTAAGAGACCTCTATATTTTAGTAGTTTACTGCAGAAAGTTCACCAGCGACATCTAACAATGCAAAGTGCGTAAAATATTATGGACGTATACATAGTTTTTTTGTAGTTTTTTTAAATGCCCCTTTTAAATTAAATTAAAACAGAAAACAAAAAAGAATATAGATACGAGATAGGGGGATTACTATTACCTCATTCAAGAAATGTGCAACCTGCAGCCTACAGTTTACTAAAATTTACTAAAACTGCGAAACATGATAGTTCGTAATTGTGAAAACTAGTCTTAAAGCTCTAGGAAGTTTAGAAAAGAAAAAAATCACCAATTTGGTTCGGGTAGTCTCAGGATGCTGAGATCTCAACATTGTAAATGTCTTGATTGTCGTCTTACATATGCAGGGGTGTCCTAAAAGTATAGGGACACTACAGCTTCCTTAGGTTAAATAAGATCGATTAAACCAAAGATACCTTAGTACAAATGTCCTTCCTGAAGAAGTTACAGCTCTTTAGAGTGATAAAAAATACTTTTAAGATTGGGTATATTTCAGAAATTACATGATATATTAAGCTGAAAATTGAAACACATCCACTTCAGAGGAGCAGAATATTCTCAGAGTATGAGCAATACTGCATATTGTAGAAAGCGCTGTCGACAGACTTTTTTCGTATACTTCTATCATATTTTTGTTATGATCAACACTTTTGTTCCTGCGGGTGGAGTTTATGATGGAGAAACATATACGTGAAAAAGGTGTATTTGTTTAATATACACAAAATGTATCGTTTTCGAGAAAAAACACACCTAAAGCTTTTAATGGACTATTTTGAAGCTTTTCACGTAATACGATTGTATCGAGTTACCACTTGTCGCACTTATATTAATGTACTTTCTACATAAAAATTAAATTGAATTAAGTATGTATTAGATTTTAGACACAATTTAACTAAACGTCAAAAAGTGCATTGAAGCTAACGGCGCCGGAGCCTATTTTGAGAATATTTTGTAAATAGCTAATAAAACTAATACCTACTTAATTCAATTTAGTTTTTATTAAAAAGTACTATTCAAAAAAACAAAATTTGGGACACTTTTGAAAATTAAATAAGCATAACTACGTTAAGTTCCCGCAGGAACAAAAGTGTTGATCATAAGAAAAATATGACAGAAACATACGAAGAAAAATCTGTCGACAGCGCCCTGCACAATATGCAGTATGGCTCACAAATTAAGAATATTCAGCTTCGTCCGAAGTAGTTGTGCCCCAATTTTCAGCTTGATACGTCATGCGATTTCTTAAATATACCCAGTGTTAAAAGTATTTTTTGGTTTCATAAAATATTTACCGTTTCCCTTAACTTATACCCTACATATACTATATCGTTTAAAAGCTAATTGTACCAACAATCCTATAAACACATATAGGATAATCCATTTAAAAATCTTGAGAATTGCTTGGTTGGCATTTTGCTTCGCCCTGTATTAATAAGTTTCCGATAATAAAAATAATCATTAATACTAAACGCAGTTAGTGACATGGAAATAACATATTAAATAAATACATGTTCAATTATTTCAAGTAACTTTATAACAGGGCGTTAAAGTACATGTCATTTTTACTGATAACTAGCTTTATCTTCTAAAATACCGTGTACAATACACTGACATGCTATATATTTTTAAAGCTCTTGATGAGATCTTTTCGAACCTTAAGGCTGTTATTTAAGTGCTGAAACTGGCAACGTGAATTAGATTATTGTAACGTGCTGCCACAAAATCTGGCGCGACGAACAATGGAATTATTGTTTTAAATCAACGAGTAATGAGCAATCCCTATACACCGAATTGCACACGTGCACGTTAGATTATATAATCGTGTTTTTGTAAGAAATCAGTTTTATATTTCCTAATTTGTCGGCATTTTGGTTACTACAAAGTGTAGCCTTTATCAAGACATTCTGTACTTATTGATAACAATTAGGTTTTATTAAGATTGCTGCAGCAGCAAACAATACGTTTGCAAGAAGAGAAAGAAGGACCAATAGACCACGACTTGAAAGCAATCTGACAAACAGATTAGATTTTATTCGACATTGACAAGTTTGGCGAGCGAAGTTTAACCAAGCTCTGAGTTGAAATTATGACAAATTTTGAGAAACTTATTGGAAAATATTGTTATGGTGGCAACATAATATTGTGGTAGAAATCGATCCGAGAATTTGTTTAAATTATATTTCATGTTGAAGGTCTGAAATGCGAAATTTAACTAAATACTTAACTAAATTTGGATGACAATTCTCGAGCCTTGAGAAATTATTCTGTGGGTGCCAAAATAATCTGTTATGATAGAAATTGAGCAGACAATTTGTTTAGATGTTATTTGATGTTGAAGGTCGGGAAAGCGAAATTTAACAAGAACTCAACAAAATTTTGCTATCAATTTTCAAGTGTTTTGAGAAATATTTGAAAAGTATTCTGAAGGTGCCAAAAGAATTTATTATGATAGAAACTGATCCGACAATCGTTTAGATATTTTATGAAAGAGTGGCGTGATACGTGTTTCATACAAAAATTTATGGACGTCAGAACTAATTTTTACAAATAGAAACAGACACTAGGTACAGAGTAAGGCCCATTTAAATTAAATTCTACTTTTACACACGATTTAATTTTTTTTAAGCACAATTTACTTAAAATAGCACAATTATTTGGTAATTAATATGCTGATTATAGGTTAAAAGTAGATAAATAAATTTTATAATACAAATGCTACAGTAAAACAACGTTAAATGTTATCTAAAACAGTGAATCCATTATCAGTATTACATTACTGAGTTCAGGCATTTTAAATTTTCGTCAAGCAGCACCATCTATTCAATTAGAGCTAAATTATTATTTGATGACCCCAAGCTGCGCGAAACGCATCAGCTGATGATTGTGTACAGGTCCACATGAAAACATACTATTTGTTCAATATACAGGGCTTATTATATATTATATACAAGAATCTTCAAAACTGATGGATTCTGTATTTTTTATTGAAATTTTCTGCATCAGTTGCAATTGTGCATTTGAAATTCTTACAATTATTACATTTAATTCTAATTTACAATTACATATATTAACAAGATTTATAACGTAGTTATAAAATTATTTTTTAACACTTAATGTTTGTACGTGGAACTGAATGTATCGTTCTGTGGTATCATTGACTTGTTAATAAATGTAATTGCAAATTAGCTTTACCTGTAATAATTGCAAGATTGTCTTATTAATCAAGCTATAAAGCAACATTAAATAGCAAAACGTTTACTTTTCTTCCACAAATTAATTGATTATTGTGTATATGCATGCTATCATATTTGATTAATTAATTTAAATCAGCAACATTACATTCAACATCTTACAGTAAACATTTATTGCAAATAATAGAAATTAGGTACATATTTATTAGATAAATACAATTTAATTTTAAGTACCAGTTTACAATAAATTTTTACCAAGTTTTACGTTGTTCTCAGAAAACCAAGAGTATAAACCTTATTGCACATAAGAACAGAGGTTCTACACAAATTTTTAAATAATTCATAGATCTTCATCTGACCAATCACTAATATCTTCGTCGGAGGAGCCATTTACGTTAAAGATTAAAGGTTCACAGTAATTGTCCAAGATATGCTCTCTTTCTATGTAATCTTGTTCTATTTTTTTCACATGTTCACAGACTTGTAACCACTGGTTTGAGTCAATGTCATTAATTTTTTCACGTAATAACTTTTCAACATCATTTAATTTAAATGTTACATTTTTAGTAGCAACCCAATTTTTAATTATCCCCTAGATCTTTTCAATGAGATTTAATTCCGGATGATATGGTGGGAGCCTACATATGGAATGGCCGTATTTTGCAAATAACGCATCAATCTGAAACTGTTTGTGGTTAGGCTTATGTCTTAATATCAACTCATATAACTCATTTTTAGTTGAATTTAAATTATACTGAATGCCACGTTCATCTAGCCAAGTTTTCATTTCAACCTTATTATTATTAGAATTGAGACAATTATTTGTAGCTAGCATTATCCATAACAACAACAGAGTTTGTTGGTAAATTTGGAATTAATTGGTGTTCTAACCAGCGATTGTAGTTTGTAGAATTCATTTGAAGGTGGTAATCTCCACTCTTTTGTCCAGATTTGAAAATTAATAGTGCGTTGGTGACAAATCCACTTTCGCTACCAGCATGAACAATAATTAAACGGTTTCCTTTAGAAATGGGATTTTTAAGTCCTTTATTGGATTTATCTGCCCATTGGTAGGGCGTTGTATGAGAAGCATGAATGTAACTTTCGTCAGTATAAATAATAGGACGTCCTTCAGCACGATATTTGGTTATAGCCCTTATGTATGATGTTCGTAAATAACGTACATCATGACGTTCCATTAATAGTTGCCGGTTATCTGTTGTTTTTTGCCATCTGTAAACAAATTCAATACAAAAAACTGTTTAAACAAACTCAATATATGATATTACCTAAACCCCATTTTGATTAAAAGTTTTCTGAATGATGATTGTTTCCCAGTAAAATAGATAGTTTCGTCATCTTTGATTTTATTGTAAATTGCACCTATCGTGGGTCGTTGTTCATCAGTAACATGAAAATTATGCACAATTCGTCGTATAACCTCTTCAGAACATTTGTCAACCCTTGACTTAGGAGAATCTTTGTGAAAATCCTGTCGTGGAATTTTAAAATCACTTTCAGTACCTAATTCAACAGCTTTGCCTTCTCGAATAACACGTTTTATAGTAGTGAGTGAAACACCTGTTGCTTGAGTCACGGTATTGAGAACATTACCTGTACAAATACAATAACATTAACTTAATGCAAAAAATAGATAAAACAATAGTAGAAATATTCACAAATTATTCTACTACGAAAAATACTTGTGTAAACAAAGTAAGGTTAACTTCGTACCTTTTTCATTTTTTTTTTAAATATTTATAAACATTCCATATAATTTGCCTGCTGTCCTTACTAAACATGCACCTTTTCGTTGTAGTTGCAGACGAAGATGCGGTAGGGTTTTCAAATAAATCTGATGAATCAGACATCCTGTAAACAATTATTATAAATGTAACATGAGGATAACAAAATTGTTATTACTTACGTATGCGACTTATTTCCGTAGTAATTTAGTTTTGATAAAAACTGTATAATTAGTGTATAAAAGACAAAAATCGAAAAAAAATATGCAGGCGCGATCGTAAACAAACAATTAAAGATGGCGAAGTGAACTTTATGTTTTCATGTCGATCTATAATAAATCATTCTATCGCATAAAACCTATAGCTTTCTTAGTAGCACGACGATTCTTGATTTGTGTGCAGGGGCCATCAAATAATAATTCAACTCTACCAATGAACTGTTTGTAATGATAGATGGCTGTAAATGTTGACAATTGCCTATTACATCAGCGTTATGGCTTGTATGGAACATTCATTCATAACTTCTTCATTTTACTAAAAACCACTTATTTGTATGTAATAAAATTTTACACACATTTAGTTTAATATATGCACTGGGCATTGAATATAAATATTTTTTAAATTTAATTAAGCATCTTATAAAAATGTGTACTCAAGGTATAGGTAATTCTTGGCATTAATTACAAAAAGTTAATTAATCTATTGATTTCTATTTTACTTCAGGGCACAGAATGAACTTTCTACAGTGTGTGTTCAAAAATTCATTATGATCGCGTTATTAGTTTTAAGATTATGGAGAAGTTATAGACCCATGTTTAACCTCTGGAAATACACTATAAATTCCAGCCTTAAAGAAAATATAGTATGTTCTATTTAAAAAAATGTAAGTTTATGCTGCCACGACTCTTTGGAACACCCTGTATAATCGAAGATATTTTTAAAATATGCACTCAGTAACTGTATTAAACGTGACAAATTTTGAAAGTTATATATTTTTAGTAACTAAGTTATCCTCCGATGTCAGAAGTTTGCGCCACCCTGTATATATAATTTTTATGTCACACAAATGAAAAAGTTATTAGGTAATAGTTAAGGGGTTTCGCTGTGTGTTTTAAGTTATGTTAACTTTTCTCGCTCAATTCTGAACCGACTTGTTTCAAATTTTCAGGGTGTAAATTGAATGACTTTTACAGTCGATTGTAGGTTTTAGTTTTTCCAAAAACACAGCTACTGTCCTAGGATATATATATTTTTATTAGATTGAAAAATGTATTCCCATGAAACGATTAAGTAATTTTTTTGTTGAATTTAGCACTAGCTTTTATACTCATATGTTTATATTTGAAAGAAAAAAGAATCCTGAAAACTGTTAGTTTCCAATGACATGTTATCGTGAAACAGCAATCGGTGGGTTGAGCCGACTGAACAAGGATCGGAAGACGCCCGTCTTTTAAGATTCACTATAAAAATCCGCACTAATTTTTTATCCTAATAATAGCAACCGAGGCAGCAACTCAGCTAATCACACTTGCGTCTTGTGTATTGTTTGTAATAGTAATTGTATTTGCGACTGCAAGATGACTAGAAGAAAAAGACTAGACACTAGAATTAAAAGTGTACGCCAACGAGCAATGAGGTACGTACGTAGGGTTTCAGATAATCCAACTATTTTAAAATTGTAACATGCATTATTTTCAGAAATTTAAGGAAACGTAAACTGACAATGAAACATCTTCCACCACTACCGGTGTCACCAGATATGAACATTGATTTGCACAACTTTCATTGCAATAGTTTTTTTCTAACACCAATATTTTCCGAGATATCCACCTTCTACGCACTAATGGGCCACCCGTATATACTCGTAATAATAAATATTTCTGGACCTAATTAAATCTCTAAATTATTACATATTAGTTATTAGATTTATTTATTTGCCATTTTTCTATACTATAGTAAGTGCCAATTGTGCAGAATTTTATTAGTACTCATTTTCTATAATCTATAAATAAAGTTATTTGGTTTTTTATCCATGTTTTATTTTGATAAACATGCTATATGACGAGCACATTGCAAAGACAGTTATTAAGCGTATTCGTCGTCAGGTGGTCGTAAGTAAGCATTTTTTTACTCCACGTGACTTGATTGACAGGCGTCTCTGCCTAGTAGTCATAACATTCATCCAATTGCATACAATATTAGCCAATAAATTAGAAAATTTACTGGGTGAAGCAATTCAACGATATTGTTCTTTGTCGGACTTTCTCATCAGAAACACGAACTCTGAAAACGTGTCTTTACTTTAATATCTGCAGTCGTCAGTGACCACCCGTTTAAATTTGAGTTAAAGAAAAGTGCGAAATCCCGCTTAATAAAGAATGTAATATTATTAAAAGGTTCTGGAAAAATGTCAACCATTGTATATTTGTAATTTTTTAAGTAATTTATTTCAAACGCTACTATCAAGTTTCAGGTATTATTGACTGACAAAGTAAAATACATTTAATACATTGTATTAAAGTGAAGAATGAACATTAAACTTAATTCTTAATTCTCAGCGCACTCAAATTACAAGAGATAAGTATGCCCGTTGTTTCAATGTAACCCACAGCCAACGCATTTTGTTTTTGTCAATATTAAAAAACCAGGTTGAGATTGTAACAAAGTAATTTTTAGCATTCTTTGAGTTTTTATTGCAGCTTTGTAATGACGTAAAACAGTTCTTGTATACCTTGCTGTATACTCATAGATAAATGTATCAACATTATGCCAATAATTTACGATTACATATAAATAAAAGAAACCGCAAATACTTAACGACATATACTTTCTGCCATTTTTCCAATGTGCAGTTTATTATACCTACAAAAGGATTCAACTAATCATTTTATACTCATGGTTTTAAGACTTTTAGTGGTGGGTGAAATAAAAAAATTTAACTGGTTTCAACATACGCACATAAAAAATGTTACTAACATTCGTTGAGTGAACTATAATTAATAAACTAACAAATTTAAAATCGATCATAACAGAAAACAAATAATAACCAAAGTCCATTTAAAATATTAAGTCATTATTATAAACTTAAAAAATAACAATTGTCAACAAAGTTAATAGGAATACATCGTACCCTCATGCAAATTTTACAGGAGAGACAAATATAAAAACGTGCGCTTAATGATTAATGTAAATATAAACAGATTTAAATATGTTTTCATTTCTAGGGGGCTACGAGATTTTCTGTCTTAATAACTTTTTAAAATTATGCAATTACCGAATTTTGTCTCATGAGGGTAACGACATTTGATCTACAGTTTTACATTTACACCGAACAAGTACAGGCGGAAAGCGCGGGAAAATGAAAAAAAAAGCTGCATAAATTACATCTTTAACTAAATGAGGAATTTTTCTTTATTTATCGTATTTCTAAATATTTCTAGGTTAATCAAAATTTCGATTCGTCACGAAAGTGGCAATATTTTAAAACACGTGTTTGGGTGAGAGATAAGTAAATACTACAGTTCGTTTTCAAAATTTCGATATCTACTCGTGTATTATATTACCACAGTACTGTGGTACCAGTATACCTATTGTTTGTGAAAATGTCAACAAAAATATAAGGTAGGAGATTAGTAGCAATCGAAACATGTTTTGTAATTGGAGTAGATGATTATTTTTCATGCAATTATCTAAATGTAAATTATTGTGATAAGGCCAGAACAATAAATACAAGGCGTATATATTATACTTACACCCGGCGTCGAGCTTTCTTAGGTGTCACTAGTTGACTTCATTTATAAAAATAACAAACGCGGTTGAATGCAACACCGTAACGCGCACATATTACTTCAAAACTATAACCAATTTAACATACGTGATTAAACAATTAAATTAATATTTCTTAATAAAAGTTGTTACATTTGCAATACAAGTAATCCAATCCAAGGATATAATGGCGGTCGAAGTTTGGTGTAAATGTAAGCTAACACACTGCGTTGCCAAGTATAACCCAAGCCCGGAATCAAATAGAAATCCCTTGCTAATAATATTTTTACATTTAAACAAAAACAATTATGTCTGAAGTAAAGTTTCCAAAAACCTTCATAAAACAAAATAAGACATCTTAACCGTCGATACTCAATCACATATCGCAAAAAAGGCGAAAAAGACAACCTAAAATAATGGACGACACCTAAATAAAAAAAACGCGACAACACTGCACAAACACGTTTTAAAGTCAATACTTGAAACGCTGTTTGGATTCGAATTTTAAAATATAAAATGTACAAAACTGATAACTGTAGTACCATAGTTTATCAGCAATTTGAGTTTAGGTGTATCTCATAGTGTTGCTTGTGGAGCATTACTATCAGTAAAATCATTTTGATCTTTTTTGTTTGATATACAACACGAAAAACGCGTATTAAATAAAAAAACTCAATCTTTCTGAAAGATATGTAGAACAACCTGAGAACGAACACCCACCAATGCAAAAGAAAAGATTGATCTCTTGCAAATTTTCTGTGCAAATTGATGACACCAAAAGTCTAGCTAAGGCGTAATTTAAAAGAATATCGTGCCTTCTGTGAAGTTGAAATACAACTCGGCTTGTGACGATGATGCTATGCCAGATCATATCAAATGGTTTGAGAGATGTTTGTTAGTTTTAGTTTTAATTGTGGTAACCTTCTAATAGAAGTGGATTGTAAAATTGGAAAAATCTGTAGCTTAGTGGTCATATTTATTGACACAGGGATGAAATAGCAGCAACTAGGTTCTTTACAACGGAAAATTAGATCAAATGGTTTTCAAGATGAATATAAATAGGTGCTAATATTCAACTTTCTTCAATTAATAATTTAAATATAATTTCAGTTAATTGTAACAAAGGCACTATTGCAATAAAAATCCAGAATCCTGAAGGTCAAGACACTTGTGGAAAATATGGCATCGAGATTAGGTCTAATTTGTATCCTCCTCAAAGAGGCAATTCAGCAAAAGGTTTAAATTTGTTTTAAGTTAGAAGTTCAACCAAGTTGATTCATCGTTCGCAGAATTTTATACTGAGTTTAATGTTTAAATAAAATTAAGGGTGTTTTGTTTAAACACTTTCGGTATAACCGGAATTTGTACAATGTTGATTATATTTTTATTTGAAAGAGCATAGTTTTTTTGCAAAAATTCAAATTGATTTAATCTCCATAAAGGCCTAATGGCAGCCTTATATCGGTGTATATTAAATATTTACAGATCTATATCGGAAGATTTAATGTAGGAAGAGCAACTATGTTTGCACCTGTAATACTTGTTTTGAAGCATTTGGCCCCTCATTTTATAACTTGGCCAGAAGTACAAGAATATGAAAAGAACGCTAGAGGTTTTGATGAAGTAGTGGATTCCCAAATATCATCAGAGCCATAAATATTAAGGCACGACATACTGATACAAAAGGTTATCATTCTGTGCAGTTGCAAGTATGTTTTGCTCATTAACTATTATTTTCATACCAAATTTGTTAATAAATACAGAAGCTTGTGATCCAAGTGAAATATCTACATAACTTTATTTTAGGCAGTACCCAATCACCATTGGAAATGTTTACATTGTCTTGTGGGATATTCCTGGTCACTACATGAACAGTTTTTTTTTGCGTTTCTGAAGTTTACACCTATTTAGACGATCCTCAAAAATTTCCAAACAACTACAACATTCAGCAGGAGATTCAGCCTACAGATTACACCAACACCTAATGATACCCCTATCGAGATAATGGTCATTTAACTAACAGACAATTTTCGTCATTCCTCAACTCAAATAACATTGAAACAAGCTTTGCATTGCTTAAGGGAAGATTTACAAGTTTGTTAAATGTTTTAGATACGAAAGAGTGTATTTAATCCCAGATTTTATGACTTTATTGTGTTTTATACAATATTTGTTCATTACAACATGATTAATTGACAATGTACTTTCTGAAAATAATGAAACCATTGCACTACGACATCTATTAAACTGCAAACGTCGTAGTGCACTGAACAAACGGATATACAATTTGCGATAATTTAGTAACGGGAAATGTGTAGATCTATGAAGTAAACATTTCATATTATGAAGGATTTTGATACAAAATAATAATTCAAACGGTTTTTCTAAAATATTTGCAAGTTTTTCAAATGTATTAACAATGAGCATTTTGTTGTGCCTTCGTGGCCTTCTTCTCATCTTTCTGTAGCTCTTGAACCAATTATTGTGTTACATGCATTTTTGGGGTCCGTTTGGTTCTAGGTTGCTACAACTACCTCTATCAAAATCAAAATAATCCATGTTGCTTAAATAAGGTTATATAATGTAATTTTTTTTAATAATTATAAAATCTGCTATTATGGTTCGGAGTAGTACCGTAGATAACCGCGCTGTCGACTTTATACTAATATAATATAAATAAGTTATGTAATGAACCTTCTCAAATTTAAGTCTTCACCTGAAGAAGCTCTCCCTTAACATGTTTGTTTAATTTATTTTAGTGGTAATTATTCCAAATTTAAATTAAACACGTCCAACAAAATACTATATTTTGTGTGCTTTTCATGTATTTTTCCTGCAATAAATGGATCTGTGAAATTTATACAGGGTATTAACATTTTTAAGAAGCTAAATAATTATGCTGTCGAATGGTGTAAAAATATACAGGGTGTTCTATTTAAAATAAGTCAAGTAAATTTTAATTGAAAATAGGCAATTTTTTTTTCGCTCTGAATAACTGGTAAAATTTTTTAATGTGATTGGGAAAAAACTTTTCGAAATTTGAAACTCATTTGTAAAAACCGCACATTTCTATCATTTTTTTAACTCAATAATTAAGTTTAAAATGTGTCAGTTTCAACTGGGACACCCTGTATTTGTTACACACATATAACGTAATAAAATTTAAAAACCGCTTATTCGTTAATGGAATGAAATTGTATTGTATGTGTTTATTTTGAGTATTATTTATGAGTTTTGTGATTAATGATATGCATGTTAAAAATATTTTCGAACGCTCTTTATATCAAAACTTGGCCTTACAAAACTGTCTTGCGAAACTCGTATTCTTACATTTTTTTATTACTCCACTACCTACAATATATATCCGTTTAAGGACAATAAGTATTTGTTGTGACGTACTAACGACATGTAGGGATATACCAGTGGTATCTACCTTCCCATAATACCTCATTAGGTTTAAAACGTTTCAATCGCCTTGGTTCTTCTAGTTCATCCATGAGGTTTCACTATATTTATTTGACACTTTTGTATTTCTATTTACATTCCATTGATTGAGAGGAAGAGGGCCTAGAAATTTTCAATCCGGATCACCAAATAGTTTTATGTGTGATAATGAGAATAATCGGTTTTCTATTGTTCAAACAGCTGAACAAAATGATCAAAGTTCAGTTAACAGCTTGCTCACAAATATAATTCGCGAGGACCATAATTATGAAATGAAATTCGTGACCATTGTGAAGAAATTCATCTAGCAAACCAGTTTCTTGAGAACAAGAAATATTCCCCACTTACTATGAACTTGAATCGGAAATTCGAATGCCTCTGATGAAGATGTTGAAAGGAGCAACAATTATTACTGGCGTGTGTGGAAATATCACTACCGATTTAACTAAATGCGATAAATCTAAAAATGATGCACATCAAAAAGGTAGACTTTTGGGGTACGCGACCAACAGAGGAGACCGCGACAGTATTCGCTTACCACTGTTTTGGAGAACACTGCATCAGAGGCCAGCGTCGGTCGAATACATTTCCTCGAAAAGTATTGTTTGTGAGATCAAAAATAGCGTTGAACGGTTTCAAATACTGCTTGAAGAAGAAGACGATGTAACTGAAGTCACAAATTATTTTTATTTACCTTCTGGTTCGATTTAGTGTTCTTCGATTTCTCCGGTTATTTTCCGTATTAATACGCCTGGACTTACCTTTTGTACTTACAGGCTAGCTCAGATTTTAAAAAGGTTTAATTATTAATCAATTAAACAAAAGTGTTGGATCCAAAATTGATTAATACTTTATTTATTTCATTATGAATCAATTCAACAATAATAAAATGGTTGAAAGCGCAAAACCTAAGATTCTAATTTTTGCATCAAATTTACAATTCATGCTTTTGATTTTAACAACGTCTAAGAATATGTAGTTCAAACACATGCTTTAAACATAATTTATCAAAACAGTACCTGCCAAGTGCGTAAGTATAATATGTAATTCACATAAAGAACTTGCAAATACCATGCGAACGATGTTTCGCAGATCAGTGCTCTTCTTTCGATTATTCGACTGGCCCAGACGTCTTCCTTTTAGAAATCCAAATTCGAATTTATTTCCAATTAATGTCTCCACACCAATTATAAAAGTCACACTAGACCGGCGACAATAAGCCATTATTTCGGCTCCCGCACTTAATTTTTTTTATATTTAACGTAAAAACACTCGATTTGGTACCCGTATCGATCTTTTCTTCTTAAAATCTCCACTTCGACTAAATGTTTTTTATTAAGTTCACAGCCACACTCAAACTTTTCTGTGCTCGAACACTCGTTTATCTTAAAATGCAGGTGTCCTTACAACCTCGCAATTGTATTCGCTATCGCGCTGCGTCTTATATCTAAAACTTTCAATTTAAATATAATATTACAGTTAACGAAAACTTCAAACAAAATCCATTATCTTAAGAGGAGTTCTCTCATTTTGCTATCGTAATTTTCAAATAACTCAGTTATTATACCACCTAGACGATTGCGATTTTCACTGTAATGTAGAAAATATTTTTCTGTGTCCGGGCTGGTTAATAATAATAAAATAGATTCAATAACTTTTTTCGTTAATTCAATAATTACTTGGATAAAACAACCGCCCCGAAAGACCAAACCAAAAATATTTAGAACATTTCACAATGAAACATAAAAATCATGCGACTGTTATCGTAAAGACAAGACTTAATGTTATCGTTTGAATATCAAATTTCACAACATTTACCCGGCAGTATCTACAACTCGAATTGTACATATGAATGCTTTTATAAAGATTCTTGTATAATTGACTTTCAGAACAAGAACAATGGATTATCACAAAATATTCGTTTTAAATTAAAACAATTCAAATAATAATTGCAAATAATCAATTATGCAATAATATTTTCTTTTAATATTTTACGGAATATTTTAATTGGAAATAATCGAATAAGCGTTATTTCTGCAGATGACGAACATTAAGTATAAATGTTAACATAAACAAATATTATAAAATAGTAGTTTAGTAACATAGTGATCTACAATATTGTACACTTCATTATAACTTATATAATTTTATAATCAATGCTTATATATTATACAGCGTCATCCCCAAAGTCCGCACCAAATCGGAAACTTATTTATTATGGGTTTTTCGATAAAAAGTTATTCTTCATAAAAGTTTGTGACGCGTAATATACGAGGTGCATTCGAAAATTTGATTTTGCCCAGGGTAAAGTGCCCTTATTTCAGTAAATATTAAAATATTTATTTCACAAAGTTGTTCTTTATTTAAAACAACGTCAAGATTTGAAGTCATGGCAATCTAGAAGGAATTTTAATTTTTTCCAATTTTTTAAATTGGTGGCTATAAGAAAAAAGATTTGCTTTAAATGATAATTAAACGACATCTTGTATACAACAGTTTATTTAAAAGATCTTGTAATTTACAAATTGCACAATTATTGTGCTAATTATTGTCAATTTTTTTATTCATTAGAAAAAACTTCAAAATTTTTAGCTGCAAAGTTCTTTTGATTTTTTGTTGACATCACAAATTACGCCTTTCGCCACATTTTGTTGGTGTATTTTAGTTTTAGGGGATGCACAAACTTTTATGAAGAATAACTTTTTATCGAAAAATCTATAATAAATAAGTTTCGCATTTAGTGCGGACTTTGATGACGCCGTATATTCATCGTCAGATTAATAATGTGCGTTTTGTTATGAATTACTTACTGTGTACATATTTACAGACAAAGTAGAAATTCACAAAATTAACAATAGAAAACAAGCGTTTGATGCAGACGTCTACATCGCCCTAATACAAAAACATGTAAAGGTCGAATAAAAATTTTCTTGAAAACAGTAATAAAAAATGCTTTATAAAAATAGTAGAAATAAAAGTTGTAGAAAATACAGTTTGCAGAAGTGTATCTCCATATTTAATCACTAGATCAAAAATGGCGTCAACAAAATCATATAACTAATAACTTATTCCTACTTGAAGAAAAATATGTAAAAAATTATGCCGGCATATACCAAGAACCACCTGCAACCTGTGTTATGCCAGTGCTGGCTGGATATGCACATGCGCCATTTGAATGCATCATATTTTCAAGATCTTGCTCATTCCTGTGGTGTACATCGTTACTTGTGCTTGTGTTTGTATTACGTGGTTGTTTATTTGAATTGCGAGAGTTGCTGGAGTAAAATCAGTTCTTTCGGAGCTAGAATTTTATTTCTGCGGTTTTTGTGTAAGTATTTCTCCTGACTAGCAGCTTTCCTTGTTAATAAGTTTAAGTTAGGTTTTTAATTAAATAATAAAATGGGACAAACAGCAAAGCAAAGAGGTGGAACTGAAGGAAAACGCTTATATTCGTCAAAACCCAGGCGAAATTCTCATAATGTTCAAAAAACAAAGGTATGCAATTTTATATTTCCCCATTTTCTTTAAATTCTATAGAAAAATCTACATACATCTTCTTTTTGCTATTGGCCCGTTTGATAAATGAAAATTTAAACAATGCGCTTATTTGTAAAAAAGAAATTAAACTTCTACCATTACCCAAATAAGCATACTCGTCCATGGAAACTTTATTTCGCGCGAAATGCTCACTAACTTTTATTTATTGTTTCCGTGTTTCTTTTATTCTCACGTGAGTTATTTTTGAATAGTTTTTTGCTCCTCAAAACTCACTCACTCAAAATTTTTCATCTCGTTAAAGGATGATTTCACAATCAGAACTAAGTTAATTTTACATGTTCATCAAAGCACTTCATTTGTGTCTAGGATTGCATGATGCGATTTAAATTTGCCACCAAAACGAGACTTTTCCTAAAAAATTCGCTACTAGTGAAAAAAAGTTTCATTATAGGAAGAACCTCAGCTAGTTCGAAATAATTTAGAAAAGATGAATCACTATCACCAGAACGACGCTTCACCAAACCTTGTTCGTACTAAAGAAGAAATAACATTAGAAGGTCGGCGTATTGTTGACATTGGGTTTTTGTTTCAACAGTTATCAGACACGAACCGTTTCATTGTACATTTGAAAATATGTATGTTACGTATGAATTGAAAGGGTTTCCAATCTATTCTACAATTCAAATGTAGAATGTGCAATATCGAAAAATATTTAAACTAAACAAAGAAGAGGACGATGAACAAATTAATATAAATATAGCTTTTACGTTAGAGCAATGTCAACGGGATTAGGGATTCCACCCTAGCAGAAATTTCTTCGGTCGCAAATACCAATTAGCAATAGAATTGGCTGACGGTATACCCCAAATAACAGTAATAGCTGGCGTGGCATAGGCCAAACAATCCTACAATGTTAATTATAATGCAGCATCGAGTATAGTGAGGTCTGTTTTACAATTTTTTGTTTTAGTTTAATATTATTTTGATTTTAGGCGTGTATTATTGGTTATTGAACCAAAAATTAATATATTTAGGGGTTAAAATAAATACTGTTCAGTATGCGCACAAGCTGATAGTAAAAACATAGAAGTGCAAGAACACGTATGCTATAAGAACTGGACAGGAACTTCTACTGGCATGGAAGCTGCTATTATAGCGAAAGGTTTCAAACAGAGTGTATCTTTGTATGCAGGTAGTACGCTATAATAAAACAAACAAAATTTTTGTCCGATGGCCGGTCGACCACCGTATGTAAGCCAGATATATGGAAAACCGCCGGTGGCATTTTTATGAAACTTTCCATGTCTTATTTATAATTTTGGAAAATTTACCAAAAAAATATTGTTTACACATTCTTGCTTCGAATAAAAGTCGTTTGTAATTTCATTATACACAACTTCGGTTTACAATATTTTTGATCCGGTAACGAACTACTGAGATATGACAGTATAGTTTTAACAATACCTCCACCAATATCAATTATACAAAAAAGTTTTATTGTCTATTGTTTAAACTATTTTTTCTAAAACGCGATTTCCATTTTCTCTGTCTAAAACTTCAAGGAAGCGTGCTCGCGTTAACATGTTTTGTCCCAAAGCAGATGATTGACCGTCAACAGTGTGTATAACTACCTTTGTTTCTCATGTACTATAGTAAAGATGGAATTTACTTTAAAGGCTGACTTTGTAACAATGAACATAACAAACGAGCGTCCCACAGCATAATCCTATAACCGCCGGATGAGACTGAACGGACTATATAGTATCTAAACGATGTGAAGTTCTGCGCGAAACGCTTGTTTAATCAACATGTTACCTACATTTTTTAAATTTAATTAATACATCATGCAAAATGACTCATGTGTTAATATGTTAATAGATAAAATGTTTACCACTCTACAATTGCATTTACTAACACACCCTTAGTGTCTTAAAAAATCGTTACAACCGCGAAATTTTTAATTTACGATTTCTTGCAAAACAATTTTTAGAAATACTAGGCGTGTTTTTTAATTAAGTACCGTTTTAAGATTCCGCCGTTGCAGCGGTACGGTTGGCGTTCCGCGCATGCGCGCTGTGTACCTGCATTTGTCGACCACGCGCAGACGCAATTACGGCAATTTTTGGCGCTGTGTACGGTTGTCCGAGACTGTTTAAAATGCCTCCGCCTATCGAAATTCCCGTCGACTGCTAAAACGGTCTGTTATTCGTTTTCTTAGTGCCAAACGCCTAAAAATAATCGATATTCATTGTGACATCTGTGCAGTGTACGGAGAAAACATTATGATTGAAGGAATAGTACGAAAGTGGGTTAGGAGGTTAAAGATGGCCGCTCTAATGTCCATGATGAGGAAAGCAGCTAGTGCGGCCATCTTTGTACGCACTTTCGTACTATTTCTAAACTCAGAATGTTTTCTCAGTATAGGTACTACACAGATTTCACGATGAATATGGATTGGTTTTAAGTGTTTGGCACAAAGAAAACGGATAACAGACCGTTATAGCAGTCAGCGGGCACTGCCCAAGTAACAATTTGTGTTTAACTATACTTATGCGTGACGCACTACTGACGAACTATCGTATCGCTGCGATGAAATAGTGACTTGACCGTCACTTATATTTTAAGCTTTTGGCGAAATTGCAGAGTTTGTCTTGTGGTTCTTATTTTGTGTCGAATTTCTTCTATAATAAAGTGTGATCTCTAGACGCTTTTCTAAATCATAGTTTAGTTTATACCATATATTAATTATACTCATAGCAATATTATTTGTAGCATATGTTAAAATACACATTTATACTAATTATTTGATCAATCGTTTAGGCATTAGACGACCAAAAAGCAATATGTTTCCCTTACAAAATGCAGAATTGTATGTAATTAATGCTGATGAAAGTGATTGTAATCATTTAAAGTTTGAAAATAGAAATGGAGATCTTTTCTAAAAAGGTGAATGGTGAAAAAGGGGCATAATAATACTCAAAAATCGAAGTATCATAATAATAATATAAGAAGTGAGTAGTATAAACTTCCTTATATCATAAGGTAATAAGAATCAGCCTTATTATTTTACAATGCAAGATCAACTTACTCATTTCTAAGTAGAATCGCAGTATACATACTGCGGCAGAATCCAGTTGAATTTTCGTGCCGTCAAGACATTTTGTAACTAGAATCATCTAGATTAAGTGACGTAAATTTGTCACTTACATTCGTGACGCATACGACATCCAAATTCTTGACGACAACTTCACGTTTTCTGTATTGAGTTGGTGACGATTTTTAACATTAAAAAGTGTGATTTGGCCACTGCGTCAGTTACGAATTCTGCGAAGATTTTAAACTACTGAAATGTGAAGATACATAACGAACGTGACTAGTTATCTTTGACGATGTCATGCAGCATTGCTACTTGGGTGTATTTGGTCATCACGAATTGTTACATACTTGAACGGTTCGAAAGCGGTATATTCTGTGGCTGTTTCCTGTCGTGGTCGCGGAGTCCTGTCTCGGTCGCATACCTCAAAGCACAGTATATATATTTAAAGTCTAAATTTAGAAGTTCTAAATAGTTAGAAAAGAATGTCTATGTTTGAGGTCAATGTAAACAATAAAATGCTATCATAGCACAGAGACTAGAATCATATACCAAGGAGACACTAGTGCTGCAAATTATATATCATTTATCGTAGCAAATCTGTTTTTTGTTAACTAAGTACTGAACTATTGTGCTTGCAGTTCGGAAATAAGATAAAGGTCCTCTTGATGAAAAAAATTGTAGGTGATATGCCACTAAGAAAAAAAACCTTGCAACCTCGTTGTAGTGATGTGGTTGTGTCATGTGACGTTACTGTTTGAGTGCAACGTTACTGCAATCGCTTATGACCGGTTCAGGGACGTCAGCTTTGTAACGTCACATACATAACCTTAACAAAACGTTGGTGATTTTACATCGCACTAGCGTCAATCTGGTGACATTTTTTAAATATTACTTGTGGAACGTTCATGTGACGTCACAGGTATTTGTTTCCGCAATGTTTTTTTTTAATATTGTATACAGGGTGTATCCTATGTAAACACAAAACCAAGATTTTGTATGTTTAAAAATAATATTTATTTTATTAATATCCATACGTTATTATCAGTTATTTTCAAAATCTTCTTTAAGAAGTGAATGTTTTCAACTATATTTCGATACACAATTTTTCTTAAACCTGTGTAAAGCTTGTATTACATTATACTTTTTTCGTCTAGAAAACTTTGACAAGTTTGTAAACTAGACGGGATACTAAACTAGAAATCCTTCCAACTTTGTTCGTGTGATTTTATAATTTTATTGCGCAAACTCTATAAAGTGTTCACAAGTAATTACCAATTTAAGAAAAATAAACAATATTTTGACTGTAATTGTAACGTGCGTTGTAAGACCTCCTAAATAAAATTAAAAAACTCCGTGTTTTAACGCTATAACCGTAGAAGCACATAGTAAAATAAACAAACATCAAAACACATGGAGTAACTAGTTTATGAGTAAGTGTTGGTAGCTCTTAAATTCGATCCAGCGCGCAAGTCTAGTAAGTAAACTTTGATGAAAACTTGGTCCCTTCTAGTTTCAAAACTTGGACGGAGTTTCCGTATTACATTATCAAAGTTTTGTCAAGTTCATCAAGTTTACAAACTTGTCAAAGTTTCTAGACGAAAAATGTATAATGTAAAGCTTGTATTACATTATACTTTTTTCGTCTTAGAAAACTTTGACAAGTTTGTAAACTAGACAGGATACTAAACTAGAAATCCTTTCCAACTTTTTTTGTGCGATTTTATAATTTTATTGCGCAAACTCTGTAGAAGTGTTAACAGTAATTACCAATTTAAGAAAATAAACAATATTTTGACTGTAATTGTAACGTGCGTTGTAAGACATCCTAAATAAAATTTAAAAATTCCGTGTTTTAACGCTATAACCGTAGAAGCACGTAGTAGAAATAAACAAACATCAAAAACACATAAGTAACTAATTTATGAGTAAGTGTTGGTAGCTCTTAAATTCGATCCAGTGCGCAAGTCTAGTAAGTAAACTTTGATGAAAACTTGGTCCGCTTCTAGTTTCAAAACTTGGGCGGAGTTTCCGTATTACATTATCAAAGTTTTGTCAAGTTCATCAAGTTTACAAACTTGTCAAAGTTTCTAGACGAAAAAAGTATAATGTAATACAAGCTTAAGAATTGCCCTTAATATAAAGTACTTTCTTAAAAATGACCCTGTAGTAGCGTTTCGAATTATTAAATCTACATTAATTATATCATTATATCAATACACGTTTTGTGTGTATAGGTATGTAATATTTACCACAAAATTTGCCTACTTTGGTGTATTTCTTTGTAACGTCGCAAATTCCAAAATGTTGCATGTTGGTGCAGTGAAATAAGACAAAATAAGAAATTACGTTATTTAATAACTAGTAACGTTTCCGCAGAATGTACAAGAAGAGATTAAATTAAATTAATAACAAATTAATAAAAATACATTTTTATGTCTAAATGCAAAAATACAATATCTGGCATATAGGTACTTATAATACAAACAAAACTAAATATTTACTTATTTATTTGCTTGCAGTATCCCTTATTGCTCTTTGAGCTGCATATCGGAACCAATTGATAACCGCTTCCTCAAATTTTCTTTCACACATATCTGGGAAACTTAGTTTAATTGTAAAACAAAACAATTGACATTATTATATCTTTATTTATTTAATCGTATGGTACATTTTAAATATTGTATTGTGATGTAAGTGTTATGTATGGTGCCCCAGAAGATCAGTATGAACCTGTACAGTGTGGTGACGAAACTGTGTGCAATTGTGGATTGGTTCGTCTTGGCAAAGCATTTACTTCAAGGTTTAGGAAAACCACTAAAACCTAAACATGCCAATCCTTACCCAGCCTAGTATTCACATGTAATAATTTAATTAAGTGTGACATTTTTTCCTAATTATCCGGGAGGGTCTTGATGACCAGGTCCGAAACCAAAGTGGTGATTCTCAGGAACAACATATACCTTTGATAGGTTTACTGATGTTTAAGTCCTCTTTATCCATGGTGTAGTTCTGAAAAGTACAAATTAAAGTTTAAAAAAGACACTAGCAAGGCAAATTAAAGGGAGTAGCACCAAAGGGCAATATCATTTTTAATTTAATAATAATATTCATAGGGTACAATCTTTCAAAGTTACAGCACAACTTACACACAGATAAAACTGTAAATTTCTGAGTAGTCAATAAACATTTAAAATCACGAGTGCATTTTTTACGAAAAGTTGACTGTATTCAATTAAAGACAGCAACCACTAATTTTGAAAATAGAAAATTGCAAAATGTAAAACCCTTGAAAAATGGGAACCATGCTTATTTTTCAGTATATTGTACCTAACCTTGTAATAAAAATAAAATGAATTACCTATACTAAATTTAAAGATGCATTAATAAAATAAAACCAGCGATGCCACAACCAAAAAGAAAGTTTAAAATTGTAATAGATTATGGTAAAGTATGTAATAGCTTGTGTTACTATGAGAGGAACAAAATTACTTCAATTCAATATAAAATAGGTATTTTGTATTAAGGACGTGAAGGTGGTAAATTTTGTCCGCAGGAGAATTATAATAATAATATAATATAAAATCGTGGTTTACGCTCGAAATTTGTGATCGGACGCATACTTTCGCAGATATGATTTTTTGAAAATCAGTGATGCTTTTTCGCTTCTCTTCAGGGAGGAAATGGGTTAAAATCAGATGAATGAAAGTCACACAATCAATTGTAACTATTTTGATTTCATTTGTTTTTACGTGTTTTCATACTTCTTATTAAAAAAATAAAGTCAAAATTCAGAATATCTAACAAATCTAACAGAACTGCTAACAATTCTATTATTTGGCGTAGCGAAGCGCGCCGGGACAGCTAGTACATTATAAAGGCAAAAAGTAATAGAATTTATTTTAATAAATCTATTACTATTGTAACAAACGTAGTATCACTGTCGCCAAGTAAGGAGGTAAAACAAAGCAGAAAGAATGTCTTTTAATTTATTATTTGCACGATGTGTGTCTTTCAATTTTGTGAAATCCTCAAAATTATAAATAATAAATACATGTTGAAAATACGTAGTTAAGCGTTAATAAATTACTGAAATACTCACCTTTTTGTAAATTTCACTATTCACTTAAACCAGATGTCTATAAAGTTTAATTAAATTCAACGCAATTCACCTTAACATAAAAACAATATGGAATAGAATAATAAGGTTCCGTCGATTTATGAACAGATTAATGAATAGAGAAAATATCTATTTTTAAGTAGTAAAATACCTAAGCTACGTGATCGAACAAAAACCAGACGTCACCACTTTGAAAAAGAATAACAAGCAAATGTAAAGTCTAAAGTAAATGCGACCCTTAAATAAGGGTACGACTTAACGAGAATCGTCTCGTCTCCTTCTTAATCACGGTTTAAATAGTATGTCTGTCA
This sequence comes from Abscondita cerata, assembly GCA_030710515.1. NCBI lineage: Eukaryota > Metazoa > Arthropoda > Insecta > Coleoptera > Lampyridae > Abscondita > Abscondita cerata. The sequence continues at coordinate 46,766 of JALBCR010001375.1, read as the reverse complement.
TTATTTCTTCTAACAGTAAGATATGTAGGTTGACTGAACATATCTAAACACGTGTAACGTGGTCCAACAGGCAAAATCATATAGCCAACACTTTATTTTGAATTTGCAAAATCACCATCTGTTTATGCAATAGGTTTCAATTAAAAATGTAAATAATTATTATACATTTCCAATTAAAAATACTGGCCGTTCATTTCAAGGTTTACACCCATTTATGGTTTACTTAATATTGCTTCTTGTGGGCAATGGACGGTAAATCAATTGAATGTTTTAATAATAATACAGAATTAAATTCCATTTGCAGGACCATTATCAAAACCTATCATTACATTCGGCAGTGCTATAGACAAAAACTGTAATAATAAAATGAGTAATGTAGCAACTCGTGTGTTTCCAAAGAAATTATTAAAATATCCGAGTATCAATAAAATATTCGAATACGACTAACTACGCAGCACAATTTTACCGCCTTTACTCATTACTGTGCAGAGGCTAATTATATACATTTGCTTCTTTGCACATAATCAAACGTTGTACTAACAAATTTCATTATCAATCATATTAATGTTTACAAACGGACGCTACTAAAATGAAAATTGGTGATGTCCTACTGTTGTTATAAGGCAAACATCAAATTAACAACAAATATTAAACGTCTATCAGTGGCGGCTCGTGGTCAATCATACTGGGAGGTCAAAAATTAATTTAAAAAATAGGCATACTTAAAAAAATATAAATATTTTACCTTTAAATTCCGCTTTAAATGGTCTTAAACTTGAGGTCCATTCTTCGTTCTTTAGCAGTGGAAAAGTGTTGAATAACACGTTCGTTAAATCGCATATTCCTTTTACAAATGACTTCTCGATACTCAACATCGCTAAAGCGGATAATCTGTCTTGCCCCATGGTGTTGCGTAAGAAGGTCTTTATTCTATTTAAGGTCGAAAAACAACGCTCACTTTCAACAGTTGTCATTGGCAGTGTGCACAGTAAAGTTAATAAATTGACAGTTTCAGAAAACGTTTCACTCAAGTTATTATTTGTAAAAAGTTGAAGTAGTGGAACAGCCCCAGAACTACCGCGGAAATCAGGACGATCATAAATAACTTGTAGCTCAGTTTTTAGTTTTAAGAAATTTATAGAAGGATAGTCTTTTTAACCAAATTTAAAATATTATCTGAAAATTGTTTTTGTAATTTTCAAACTGATCACTATAAAACAGTTGGCTGATCACTAAATGATCACTGAAACTAAACCGATGGTGCATTTCAGAAATGATTATGTCGCAAACTTCCAAAGCCACTCGACGCTTAGAATCTTCATTTTTACGTGATCGCTTAGTAGTATTTGACAAAATTGTAGGCATCTCCGAGGATAGGTCATTTAAAATTTTATCGCGAACTGCTTGGATTGAACTTTTAAAGGAGTCGATAAAATCTTTTACAGATAAAATGTCTATACTACGTTTTTGAAGTTCATTAAAAGTATGTCACAATGGGGCATTACAAGATGGAAGAAGTAAAAGTATTAAAGCTCCTTAAAAATTCAATGTGACGAGATTCCCAATAATTTTGGGCCTTCTTATAGGAGTTGAGGAACAATAGGGTCGTCAATGATACACCATGTTCTTAATAGCCGACGTTTCGATTGGCGATGGCCAATCTTTCTCAAGGCAATCTAAGAGTTGGTGACATCAAGGACTCCTCAAAGGGAACCATAGGGGTCCAGATCGTCAAAAAATTCAAAAATTGTTTAATTATTAAAATAAAATTCAAAAACCAACTGGTTTACGTTAAAAAGTACTTGGACAAGTGTCAATAAGATAAACATGTAAAAACAATACAAAATAAATTAACAAATAGTGTACAAAACAACCATACATGAAGACTAGTACACGAACAATGTATTGTTTTTACATGTTTATCTTATTGACACTTGTCCAAGTAATTTTTAACGTAAACCAGTTGGTTTTGAATTTTATTTTAATAATTAAACAATTTTTTTGAATTTTTTGACGATCTGGACCCCTATGGTTCCCTTGAGGAGTCCTTGATGTCACCGACTCTAAGATTGCCTTGAGAAAGATTCGGCCATCGCCAATCAGAAACGTCGGCTATTAAGAACATGGTGTATCATTGACGACCCTATTGTTCCTCAACTCCTATAAGAAGGCCCAAAATTATTGGAAATCTCGTCCACAAAGATGGAAGAAGTTCAACCAAAATATAAAATCTTCATTTTGTAAAAGCCTTTTAAACCAATCGCTTGATTAATCGTCTTTGAATCTTCTTCTATTTCGATTATTTTTTCTAAACACAACAGAATGTCTGCACTATAAACAAACACAGTTTCCACACAACGTACATTAAAATACCACCTCGTGGGAGCTGCTCTAGGTAAGCGAGCTTATACAAACTCATCCAAAACCGCTGTGCGTTTTGGGGATCGACTAAAGAATGTTGAGAAACCATTTAAATTTGCAAAGAAAACTTTAACATTTTATCTTTACCTGCTGCTTTTGTAAAATTAAGTTGAATTGGTGGGCATAACAATGTATAAAATTCGCGGCAGGGTAATGTTCTTTAATTTTTTTGTACGCCTCCTAATTTCCCGCTCATTGTCGACGCCCCATCGTAAGTTTGCCCAATTAATTTTTCTGGAAATTTATGAATGTCAAGATTTTCTAATTCATGAAGAATTACATCTGTAAGGTGTGAAGCTGTGGTTCCTAAAGGATTTACAAATTTTACAAACCGTTCGTGTACAACGCCAGACAAAATATAACGAATTATAAAAACCACTTGGGTTTTAGTAGAACTGTCGGTAGTTTCGTCTACTTGCACAGCAACATACTTAGCTAATTTAATTTCTTGCTTTATTTGTTCCTGAACTACAGCCAGCATCTAGTCAAGTAGATCGTTCTGAATCGATTTGGATGTTCCTTTAAAAACGGTTGCCTTCTCCATATGCTCCTTAAAAATCGGATCCAACTCGACTACAAAATCAATAAGTCCTCTAAAAACTCCTGGATTATCAGATAAAGCCGTTTCATCATGGCCACGTAGTGCCAACTCAAATGCACACCGCAAAATTTTATACAATCTACAATTTTGTTCAAAATCTAGCGATTTTTCGAAACATTTTCATTAAAATTTCTAAGGGATTTTCTATAAGCATTGTCTAGCTGTGTACGAATATCAACATTTCCTACGGTTGCAAAATTTACCGAGCATTTCATGTGTTCTGAAGACGAAGCATGTTATTTTATTTTCTCTTTTAAATGTTTTAAATCGCTTACACCGGATTTGCACCATAGCGAGTCTGACAAAATAATAAACAAACAAAACAGTAAAATACGTTTGATACTTCACAACAGTGGCGGCTCGTGGTCAATCATACTGGGAGGTCAAAAATTAATTTAAAAATAGGCATACTTAAAAAAATATAAATAACTCAAATGCACCGCAAAATTTTATACAATATACAATTTTGTTCAAAATATAGCGATTTTTCGAAACATTCTCATTAAAATCTCAAAGGGATTTTCTATAAGCATTGTCTAGCTGTGTACGAATATCAACATTTCCTACGGTTGCAAAATTTACCGAGCATTTCATGTGTTCTGCAAACGAAGCATGTTTTTTTTATTTCCTTTTTAAATGTTTTAAATCTCTTACACCAGATTTGCACTATAGCGAGTCTGACGAGTCTTTAGAAAATAATAAACAAACAAAACAGTAAAATACATTTGATACTTCACAACCACATATCCAGTTAGCTAAATCGTACATTACCTTGCGAAAGTTTCGATGAACATCTTTATTTTTGTCTTTGCTAGTCTGTCGTAAACTTAGTTCTGGCAAAGGACGACCATTTGCCTTGAACTCAACTAATTTTGTAAAATTAAGTTTGTTAGCACTTTTTAGTTGTTTAATTTTCTGCACTACCGACATTTTCTATTATAGCGCATGCACACGCGAATCAAAAATAGTATTTTTACAAAACAACACAACAACAGTAAAACATATCAATATAAATTCTTAAATTGATTTCAAACACGCGAAAATCGAATCAAAAATCGAGCGTAGTTGTACACGCTATACGAAGTCGACGTAAACTGCGGGATCCGGCTCATGACCCAAAGTTGATTATTGTTTCGGACGTTCGCGTTTATTCGGGTGCTGCACGTTTTTCGAGTTTTTCCGGGTAGATCTAATTCAATGAGGACAATTCGCACCGCCAGACCAAGGTTGAAGAGGATGAATTACGAACGACGGCCGACAAATTTTAAGTTATTATACTTGTGACAATCTCGATATGAAGTCATTTTAATGTTTTTAAAAAAATGTTTAATTTCTCACTTCTTCTTAACTTCGCTTGTCGTGAAAAACTGCAATGTCATAGCGACTTCATTGCAGAAACGTTATAACAATTTTCTAAATTGATATTTGTCTATTTACTTAGTTTTAACGTTTCGAAACATTATTGTAACGTTCTTTGCTTACTGGGATAATACCTGATAAAAAAATAAGGTCATTTCGATTGGTAGAATATGTATTCTTAAGCGAAGATGTTCCCATGTCATTGCGTGAAGTATGTTCATAAATATCTTATCTCTGGACAAGGAAACAAAAAATGTTAATGTCAGCATTTTAAAATCAGTGCTGCACAAAACAATGTGCCGCTTTTAAAAGTAATCAATTGTGCAATAGTCGCTGTAATTTTGTTGATGACATATATTATTATTTAATTTATGATTGAATCTGGTCTTCTAGGACCCCTTCTTTGTGGAGGTAGGGTGGACAAACAACTCAATAAGCTGTGATTGCCGACGTTTCGCCTTGTGAAGGCTTTATCCATGAGGAGCGCAACGTCGTCAATCACAACTTTGTTTGTTCTGGTTAAGCACAATCATACATGAAGCATCACTCAATAAGTCATAAAAATACATTTTAAGCGGTATGTTGTGTCCGAACGCAGGCGGCGTCCTTCTTTGACGATGGAATACAAAAGCTGGTCCCATGATACCATAAGTGCCTTAATATTAGTGGAAATTATGTAGAAAAGTAGAGTAAAAATTTTGATAAAAAATATTGATTTGTTATTTTTTTATTGCAAAGCGGTACTTACTTTAAAAACACGCCTCGTACATGCGCAGAAAATTAGCTGGCGGGAACAATAATTTTAGAAATACGCACAGGGCGTTAACTTAGCGAGCAACCATGAACGTTCCCGATCGATTCCAAACGACCCCTGGACCTCCCTCCCTGATCCTGCGCAAGCACACCCCGACGGCATACGAAGGCAACCAAAGTTTCCCCATCACAAATTCAAATTTCCCGCTATATCTTGAACTAGAATCGGTACTGTATTATTACTGTAACTACCATTCATGTAGTTAACAACTCATTTTTACTAGAACTAATTGAGTTCTCACGTAGTGAGTGAATAAAGATGTAATAAGCTAATATTGCTAAAATTCATAACAGATGGCTTGTATCAATTCTTTATTGGCCATGAACATTTCTTCACAAAACTAACTGCCTGGTTTAACTGTCGATCTAGTTTTTGGAATGTGTCATCAAATCTTTCCTCTCAGACTTCCGCGTTTCATGCATTATTTCCTTTCTTTATCGGTCTTTCTTGGCGCTTCCTTTTGCAATTTTGTTCTGTCCTATATCTAAAGCTCACTCGTTTTTTGATTTCCAATAACGGTTCTATATGGAGGTGTCCCATTTGTATGGGGTATGAGTTTCCAACTCTAATCCATTATTTGGGCAGGCTTGCGAAGACTTTGTTAATATTTTGCTATGATCTGAGAGTAACCTAAAAACGGCAAAGAAAAAAAGTCGGCCGCTAAGATTGGAGGTAAGAAGCAGAATGGCGTACTCCTCCATTTTAGCATCTCTAAAACAAAATAAGAATTTCTGCGCATGCGCTAAACAGTAATCTGTCGTTCAAAAATATAACTAAAATTTCCAACACATTAAATATAGAAAAAATGTACTCAAGTAATGTGCTCAGAACATAAGAAGAGCTATAAAAAGTATAGCATAAGTAAGAGACGGTATATGTTGATTAAAGAAATAATTAGAAATTCATGACTTTTGAAGCATACATACTGCTATGATTAAAATTTACATATACAGCTGAAGCCCGGAAGATTAAAATAAATTAGAAACAAACCACTTAAACTTAGAAACATAGTTGTTAACAGACCGAGAAACCATGTCCAATGCATACCTGAAACAAATTTAATGTAGTATTAGTCTTAAGAACCATACTTACATGCGTCCGAGTGAATTCTTCGACAAATGTAGAAATCAGTGATACAAAAACAAGTACAGGTCTCATCCCTCCAAAAACGTTTAAGAAACGAGTGTTTATAGTGTTGTGATCATGAAACACCATGTACAAACATAAAAATTAAAGCATTAGATAATCCAAAGAATGGATTCCTAAGGGTAATTTTATCTAGAACAATGCGCCGAATGGAATTTTAGAAAATAACAAATTTCTAACTTAAAATCGAAAAATGCAAATAGAGCAGCAATTAGGAAGTTGTGGGCATATAAGTCCTATAGCAGAAAAATCAGCGTAATTTTCCGTTAAGCGAATACTCACCGAAAAGTGAAAGTAGTGTTGGTTTAACAAAATGCTGTTCACCAATTAATTAAAGAAGCCAATTGAAGGAAGGAGAGGCAAATGGAAACTCCTAAAAGAAAAGGATCAAGGAAAGCAACGGATTGAAGAAAGAAAATTGAAAACTTACCTGAAGTAATAAGGTTACATCTTATGATTAACTATAAGTAATATTAAAGCTAAATCCAAATTTGAACGAACTGTAGTCACTATTAATAACGAGAACATTACGCGCGAATGCATGTAACCATTGCTTATATATAAGCAATGATGTAACGTAAAAATATTAGCATTTCGGGTGCGCAATCGCAGTAAATTCTAGAGGTCGGTTAGTCGCGTTTGACGTTGATTGATTCAGATGACCTACATTTGAAAAGGTGGTTGAACTCCTTGTTTGTTATTATTATGTAAAGGCATGTATGGGCATAGAGTTGATCGTTTAATAAATTAGAGTTTTATAGTTTGTTCATTATTATTGAATAAAAAGGAGAAGTGACTGAGGGGCTAGCTAGCGCAATAAAATTTTGAACATAAATAAACTTAAATTTAATTAAAAGAATTTAATTGATCCACGATAAGAGGCATTAAAAGTTTTTAACTTGGAGATAAATCAGAAACTTTTAATTTGATACGCGGCCATTATCGATCATTTTTGTTCTACCTAAAATATTTTCAGACCTTTAGCTATACAGGGTGTGCCAAAAGTTGCTATCAACTTTCTTATTTTAAATACAAACCTATAATTCCTTTTACATAGGTTGATTGTCCATATAATTCTGAGTTTATATAACCTAAATTATGTTATCTTATTCTTGACCGTTTTGACATGCCATTTTTTTTAAAAATGGTCTTTGTAGGTGTCTCGCAAATCAGTTAGCGGCCTTTAGTGGCGTATCATACATCACACTTCTTTCCTCTACATAGGAACAAAAACATTAAGATACCCACAGGACCTCGGGCTCGTCTTGGCATAGATGCTTCATTGGCAACCCCTCCTTCTTTTTGTTGAGTGTGCCTTATGTGCCCGTGAATGAGCTGTACGACGTGTCGGCAAATGATCTTACCATCGTCGGTTTTTATTTTGTAAGACATTGCTCAAATTTGTTCGACAATCCACTTAGGACCGCGACCGTATTTTCTTGCACAAATGTCATCGGCGGTGTTAAATTCTCTAACTGCGGTATTGCGGGACGATGCTACATGTTCCTGCTGTCTCTGGACTTTGTCGTAAACTACCGGTTCACGAGTAACTCGCACGGAGCGACTCCCGTAGTCACGTTTGGAGCAATACACGTTGGTTAATAGGAACCGAGCCTATTCGACCGACCAATCTCCTTCTGTGAGTGTGGCTAATGCTTCTTTGACCGTTTGTACATCCTCTCTATGTGCCCATCTGACGAAGGCTGAAATGGCGCAACCTTATAATGGCAAAATTAAATTCTTTTTCATGAACTCTTCAAATTCATCTGATGTAAATGAACTACCGTTGTCGGATACAATTACATTTGGCAGTCCGTGTATTGAAACCAACTCTCCATAGCACTGCTATGGTTACTGTAGAGCTCGTTGACGGCACTGGTTGCATCTCAAGCCGCGACCGAGTGCGAGTTAACGACTACCAAGTATAATTGGCCATGGAATGTACCAGTGTGGTTTATTCTCATCCAGGGTTCTCTTGCCTATTCCCAAAGGGGTGAATCGGGCTTTACTTGAAAAGTTGAATTGATTCTTGGCATATTTGACATGTTGGAATAGAGTTTTTAATTTGGGTGTCAAGACCAGCCACCAAACATGACTTCGTACCAGAGCCTTCATCTTGACCATTCCAGGGCGTATAGAATGCAACGTTTGCAGCACTATTTTCCCCCCCTCTGGGATAATGAACTGCGTTCCTTTGAGGATGCAGTTATTGTATACTGAGAGTTCGGCTGAATATTTTCTTGACGTTGAATTTTAGACGTTGACTATCTTTTTGGAACCAGTTTAATAACTCGTGCTAGATTTGCATTTTTTCAATTTCATACTTGTCACTTTCTCTATATATAGCAATAGTTCGTCCATGCTTTCGAGCATTGAAACTTCTCCAAATGCCGGATTACGTTTTCCTTTTCTTTTTGATGGTACGCAACTCAGTGCGTCTGCGTTTGAAATGGTTTGTCTTTGCTTGTAAACCAACGTGTAATTGTATGTCTCAAGGCAGTACACGAGAAGTCACGACCTTGGAAGTCATTTAGACTGTACAAGTAGTTATGAAATTTCTTTACGCCAATCATCATAGCTAAAGCATCTTTGTCGGTCTAGGAATAATTCTGCTCCGATTTCGAAAGCGTTCTGGAATTGAATGGAAGGTAATCGGGGCTAGGACCTCGCTTTCTTCCTTGTGGCTTTAATGCAGCTCTTACTCCGTAAGATAAATCATCTGTAGTTAGAACTATTGATTTCTTCTCGTCAAAATGTAGACTAGATCTTTCACTGCCTGGAATGCTTTTTTTGTGGAGTTTCCCACCATTGTAAGCGATGCAATAGTTTTGCAACGTTTGACTTGTTTTTTAGGAAGATATGAGTTTAGCATACCTAAGAATTCCTGTAGTTCTTTCGTGTTAGCTGGTTTTGCTGCATCTTTGATGGCGCGGACCTTCTTCTCTAATGGCCAAATGTTCATCTCGTCGATACGGTGTCTTAGGAATTTGACGCTTCTTGTACAAGCAATGCGTTTGTTTCCTTTTAAACGAAGTCTATCCTGCTTCAATCTGGTAAGTATTTCACGTAGCTTTGATAATAACTCGGTTTCAGAACTATGGACAACCAAAACGTCGTCGAAATATGGAAAAACTCCTAGAATACCAGCGAGTCGGGTGTCCATGAGTCCTTGAAATATACGTGAAGCCACTGATATCTCGAACTGTAGCCTGGTAACCCTGAAGATCCCCTCTATGCGTAATGACTGCTTGAGCCATTGCTGAATCTCTCGTCGACTGTCAAATGTTGATACGCCTGAGCTATGCCAACCTTAGCAAACACCTTGCCTCTAACTAGTGTGGCAACATCTGTTCTGTGGACGGCACTGGATACAGTATCCGAATATACAAATGCTAAATCTAAAAAAACAACTACAGTTTTAAGTTTTTTCTGAAATCCAGCTTCGATATGTGTTGTTAATACCAATACTTCATCACAACAACCTCTACCGGACCGAAATCCTGCTTGATCAATTGGTAATTTCTCTTCTATTAACGGGTTAATTCTTTAAAAATCAATCTTTCCAAAACCTTATAAATTACACTTAACAAACTTATTGGACGATAAGAAGTTGGGTCTGTAGGAAATTTATTTTTCTTTAAAATTGCCACAACCTTACATTTCTTTAAATCTGTTGGTAACTTACCTGTATTAAATATCATTGAGAAACATAAATAGCCATTTAAAAAAAATCAGAAATTCTGGATGTATTCCATCAAACCCAGCAGCTTTCTTTGATTTGGTCTTTTTTAATGCATGTTTTAGTTATTCTACAGTAAAAGGTCTGGATATATCTTCTGAAATAGCTGTAGATTTTCTAGATTTTCTTTTCTTTTGTAGACACTTTTTCATCTTTGTGATAATCGATTTCTCCACTTTTACTGAGTTTGAAACATTAACTAACCGAGAAGATTGTTTTAGAAGATTTATTTGTAGAACCTAATTTATTTAAAAAAAATTTTCTAGATATGATTTGTACAATCTGTTTGTTTCAGTTGACTAATATGGGACACAATTCTTTGAAAACCATGTGGAATTGATTTTTTTGCTGCACATTTAACAGCACCTACAAACCTACAACAATTATCAGAAACCGGTGGTATCCATCTAAGAATAGAATCAAGAGATGTTCTATAGTGTATCCAATTAGCTTTTGAAAATTCCTTTTAGTTTTTCTAAAGATTCTACAAACGGAATTTGTACTAGCGAAGGTCTATGTTGACTTCTTGGAAATTGTTTAATACCATTCGTGTTGATTGTAATGGAATCATGTCACGATCAATTGATACTAAACCCAGGTCCGGGCTGTAATCGTAAACAACATTAAAAGTATCTGGCCAAAGTATTGGAGGAGGTTTGTAAATATTTACTACGTGTGAATCTCCTATTTAAGTAGTTATAACGAAAATTCCAGAAATTATACTTTTTGTATATTTTCGTGTTGAATATTTTCTTTGACGTATGTTGCTATTCCATGAATGGGCTCTCAATAAAGGCTACTAATTGAAAACCTTTTACTATATCTTTATTGAGTACCTATACTTGTCACATCTTCAGAGTGTGTTTCCTGTAAAGTAAAATATCGACACTATTCCTGAAACAAAGATTAGACAAGAAATCTGATTTGCCCTAACTCAACCCCTTAACATTCATTTGTAGAATATTTGTTGTATGCCCTATATTAGTGTGGGATTGTGTTTTCTGAAATTGTGTTCTACATTTTTCCTAATTGTCCGGGAGGGTCTTGATGACTAGGTCCGGAAACCAAAGTGGTGATTTTTGGAAACAACATGTTTTCCTTGTTGACCATGGAGTACTGTAAGGTACTGATCGCCTTCCATAGTTTATATTTGTATTAAAAACGCCTAAAAACACACACGAAAAAAACTCTAACGAATATTGACGTACGTTTTGACGTAAAATGCTTTCCCTAATAATCCCTTATCAATGAACTAGCCTCAAAAAATAGGTCTACACACTTGCCTTTCTCTATGATGCTAAAAAGCAGGAGTCATAGTCAACCTTCATTTCACACGAATGACCCTGCAGAATAACTATAGGTTTATTTTTGCTTGATTCTTTACTCATTGTGTTGTGGATATCAAAGCAATCATCATCACTTGATGATTGAGCACGAAAATTTGTGTTCACACGAGTACTTGCGGTTTGGACTGGGTTTTTGTTTTTTTTGTGATACATGCCTGCTTAATGTGACTCTGCTTCTTACAATAGCGGCATTGTTTGTTTCTAAATTTACAAGTGTTTGGTGCATGTTTCTTCATCGCAACAAAAACACAGCTTCCTTTTCTTGACCCTCCGCTTGTAATTTGTTGACGTCTGGGCTATTCTCCCACCCGGTTGATGGTGTGCACTTACAGCATGCAAGAATTTTATATGTTTAGCAGCTGCCACTTTTGAATGTCAGCTTTTGCCCGGCTAGCAGTCTCGTTGAAGGGCCTCGTCGCATGACTCCACACAAGTTCGTCTCTTAGCATCGTCTTTAATGTATCTCCGAAGATACAATGTTCGGCGAGCTTTCTAGAATAAAAATATTTTAGTTGGCCCTATTGGTTTTAGTCATCTCTAAATTTTCAAATTTTTTCCATGTATACTTTTTCGTATAAGGCTAGTGGCGGTTCCCGGTGAGACACCCTGTATAGTTGTGTGAGCCTTGACCAATGATTTTAAAAGATACATCAACTTGTACTTCTGCGCGTTGTTTATGCCTAGTATTATGACTACGGCAAATATTTATTTTGCCAAGAGAATGTTCATATTAGGAATCATTTTCCAATAATTTTACCGTGACACCAGCAACGTACGGAATATTGGCATAACTTACTAGTTGTTATTGTGGATTATTCGTCTTCTTTGTCATTACAAGCTCTTTTTATCTCCGCCCGCTGTATATCCATTTTTTTTAGTAATTCAACCTTGACGTGTTGTATCTCTGCTGGTTTACTTTCTGGGTCGTTTATCTTCTATGTTTAGTGTAAAATGTTTGCCGCATCGGCATGTTTGACGACGTTCATTTTCTGCTGATATGCTTTCTAAACACACATTTGGATGGAAGCATATGATGGCTTTGGTTTTTTATAAACTGATATTTCACGGGGAATAACATCAAATTGACGTCTTTTTCTTAGTTTGCTGTAATCAGAAGGTAGCTGTCTTTATATTGGATAAGGTTAATGATTTTTATCTATCCTCCAAGCATCTACAGAAAACATATCTGTGTCAGCTGTGTAAATTTTATGTTCTTCTTCTGAAAGTTCCATTAGTTCAACTGCAGCCCCATGTGAGGTAGGTACTTGACTGATTCTATAATTAACGAAATGAAATTATTTAATTTCATCAAATAATATGATTTATTATGTAGGCAGAAGTTTTAAGTAATAATTGTTGAGATTACAGCAAACTCAATATTAATGATATACTATTAAAACTGCAAAGCGCGTTTCACATCTATCTTTGTTCAAATCAGACATCAAATTCTTACTTCAGTAAATGTATTTAATCAAATAAGTTTGACCATGGCGGTATTTCAAATTTGTCAAATTAATTTGATGCGTGTTGGATCTGCTTGGTTTTTTATTTCGCCATTGCTTTTCAATGATCAAATGTTTGTCAAAAACACTATCAAATTTATTTGACGGAAACAAGTCAAACTCACAGTTTGAAAAATGTTTGATAGGTAGATGAGAAACGGCCTTTACACACCTCACTACAAATGGTTTCTGGCACTGAATCAGAAGAAGGTCATCAACCCAGCAGCTATGCAATATTGGACCGATGTTGGTTCAATATTTTTCTATATTGGTTCAATATTCAGTTAAATCTTGGACCAATATATGAATGAAACAAAGTGCAATATCGTACCAATATTGGTAAAGTTGTATTGGCTCATTATTAGAAATTATATTGGTCCAATATTACCAAATGCGTTTGTTCAGTATTACGCCAAGTTGTAAAATAATATTCGACCAATTTCATTTCAATCACAAATCACAGTAGTTTAATATACTCAAACAATTAATATAGTCCAGAAAAAGAAATATTAGCATTATACATCAAAAGGACAAACAACTCCTACCTCCACAAAGAAGGGGTACTAAAGACCATTTTTATTTAAGAATATAATATTTGGAAAAATACTTACATAAAAATAATCTAAATGACAGATTATCAAATCGGGGCTACCAGGTATCGCCAATTGGTTTATGCCGAAGACCTATTATGATCAAGCAAATAAAACGAAGTTATATAATTTTTACATTGGTTCTACATATAAGTTCTACATTGGTCTATATTTGACTTGTATATTGAACTAATTTAGTAATTCTACATTCAGCCAATATCGGCTGAATATATTTTCTAATATTGTCGTTCTTGTTTGGTGATACGGTCCAATATTGGCTGAATGTATATAATCTTCGCTAACATTCAAACATTGGACCAATATAGAGCCAACATGTAGCCAACATTTATAGCTACATGGGAATTTACTATTTCTGGTTAAAAGTTTTGACTGTGCAATAATCTGTATTTAGTTACTTTTTGTATAGCGTTAAACTTGACTAAGCAATAGTTATTTTTATTTATCTTGTACCTTACATTGTGTAAATTATGTAATGCTACTTGAGTAGTTTATTAACTTTTCTCCTTTTTTCATTTTCTGTTTTATTACTGTTTCAGTTCGGAAACATATTCATTCATGGAACTGGAATTTTTATTGAATTTCAGAAATTTTGAAAAATTCTCATTGCATTTAAGGCTACTGGAAGGTTAATCTTTTGTAAAACATCCGCTGCTTTATACCATAACTTATCTCGTCGCGAGGGCCATTTCCAATTCTGTTTGACAGTTATTTCCATCACATTTATTTGGTACTCCCCATAGTTGCCAATACCATTTACCCCACCAGGATACCTAAATGTTGTTTTCATAGTTTGTTAGGACATAATCTTATAATTGGTACGTCAATATGTAGGTGTCAGACTATCTTTCCAGTTGGCCCAGCAAAATTTTGATGTTTTGAGCCTTTTTTTTCTTAGGAGTTCTTCTCTTTTAAAGTCTTCTTTTTATAAGTCTTTTTGTCTCTATCCCTTTTTTTTCCTTCTATTTGTTGTGTTTCTTTATTATATAACCTTTTTAAAGTAATACTCTCTCCATTTTGCTGTTACCGCGTATGGAACTTTCTTTCTTTCTACCATCTGACTAACTTAGATGTTGACTCCAAATTGTTACAAGTTCTGGTTTGAATTTTCGTTTATTATGGAATTATTTATTCTGTTCTGTTAATCTCATTTGGAGAACCAGTTTTCTAGTAAAGAAACACCGTCGAACCAGTCAAGAAACATCCTTTTACCTCGTTTCTTTACTGGTGATCTTTTTAGCTTAAATTTGCATAAAACTGTCTAAAGGCCAAAGTAGTTTACTTAAATCCTCAAATACAATGAGAATGTAAAAAGTCGTGAATATCGAGTAAGGGAATATTTGTTTCTTCACTTAAAACTTACCTGTTTGAAAATCAGTACAGAAACAACCAAGAATTTAATACATTAATAAAAATGAACGTTTTCAAACAATGTGAAGATATCATGTCAACCTTACTGATGCCAATAATAGTTTCGTAATTTTCGAAATAAAGAAAATCTTTAAATTTTTTTTAAAGGCACACGAATTACTCACCTTTTAGTATTTCCATGCACAGATTACACAACACCAAACAGCCCCATGAAAACACTCCACACCTGACGTAGGCCGCAATTTTTAAGAGGATTATAACCGTCTAAATGGGAAGGATAGATGTCCATGTGAACAATAAACATTTGCGGCAAATTTAAAGCAACTACTTTTCTTAATATATTAAAAAATGTGGGAAAAGTTCCTTTACTGGTGCGAGTTTTTCTACTGGTACATCTACCATATGTAAATATAAGCAAACTAGTCTTTAAGCGCGCCTATGGACGCAGGAATTCTGATCTATAACTTTTGACCTTAAGGTCATAGGTCAAAATGATGTATACAAAAGATGTTTGTCTTGTTAAGACAAAATATTTAGTATTAAAACAAAATTAATTTTGAAGTTTGGGAGAGTGGTTGTGGCCAGCCCCAGGGGTTAAGTTAGAGTTTCGGAGGAGATGATAAACAGACAGACAGAGATTTCAAGAAAATTATAATAATTAGATAATTGCCAGCAACCGGCCTATTTAATTTAATTTATTGCAGTAATACAATAATTACACAAATACTAAATATTTGGTTACATTTAGGTATAGGGAATGCCAACACCAAACGTATTTGCATAAAAGAATCATCATAAAACACAGGGTGTTCTATTGAAAATAAGAAACTTTGTAAATGATTTTAATTAGACATGTTGGCTTTTGAGTTTAACGGGGCAAGCGATTGAATTTACTTTAATTGCAAAGAGGCACATACATGCACAAAATTGCCGCTTAAATAAGGTGATGCACCAATTTTGGTAACATGGACGTTCATACAAATAAAGGAAGCCAATTTTTCCAGAATACATACAACGTTTGTTTGTATTTTAGTTGAAGGTCGAAATAAATACGGTTTGAAAGTAAAAACTACCACGGGATTATTATCTTGATTACACGTTATTATTCTTTATCAGAAAAACATAAAATTAGTTATTTAGTTGCATGAAACTGAAGTAGCATGAACAATACTGTTATTGTTAACACTGACGCCGTATAGTTGAACGTACGTCGCACCTAGTATCACAGAAAAATTAGTACTAAAATTAGTTTTTCTATTTTGGCTCAATACAGAGCTATAAAAGCACCCAAATGAGTTCTTTTATAGAAATTTGAGTTCTTTATAGAAATAGGACAATTTTATTCCGAACGGTGGTAACACTGATAACGTCCAAGCTGTCATTACCTTCGGTGTGCATTAATTTAAATCTTAATTAATGTTCAGTAGTTTTATTTATCTACTTACTTTTATTTCCACCCATTTTTTTAAATGAAACATATGATAAATGCACTAATTAAACTTAAACTAGCATTTAAACCAAAGTTTAATGAAAATATTGCCACCTTAGCAATTACACATCAAAATTCCCTAAAGTTAAAAAACTCGTCAAATTTTTATTTTAAAATCAATCTAAAAGCCCAACATAGAAAAAATAGTATAAAGAATTCGTTTCAGAAGGCATTTTAGCGACTCGTACTTTCGAAAACTCCCGCTTCGCGGCTAGTTTTCGAAACTGTACTCGTCTTATAAAATGCGTCTTCTGAAACTAGTTCTTTAATATACTATTTCTAGTAGGTTACTACAAATTTAATTTATTTGAGGTGGCGATTTAACTAGCGATGTAGTTTATTGTTTATTGGTGAAGTGAATATCCATACCGTCGCATCCAGAATTTGCAATTCGACTAAAAATTTGCGATTTAGGGCTATGACAATGTCCAAGAATGAAAAACGGAGTTCAGACCAAAATTTTATGCGATATAATATTAAGTATAAGTATATTACTTTGGAGTTTCAATATCAATGTATCAATATATTTAAGGATAATATAACAATAAACAAATATAGTCTTTTATTACGAATTACAATGACACAAAAAGTGGTTCTTGAAATACATACGCCTTTTTATGCCCCTGCCATACAAAACGGAATCTCGCAGCCTTGCAAAAGCACTTGAATTGCCTTCTCCAATAAATTGTTTGTAACGTATTTGATGCATCTGTTCACTCAAGCACAATCCTTCAACCAAAATATCTGCTTCCATAGCTGTAGACCTTGCACTCCAGTTCTTGTAGCAAACATGGCCAATAGAATCGATACCCTTTGCGGAAGCTCGAGAACAGATGCTGCAGTATTTGTTTCTGATACCAAGAAATAATTTTTTTTAGTAATATAACCAATGATTACTGCCTATGAATTAGCAACAAAAATGTACCTGTTTTATTTAAGTTAACCTTTACACTTACAACTTCAGATTTTGCGTCAAAATTATGGTCGTAACTTCGTTTGCTCCAACCTCCATCAACCATAAAACAGTTATCCACGGTTTATTAACAGAATCGACGTTATTTCTTCTTAGAGCTTCTTTTCGCTTTTCTATTCCTTAAGCCAATATTTAGCCAAAGCCAATCTTTCCAGTTCTAAAAATCCAATGACTACTTCATATTTTGCTATACAGGGTGATTTACGTAGTCCGTCGGTTAGAAAGTTATCGACTTTCTGAAATTCCATCAATATGAAATTTGGTACTTACGTGGCCATAATCGACTACTCTAGTCGAACATCTAACTGAAAAATTTTCAAAATGGCGGCATTTTCAGATTTACCTGAAATTGACGCAATCTTTGTTTATTTAAATGGAATGACCCTATTTTGACACTATACCTGAATTCTACATTAAACTTTATGATCAGCATCATCATATTATCAAAGACATGTGTCATCGTTTTTACGTATGTAACATTTAATGCGAGACATTAGGCTTGCAGGGGCTTCTTAAGAAATTCACTACTTTTGAATCATTGAAGATAAATAAATGATTCTTTGTGTTTTGATTTTTAGAGGTTCAGCCAATATTTTAAATCGTTGCTGACACTTCTTTCGTAACACATTTGTCATCTGCTTTTTTTCAATTAGAAACTGTCAAATAGGTACTTAACTTTTTCAAATAGCTACCATTTCTGCTTGCAGAAATTGATGTAAAATTAAATTTTAGGGCTAGTTTAATTACAATTATGCATTCTTATCTTCTGTTGCTACCTCTTTTTTTATTTGCTCCGATTTTTTGAATAATCGGTTTACAAGTAACCATATACCAAATTTCATATTGATGGGATTTTAGAAAGTCGATAACTTTCTATAACCGACGAGCTACGCGAAATTAACTTGCATAAGATAATAATTAAAACTTACTCTTGAGATAGTTTCTGAAATTTCTTGAAATTTATCAGAAGACTTAAAATTAAGGCTCAAAACAGAAAACAACTCTTCGGAATGAGCGTATGTACCACCAGTAGCCTATGTTCCCCATACTGCAGCTTCATTAATTCCCATGTTGCGTTTCGGATTTGTAGTGGATTTTTTTATATGTTCTATGGCAAACATTAGACCCAAATAATTATATACTTGATAGCTTATTACGCAATTCTTTCGTAAGATGTAGCTTTCCATATGTGCACACCTTGCTGTGTTCATACTGAAAATCTAGTACCCACTAACACATAACTTAAATCTACTATTCGGTTGCCTTCAAGTGGAAATCTATTTGCTACGGTTTAGAGTCAATTTCCACCTCTATCTAATCGTTCAGTCATAATACTAAAAGACTTAACAAACTTGATCAAAAATATCAATTGGTATGTATCTCCTCAGGAGCAAAAAACGTGTGATTTGCGATAGGTTCATTATTGGGCTATTTAACAAAACGATAAGCTTCTTTTACTACATAATGCACAGTCAAATATTTACATCAGGTTCTAGTGAAGATTGTTCAAGTGTTTCATTACAGTTTTTCGTTTCTACTACTTCATGTAATTTTGGGGAATTTGATTAAGTACTCTGTTCACTCACAACAACATCATCTTACAAACCCAAAAGTTGAGACTATTCATTATTATTCGTCAGTTCATTTGCAATATTTTAAAAACAATGATAGTTTTATACATTACTTATTATTGTAGAATTAGAACGTTTTTATTTTGTTCAACATACCGCAGAATGCGTTTTCTGGCCAAACGAGATCTTCGTGAGAATTTAGGTCTGTTCCTTCACGATTTATTAATTAAATTTCCACGTAAATTATTTACTTTCACCATTTAAAAAAAAACAATGTTTTATCACAATTTAAAGCACTTAATTATTAATCATTATCAATTGTATTGAAGAAAAATCAACAAATACAAAACCGGTAATAAAAAATAATATAGAGATAATACACGTACCTAAATTCAAGTCTATCAATTATAAAACAAAGGTGCTATTAATGAAGTGCTAATCTAAAACAGGGAGGAAATATTATTGTTTCAAAACTGACCGTAGTTTTGGTATTCGGAGAAAATCACCTAAAAATTACAGGCACCAGTGCTATCTGTTGACAACATTTTTTACTACGATTTACATTACTTTTATGGGCAATAATAAACGTTCATTAATTACAGTTGTATTTTACTTTTAGAATATTCTCAAAGGACTTACGTCGCCTAGATAACAATATCTGAAACATGTTACAAGCACCAACAAATTGAGCCACTGGTTTTGTCTCAATTACAATAAGAAATTTGTTTGTTTATTTTTTTAAACAAATAGCGAACTTTTACGCCCTTAATTATTAACAGTCACGTTAATAAAAGATTGATTTATGCTTGGCATAAATTTGAAGGTAAAGACTTATGTTTTACGCGATTTTAAGTAACGTTACGCCTTATGGTAAAGTAACATGTAAGTTGGCCCCTTAAAACACTATGTATGAGTTGTCGATTAAGATAACATCAACGATTAATTTGCAAGGACTTATTGTCTACTGATTAAATTAATAATGGAAATAGCGTCATTTTTTGAAAACTCGGTATTTATATACAATGTGTCCCATAAGGTTTTGGCCAGTTTATATCTAGAAAAATATCTGAACTACGATATTGAAATTTGGCAATTATAAACAGTGGGTAGTTATGCCCATTGTAAGTAATAAATGACGTTGTTGAAACGTCACATTTCGGGTCAGGTAACAAAAGAGAATTAGATGTACAACCTAAATTATCAATTCAAACAAAAACGCCCAAAAAACTACTATTTTTCATTTAAACGCTCAATGTATTTCAAACAAAATTAAAGAACTAGAGCTCTGTTTGGACGAAAATGACGTTGATGTAGTTTATGTATCGGAACATTGTTACGCTACGAAGAAATGGTATCAATAAATATACCAGGATACGAACTGCTGTCTTCATTCTGTAGGAAAACATTTTAAAATGGTGGAGTTGCAATATTTATCAAAGATTATTTAAAATCTTTTATATCGTGTAAAGATCTATTGTGGATAAAAAAATTGTACTGTCGAAAAAGGTATAGAAATTATTGGTGAAAAAATACAGTTCCAATCGGCTTCGATTACAATCTTAACAATTTATAGATCTCCATCTGAAAGTGTAAATTTCTTCATTGCTAGCTTAGAAACAATTATGAAAAAGAACAACAAACATGTACTTAATTCTTTGTTGAGACTTAAATGTTAATTTCACTGCGGAAACCAGAGAGACACATTATCTTAAACTAATATTGAATTCTATGGAATAAATAACCTAATAAACGAAGCAACTAGAGTTACCGCAACTTCGCAAAATCAATTGACTATATGTGTACTAATATATGCAGTAACGAAATAACTTGTAGTGTCATAAATAGTGCTATATCGGACCATTTTGCCCAAATTTTAACTTTTACCAATATATTAGTGAACTATTACAAAGTATACAAATTAATTCTAAATTTTGTAAACAAAATATTACTTGTTAATGTCCTATATAAAAAGAAAATTGGAGTTTAATATTACAATTATATAACCTGGACGAAGCCTGTGAACTATTTGTGGATACCTTGACATATTATATAGATTTAAGTTTCCCTTATAAAAAGCAAAATTTAAAAATGACAATTAATCGTCAAAAAACGTGGCTTACAAAAGGACTAAAATATCATTGCAAAAGATAAAAGAACTATATCACACACTACAAAATCACTACAATGAAGAAAAATTGCATTTTTCAAACAATATAAAAAATTTACAAGCAACTCCTGAGGAAAGCTAAGGCAATATATTACAATCGATTATATCAAAAGTCATCTAATAAAACAAAAACTGCATGGAAATAATTAATAGTAACGTAAGAAATAGAAAGCAAATACCCTCCATGCAAAGCATTAAACACGAAGAAGTAGTAGAAACCAACAAAGAACGTATTGCTAATTTGTTCAATGATTATTTCATAAATATACACAATAAGTACATTTCTACCTTTGATCAAACCGCATGGAAGAACACTGCTGAAAACATCAGTCAGAGTTTATCTTTGCACCCAGTCAGTGATACAGAAGTGTACAACATAATCCATGGATTAAGAAGCTCAAATTCAGCCGGCATTGATAGAATCAGCTCCAATATTCTAAAATCTATAACTGATTATGTAGTCGCTCCACTAACACACCTCTCCATATATTGTGGAATCTTTCCCAATATTCGAAAAAGTAAAAGTAATACCACTACATAAAAAACCGTGACACAAGTTGTATAGATAATTTTAGACCTATTTCTATTGTTTCCACCATATCCAAAATTATTGAACGAGCAATATTCAACAGAATTATTAACTTTTTAGAAAAAATAATATAATGTCAACGTCCCAACATGGATTTATGAAAAGATCAACCAAAACTGCAACAACAAATTTTATACTCAATCTTTATGAAAAGGTAAATAATAAACAAAAGTGTGTTGGCATGTTTCTAGATTTAAGTAAGGCTTTTGACCTGGTGAATCACGATCTGTTATTACAAAAAATTTACATTCTTGGTGTTAGGGGAAAATTCATAATTGGATTGAATCTTACTTAAAGGGTCGAACACAAATTGTAAATATCGACACCATACAGTCTGAAGCTTTATATGTTAAACATGGAGTACCACAAGGATCCGTCTTGGGCTCATCAGTTTTTCTCATATTTATAAATGATCTATCATCAACAGTTGACCAAAAAAAATTTAGTTATGTTTGCAGATGACACAAGTTACCTATGTTTTGAAAATAAACTGGAAGATACTATAATAACCACTCAAAACATGTTTAAGAAATTTTCAAACTGGTTTTATGAAAGTAAATTATACTTAAACATCTCTAAAACTTAATTTATGCATTTTGAGCTAAAGCAGTGTCAACATTTGGAAAGTTACTTATTAAAGATCAACTCGAAATCAATAACACAAGTCGATACAATAAAATTTCTGGGTTTAGCAATGGATGATCAATTAACATGGAAACCTCACATCAATTAACTATGCAACAAATTATCTTCTATATGCTACGTTATATATAGACTAAAAGCAACTACAACTAAAAGCATTTATCTTTCTTAGTACTATGCAAACTTTTATTCTCAAATAAATTTTAGCATATTGTTTTGGGGAGCAAGCAATCATGCTTCTAAAGTATTTAAACTGCAAAAAGGCACTTCGATATATAGCCGGTGTCACTCCAAACACATCCTGCAGAAATATTTTCAAAAACTTGGACTTCTGACAGTACCATCCCTAGTAGAACCGATTGTCGTAAATCAATCGTAAATAGATTGTGGAAATATTTGAATATTGTTATATTGAGTTTGATGTTACTGCAAGATTATGATGATATTGCACTTAAATACCTTTGGAATATTCGAAAATAAATATTGGGAAGAACGTATAGTAATATTTCCTACACAATATTGCTTTTGAATAGTAATACAACATGGTTATTATATTATATTGAAATGACGTTATGATATTGTACGGTTATTATTCGTCCAATATTATTCTGTGATGTTTCGTTTAATTTGTTATTTAATGTTAAAGCAATATTTTTTTCCCGTGATTACTAAAAATTGTATCATCGTTTAAAAATTGGTTTGTGTGGGACACATATGTTTCTAATGGCCGGTTGCACCACACAACTTAAACTTAAGTAATGCTTAAAACAATCAATGGCCCATATTAATAAAACTTAAGTATTTGCTTCAAGTCAGAGTAAAAGTAAATTATTGGCCCATTTTCAATGTAACTATGAAAAAACGCTAGCAACCCATATAAATATCCAATAATTTGCTTTTACTTACACTTGAAGCAAATGCTTACTTTTAATTAATTTCAACAATTGTATCTAAAGTTTTAAGCATAGATTAAGTTTAAGCAACCGGCCATTTAAAATAAGTAAACTCAATTAAACTAGATGTTTCTGGTAATTTTCTGTTTATGATCTATAAATTTGACATTTGTTGGACTCCAATAACTTTGAATTTCCCCTTCAAAAATTTTCGTTCACGCGGGACTGAACGAACTGCGCGAATTTTGGCGGTTGACGCATGTCGAGCGAGATCCACTTAACCAACTTAACTTGTTACCTTGATTGTGCAAAATTGGAATATGTACAACATTTTTCAGGTAAGTTAAGATTTATGTAATTTTTATTTCTGATGTGTGTTTTGTTGTAGGCTGCAGAGTTTTCACAGAATAAAGGTATTTACAGGCATTGCTACAGGTTAGTGTACGTTTTTATTAATTAGACTAGACATGAATAATAAAAGTGCCTCTGCGAAGCATATCTTCCTAAAACGAAAAGTGCAACTAATTTATAATGATTCACAAACAAAAATTTTAAAATCAATTAAATCTATCGAAATGGGTCCGGTACATTTTTCAAACCTGAATGAAATACCTTTGCATTCATTAAACTTTAGTGCAGAACCAAGTAATAATCTTAATTCTAGTATTGAAGGAGACGATAGCATTAATAGGTTGAGAGAGAACGTGGGGCAGATTTTAGTCTGTTGTATACATCCCACGACATTGTGCTTGCATCTAACGATAACAATGATCGTGAGATTATATTTAATGACAATAATAATAATTCAAGACAAAATAATCAGAATGAATTACTGTTCAAAGATAAACTTAGATTTTACTTACTGGCTTTTACTTTTTTCAGCTATAATAATGTCTTGGGACATAATTGTCTGGACATCCGAAAATAACACTGATGCAGTGCCATCTTCATGGGCAACCGATGAAAACAAAAATAAGTATCTATACCCTAAAAACATTAAATCATCGAAAATTGAGAAGTTGAAGCGGCAATGTAACCCACCAACGGACAAGTATACATATTATGAATTAGAAGCCACTTATAAAAGAACTATAGATTCCTATGAGGAAAAAGAAAAGTATTTGGAAATACTTGCTTAGACGTCGAACATCGACAGTGACACTGATGGTGGTAAGTTTGACAATGTATTGTTCAACAGCATTACAAATTAAGTTTTAGGTCGTTTGGATTTAACAACGCAGCCTGTAATTATTACTCCATCTGAGAGAGTAGACAACTACATTAAGGAAGATGAAATATGTTTACAATTTAGAACAATCATTGGTATGCTAGCTAAAATTGAATTTAAAGTAAATGAATTACAACAACAAATTCATTATTTGCAAATAAAAATAAACCCTAGCAATACCAATACACCAAGTTTTACAAATGAAGAGTTTCCTTTGCCGATTAAAAGTTTTGATGAATTAGAAGTTTTTGAGAATTCCGTATCTACCAAAAAGGATTGTTTGGTAAGATCGGTTATATGTATTTATGAACAAATCTTTATTTAGTTACTTTAGATAAAAATATATCGTTAGTTGGGGAAATACTCTACGCCATTATATTACTCTCATGCTAAAAAAACTACTGACAAAGGATTTAGCACTTGAATACAGTGAGAAAGGGAGAAAGGGCAAAAAGAAATTTGTTGAAACAAAGCTATATCCTCTTTTACTTGGTATGTATTAACGTAGGTAAATCTGAACATTTTTATTAGATGTAAATTACCACATGCAGGCTGAAGTCCGGACTAACTCAGTTCGCACTCTTAAGTTTGATCGTGTAAACGTTAGCTAGCTCGCACTATCTGTGAATCTCGAACTAACTTAGATCGAGCTATATATCCGAGCCAAGACCCCAAGTTCGTATTAACGTTTCCATGTAAACGGTTGGTTCACTTTTAGCTCGAACTAATGTCAATAAAACCAATTTAGTTCGAACTGAGTTAGTCCGGAATTAAGCCTGCATGTATACGTGGTAATAAATTATGTTGATTGATAATTATTGCACGCAACATTATTGCATGCTTTTATTGTAAAAGGTTTGGTTTTGGTGTATTGTAATTTACACTACATAAAATTAATTTTCTACAACCGTGCATGAAGTAAATACTTTACACACGCTCTAGAGCATGAAATGTACTTTTTAGTATTTACTTTATTGCACGGTTGTAGAAATTTTTTGTATGCAACACGTGTGTAAAAGTCCTACTTTACACACTTCCTGCATAAATAACTATTTTATGCTACTTTTCCGTGTTTACATTGTCACATTCAAACTATGCGATATTGTTTCGCTATTTGTAATTTGTTCGACACTATATGATGACCTTGTCGCTTTGCATTAACTATCATTAAAGTTCAGACTAATTTTTTGAAGTTTTCATAACTTACAAAATATGCTAATTACTTTTTTTTACTACAATAAGTTCTCTTTGTTTAAGATGCTGTACGTATTCGCTGTCCACTAGCAACAGATACCGAAGTAGCACAATGTGAAGGGTTTGGCTTGGCTTGTGCTAAGGACTGGGATGGCGGCAATAGAAGAATTAAAAATAGAAATACTGTTAATTTAGAAGATGTACAAGAATAAATATTTTCTTTTTGATATTTTGTTGTTAATTTTCCATCCTAATAATTACAATGATCGTACAATATTTTAAACATAATATTTATCAGATGATCATAATTAAAAAATAAATATCTTCCTAATATTAAAATAATCAGTAAATCATATTGCTACAAGATTATTTAACACTTTTTTTAAATATTGTAGTATCTATACTGTACAATCATAAAAAATATTGATATAATAATGTACTAACATTTCTAATACAATTAAAAAAAATTTTTACAATACGGATATAATATGTTTACAATATTTCGGAGATCAACATTTGTTGTATACCACAATGTTGTGGAAATGTTGGAATATAAATAAATTTTATTCTGACAATATTGTTGTTCTACTAGGGATGTGTATACATAAAAGAAATATTAGCATTTGTGCATAATAAAAGGCTGTATTCATGCAATAGTGATTTCCATACGTACGGCACAAATAATAAATATACAATACCCGCTCATCATACCAGGATGTACGAGAATAACCCAAAATGTTGGTATTAAGTTATATAAAAATCCCGTATGATGTGAGAAAGTCAAACAATGTACAATTTAGTAATACCAGTAAAACCATTGAGTAAAAACTTTATAATCAATGGTAAAACTGTCCACAAAATTCTACTGAACCATGCGTGTTTTATAGTGTGTCTGAATATTTAAGTGTAGATATCAGTATCAATATAAACATTAATTAATGGAGTTATAACTTCTAATATAGTTAGGTTATTTATTCTACCCATTGTTATTATGTTATTAGATGTATTGTCAGACTATAATCTACACCATTTTACATGGTTTTTAGAATAGTAAATATTATTATCACCTTTTAAATTTTTAATGGAACACCCTATAACTTTCTTACTTATAGTAATGGGCATAACTATCCACTGTTTATGATTGCCAAATCTTAATAACTTTAGGTAACATATAAACTGACCAAAACTTAATGGTCACACTGTATAACGTTTTCAAAATATAGAAAATATATATAATCCAACTGAGGTATGTACTAAACAAATATCAAGAAAACCACTTATCCAATTTTTACTTTGCACATGGGTGTTATTTCTAATTCCGCAGATTCGATTAGATTGTGTACATAATCTATCTACCCAAATAGGGCGTTAACATACCTAGATTTTTGAACGAAATCTTAGAATATTTTCAAAAATATTTATTTTACACATTGTTTTTACAAATAAAAGTTTTATAATTTAATTATACATAACTTTTGTTTAAACACTATTTTTTGATCCGATAAGTAATTACTGAGATATGAGTATCACGTGACACTAATTGTTTTAACAATATCTCCTCCAATATTAATTATTAACAACCTCTTGTAAACTTTATTGTCTATAACCCTTGTTTGAACTATTTTTTCTAAAACGCAATTTTTATTTTCATTTTCATTTTGAACACGTCTTAAAAGAAACGTGCGCGCTGAACTTCGTTTTGACGCTGTTAGACGTTTATTATATTTTTCGAGTAAAATGTTTTATCGCTGAACACTTTCGTTTGTTAGTATCAGAACGATGTGGAGTTCTGCGCGAAACGCTTGTTTTGTAGTGTTATATTATCGGTTGTTTAAAAATCATTCAGCATTTTTTTGCTTCTTTTTGTTTGGTCTTGGATATTCTTTTTCAAAAATTGTTTTTTTCTTTGAATATTATTTCAAAAATTATTCAGCGATTTTGGTTATTGTAAATCCTAAAAGTTGCAAATTGTATATATTTTTAATCTTGCATTAAGGTCAAGTATTTATGTATTACCGGTTTTAAAATAAGTACTTAAACATATTTTATTGTTTGTTTTTTACCTTTTTGTATAATGTATAATAGTTGCAATTTGTTTTTCAAAAATAAATTGGCAATGAAGTTTTCTAATCCATATTGCCTAAATAGACAATGCCTGAACTGACACGTTTGTCAACGAATTTTACTTATTATTTTTGTAGCCTTTATTATCAGTTGTTTTTAAAAAAAACTTTAAAATAGGACAACAAAACTTGGTTTTTAGATTACTTAGGTTTAGTTCTGATCGTTTAAAACCGCATCATGAAAAAAAAATTGAAAAAAATACACAGTGCGACATAAAGTTTGCGAACAATTTGACACAACGTGAGGTGTTATTTTTTAAGGAAAAAATATAGATAACTAATTAATGGTTGTTTGCAGTTATAGGTATATAGGACAATAACTTATTTTTTGAATATGCGATTCCGTTAAAAAAATTAAGTGTTGTGACGGATTACTTTTTTCAAAATTATTGCATTTATCATTCATTCGTCCTTCGCTCGAATTTAAATTAACAAACATGAAGAGTGTTTTATCTTTCATTTGTTTATAGTTTTTGTTAGAAAAATAGGTTATATTTACTCCGCCAATGAAAAGCTGTTTTTACATTCGGGAAAAGTTGGTGTATATTCTGAAAGGGAAGGAATTGTCGAGTTTTATCGGAACTTGAAATAACATGGCCGCATGTTAGTTACTGATTTTTCTTTACTGTTTGCCAACGTATTTAAGAGATTTAGTAGTGGTGTTTCGTATATAATTTACGTACAAGACAGTTTACAGTGATTTACGCTAAATTAATAATCACTGTAATTCTTTGACAGGTATATCTTTAATATTGCGTACCACCGGTATTGCCGCACACAATCCTTTTAACCCTTTGAACAAAACAATAAATACTTCTCAATCCATTTCTATTTTTAGGTTAATTAAAAATACTGCCGAAAAATGATGCGTCACCCGAACACCACCATCCTCCAAGTCATATGCAAAGAAACACAAGGTTAGTGATCATACTAGCCATAGATCTCTTACTTGTAACACAAGGCTTCTAGATAAAATTTAAAACCTGCACTTTCAGAATGGGTATGCAGCAGATGGGGCCACCACCTCATAATTCTCGAACACAACCGATGTTGATGAGTCTTCAACCTACTGTACCTGTTCCGCATTCAGGTCAGTTAATGTTATTTTTTCGTAAGGACAAAATAGATGCCTCGAATTTTTTTTCGTTGTTCAGTTTCATGGGAATCTAATGTTTTGTACTAAATCACTAGTGAATTTTAAGAAAGTTGTTAAAATAATCAGTCATTGGCCGATTGAGTAGTTTCTGGTGGTTTTGTCAAGTGCTTGCAGTGAAGGAAAATTGTTTTTCTAATGTGAAGAACATTATTAAGGTACATTTTATGTAAATGGATTTCAAAAATAATATTTATAGATACAGGACATATACTGCTGTGCTTAGCTTAGCACATTTCATAGATCAGAGAAAATGAAAGTTATATGTCTTTTAGTTTTGCCATGTTTTGAATATAATTCTTTAAAGAGGATATTCCAATAGTTAAATTTTGTATAAATTAATTTGATAAGCGTATATAAACAAATCAGCTACATTAATTATTTTATTCAAAAAAAAGTCAAAAATGATAAAAATGTAGATACTGTGTTTTAGCTAAGCACAGCAGTATACATAATGAAATTAATTTGAGGGACATATTCAATGGTTGTAGAAAATTGTTCGACTTTAATCATTGTTTTCTATACTTGGGTGCTTTTGATTTAAAGAAGTCTATAAAGGCACTATTTTTGAAAAAAATCATCTAAATTACTATCTTATGATCAAAGGAATGGAACACTAAACTGCAGCGACTATTTAACAAACGGAACAACACCAAAAACTGCACAAACTTTACTCGGACACGTGTTTCAATAGCTAAGCTATCATCATCAGCGAACGGATACTAAAAATAAAAACAATAGGAAGCTTATATATACTATCTGCGTGTCACGCATCGTTACACTTCATTGATTCTTATATAAGCTTGAATAATACCGAAAATCATAATGGACCGTTCTCATCATAATTCATAAGCAAATTTGTTTTTAAAAATTTCTAAGCAAGAATCAAGTTCGTTTTTATTATCTACCCTCTTAATTAATTCAATGTCGCCTAGTCTATGGCCATTTTCAAGCATATGCATGGCAACACTGAGACCTATCTGTGCGATGATATTTGACATGAGCTAAGTGCTTTTAAAACGAGTTTTAATAGGTCTCTTGGTTTCAACCATGTATGTAAAATAAACTTGCATTTTTCTAACTTTTTGATTCACAGATTATTACATTTCCATTGTCAAAACAAAACTTTGATAAAGAACTGTGAAATATCATACAATGGTTTTCAAGAATCAATTGTCACAAAACTTAATTAGAAAACATAAACATAAGTTAAACATTAGAAACATTACAACGTTAGGAACTAGTAATAGCAAAATAGATAAGAAATATGTCAAATTATCAAATTATCCCATATACAAAAAGGTCTTCAAAAATATTTTCAAAATTTGATTATCAAACAGTGACTTCTAGTAGTAACAACTTGCAAAATCTTTTAGGCAATCCGAAAGACCCAATAGAAATGTGTGATAAATCGGGAATATATAAAATTAATTGTAAAGACTGTAACCAAGTATATATAGGGCAAACCAAGAGACCTATTAAAACTCGTTTTAAAGAGCACGTAGCTCATGTCAAATATCATCGCACAGATAGGTCCAGTGTGCCATGCATATGCTTGAAAATGGCCATAGAGTAGGCGACATTGAATTAATTAAGAGGGTAGATAATAAAACGAACTTGATTCTTATGAAAGTTTAAATGTTTAAAAACAGAAATTTGCTTATGAATTATGATGATAACGGTCCATTAGGATTTCGGAATTATTTAAGCTTATCTAAGAATTACACGTGATAAGTAGTATATATATATAAGCTTCCTATTGTTTTTAATTTTAGTATGGGTTCGCTGATGATAGCTTTTAGCTGTTGAAACACGTGTCCGAGTAAAGTTTTATGTCTTTCTTGTTTGTTAAATAGACGCTGCAGTTTTTTAATTAGCTAACTCAAAATCGAAAATAAGAAATATTTGCATGCTGGAATCCCGTTAATTTTTAAGAGTTCTTCACCGATAGGAATTGAAATTAATAGCGTGGGTGTCGGTGCATACATATAATTTAAATAAAACATTGTTGTCACTTCCAGTTTTTAAGTTTTTTGATAAAATTTGTTTGAAATAAGTAATACTCATTCCATTTCAAGAAATGCTAAACCCATTCAGCGATAAAAAGATTGACCCTTAACTTTCAATAAGATGTTCAAGGTTATTGACAATAATAAAAAAGTTTCTAAATGCAATTTTCACCCCATATGCAAAACTTTAACTATATAAGATAGTTCTTGATTTTTGCAACACTGTTGCAAAAGTAAAATTTCATTCAAACTATTTCTTAGTTTTTTATATATTATCTAGACACCTTTTTCTTTAATATACCATTTTAAATTTGCATTTTTCTGTATTGAAATTTTTAAACACTGTCATCATCACATATAACTAAACATTTTTATCCAAGTTTTATAATAGTTTGACTGGTGGGAGTTTTCTTGATATCGTATTTATGGACGGACGGACGGCCTCACAGATAATTTTAGTCGACCAAAACATCCTTCCGTATGCAAACACGATATCAGAAAACTACATATGATATTTTGATGTACGGGCTGACCGTCCGTCTGTTTTAAACGCGATATCAAAAAAAACTGTCTACTTTTGTAGGTGTTATATAGGTCTAATTTATAATACTCATATTTGGCTAGATAATAATCTATCGAGTCAAAAGGGCTGTTAACCTACATAGATTTTTTTTTAAATATTTGCATATATTCATTTTTACCCATTATTTTTTCTTCAAGTAGAAATTTCATTAACCACAAATTTTATTTAAACTATTTTTGATTCGATAAGCAATTACTAAGATGAATATGAATTAAACAAAAAGTTATGACAGAAAAGTTGTTGAACTATTTCATTATCTTAACTTTATTTGAAGTATTTTTTTTTTCTAAAACGTAAATTTCTTCTCTTTTCCGGGCATTTCGAGTTTTTAGTCTTAGTTCAAGCATTGGTTCAAGGAAGAGAAAACACACGTCAGTAAATGCGTGTATTTTTTTTGTGATAATTATTTAACGTTTATACCCAGAATTTCAATTGAAAGAGAATAACTCGGCTTATTCGAGGGAGGCATATTTTGGCGACAACCAACCTTGATTTGTGAACATGGAGACCTCGGTACCCCCTGTCAAAAATTTTAATAGTTAAGAGAAGTTAAACGTGTATTTTTTAAAAGACATAATTGTTCAACCAAGTGAAAATATCAAATATAGGTCGAGTGACCTCATTTGAAAGGTCCTTCAATTCTAAAGAAGATCATATAATTTTATTTTTGAATTTTTATTAATAATTGTTCTAAAAATATATTTTGTCATTTTTATTATATTGTTATTATTCAAATATTTTTTTTCAAATTGGTGACTAAACTTGAAAACAATTTGCACAGATAACATCAGACTTTATAGATCTTTCAAAATACGTATATTTGATGATTTTGATGTTTTTGTTGGGGTTATCTGATCAGAATAAAAACTGGCGGTTACATACACACTTAAAAGGCATTTTTAAATATGTGACATTTAACCTGTCTTCCATTATCATTGAAATGAGGGCTACTGGTTCCCTCTTGTTGACATCTAATGCTTAAATTTTGAAAAGGTGTCGCAGAGTTTTCTCATCAAAACAAAGGAATATCGGAGTTAATAGGGTGGCCCGTTTTCATTGGAATGCCTTTGTATAACGCAATGAAGGTAAATTAGATTTGACGCTCAAACTTGTATGTATTATATTATCTTGATTTTTATGTGTCAATGTTAATATGTAGTATATTTAAAAAATAAGTGTTTGGCCAATACTTCCTTGAAAGTAAATTCAAAATCTTAAATGAATTAGTGCGACAAATCATTTACCTCATTACTAACATTATTTTCTAATACTTCTGCCTAATATTCATTGTATTGTACTATTATTGATAAACATCCATAATTTATTTTTATTAATTTAATAATTTTTATGTCACAAAATAATTTGTTTAACATCTGCCATTAGAATATGTAATGGTAGGTAACCATTTCTATTTCATTTAGATTAATTTACATTCGTAGAAATTCTGAAGGTTTATATTCAATAATTAAATAATGGATCCAACATTAGTTTTCAAAATGTTATATGTACGTAATTTAGAAAATTGTGTGTTGAAGTTAATATCGGTCTATATTTGTTTAAGTAAACAGAAATAAATCACAATATTATAACCTGCTTTTGAGGTTTTTGTTAAGTTTTTGATGGGATATCATATACAGAAAATTTATCTCAAACAAGAAGAAATAAAATTATTTCGATAAAAGTTGTACATAAATTAATTTGAATATAATTTTCCTTCCTAACTTTTTTTCTTATTATATAAACGTGACTTTGATTGACAATCATGCTCACTACGATCCACACAATCACATTCCTGCAGTTCTTCCTATGAGACTATTCGCTCATTCCATCCTACCACAGAAAATAATATCCTACATTGTAATGTCACGCAAATCCTGCTTAAATCCACCTTAACTGCAGAAAGCAACTGATTCCTAGAAGAAAACATTTAAAAAATTATATTATAAACTGTTTATAATCAATGCTGATACGAAAGAAACTTGAAGGTGACTGTTTATATCAATCAACACACGGTCGTTTCATGACACGTAGACTAATTCAGTTGAAAATTAAAAATAATTCACTTGCAATTCATGACACGTAGACTAATTCAGTTGAAAATTAAAAATAATTCACTTGCAACTCTGCTTGCAAGAAGCACTTCAATGGTGTTGACCGTAAAATAAACAAAATATACGTAACGTAGTATCTAAAATAAAAATTGACTGAGATGAGCAGTTAGGCTTGTGTTAGGTCAACGGTGTTTGTTAATTAGTTTTGGTTTTTATGGTACGTATATTGATGCTCTGAATACTATCACAGAAATCATTCAGTGATAGTTCAGTTTCGGATAAGATTACAGTTGTGTTATCGTATGAAAATATAATCATAATTTTTGAGCGCAAAGAGAAACGCTTTTTTAATTAGTAATAAAAGTGCATCGCAAATTTGGTTCTACTATACGGAAGTGTTTGGTATTATATTTTATATTTGTTTATACAAAAATGTGTTCGTTTCGTTTATTATACACGCCAAGTTTGATTTCAATATTTTAACTCACAATATACACATCACGTAATATTTCATTTGTTTTTCATTTGGCGATGAAATGAATCATAAGTGTGTTGTCTATATTATATCTTGCTAACATATAGTTTTCTATGTAAAATGTAAATGCACCATTATAAACAGAAAGAGAAGACAACTTATCATTAACACAATAATTGCCTAAATTGTTATAACTAATCCCAATTCTTTTTGTAAATGTTTAAACGTGCAGAAACAAGTTGCTTACCAAGTTATTTAAATTTTCGAATGAATCATACCATACCTAACGACAATTATGTTCTTATCAATAAACACTTACAATGCAATTGTGAAGTCAATTATACTAATGATTTTTCAAAACCGCTCAATCGGATTAAGAAAAGGGTCGCCAACTTTCAACTTTTTAAACAAAATACGTGTTGAGCAAGTTTTGAGTATGTGTTAGTTTCAGAGATGAATAAATTTTATTTTTGTTCTTATTCCTGACTCTGCTCGCCATTAACGTCAACGCCTTTGTCGATAAAGGAATTGAAGTCCATGATGGGGAATAAGGCCTGCATAGAAGGTATTTTTAGTTTAGGGTCTTAATTTTAATATACTTTTTAACACATGAAAAATATTTTGGATCAAGATATGTCAACTCAAACTTTTGTTTAAAATTTTAACAATAAAACGGAAGCTAAAATTTTGTATTGGATGCATCTAATTTAGTGTTTTCTGGTATTTAGTATGACAAACATTATATTCCCTAAATTATCAAAATGAATTACGCATATATAAGTTGAACAGATTACTATTTTTGCTAACTTTCAGGTGTGTTGGTTACAATGCCTCAAGGTCCAACACTCATAACGTCCACCGCAATTCCACAACAGCCGCAACCCAAATCAAACCTGCCCCCTATGGGTAAATATTACAAAAACATTTTGTCTAAATTAGTTCTGTGAATAATTCGTAGTTCAGCACTATGAATCTGAAACAACAGATCATTCTTCTGATCAACATACTACCTCAAACACTAGTACTTCTCGTCTATGCCCCCAATAACTTGGCAAACACTAAAGAAAAACTCCAATGTGTTTAATTAATGAACCAGCTCTACAACAAAATACAACATCAGTATCGCCTCACCAGTGAGCAAGTACTGTATTAAAGATGCTTCAATAACGGTTTCTTATTTTTACTATATTTTAGGACCGGCTCACAAGAAATTATTTACCGTTACACTAAAATTGGGCAACGAAGAATATGAAGCAGAAGTGCAAGTATTAAGAAAGCAATAAATATCCTGCGGCTGCTATGGCGTTGCAACAAACTGAATTTAAACATCCTCCTCCCAAAACAAACAGAAATAACAGAGCTAACTTAAGAAACGGTCTGGCATGGTAACACCAACGGTAGAACTAAATGCTCTTGCTATGAAGAGGGGCGAAAGAACAGTATATGTATTAGAAAATGGAGCTCCTGCTCCTCCAACACAAGTCAAGTTACCTTACTTCTATAAATGTGTTTATGCAAACGGTGGTTTCTACAGAGTTACATGCCTCAAACTCCGTTTTATCCGCGACACGTTTACAATCCAGGGCAACCACGTTATAATTACGATCCTCGCAGGAATAATTCCTGTTCGCAGTTATCATCCTCATTATGAAAATCGGTACTACAGTCAATACAGATATCAGCACCCACCTGGAGAACCGTTTTCCATTCGCTTACGCGTGGGAGAACGCGAATATCCTGGAATGGGATACACAGTTCAAGCTGCGCGACATGATGCGGCTGCGAAAGCTATTGAAGATATCAAACAAAAAGAAGTCGATGACTCGCAACAATGCCCTGTGGTGACAAACGGTAAGTGAAGTAAAATTGTGGCCATTATCAATTTAATGATTTTACAGTAACTCAAACTGACGTTTGTAACGAAATCAATACAGAATTAAAATCTCCAATATCTTTGGTACACGAAATTGCTCTCAAAAGAAATCTAAACGTAATTTTTGAGGTTTTAAGCGAAAAAGGTCCTCCACATATGAAAGTATTCGTAACTCAATGTCGGGTGGGGGAATTCTTAACAGAAGGTGAAGGCAACGGTAAAAAGATTTCAAAAAAAAGAGCTGCAGAGAAAATGTTGGATGAGCTGAGCAAATTAGGACCTTTTGCCAAATACGAGCAATTTAATTGCTTTTTAAAAACGAAAACGTGTAGTCAACAAAAGAAGCAACGTAATTTGATTAAAGTCAATACGGATCGAAGCGCAGATTATACGGAAGAAATTAATCCCATTTCGTTGATACAAATTCAGCAAGCTAATAAAGAAAAAGAGCCAGTATATAACGTAATTTCAATAATTATTGTTTTTGAATGTTTCGAAGAGCATTTCTTTATAGGTGGTTGATGAACGTGGGGCCCCAAGACGTCGCGAATTTGTTATCGAAGTATCAGTTAATGGTCACGTTTCTACCGGTACCGACCAAACAAAAAGTTGCTAAACGGAACGCAGCAGAAGCCTTGTTACTTCTCTTAGGTTACACCAACAACCCAGCTCCACAATCAGTTCCGAAACCTGTTCTCAAGGTTGTAATGCGAATATTACTGGAAGTAATTCTTTAATGTTGTGTGTAGGTTGAAAAGGAGGTGGAACCTGTTGAGAAAACTCGCAAGGTGACCTTTATGGAAGAAAAACCAGAAAGTAATGTTGGTGGTAGTGGCGGGCGACAACTTGTTCCAGGACTGTTAGTAAATGATCACAGCATTTCATTTCAACAGGTATGATTTTTTGACATTCTCAATGGAATTTAACACTAAAAACCTCAATTGTCTACACTTTGTAGAAAGTGATACCTTAAGATTACAGTACCAAATCAATCTTGCTGTCATGGCTGCTATATTAACGTACTATTTAGTAATAACGCAACATATATTATGCAAATTTGAAGTTTTTTCTACCAAATAACGGAAACATAATTGTAAATGATAACGATATAATTTGGGATTTGTATTTAATTTCAACCCAAATGATTTTATTTAATTTCACAAATATTAGATACACGTGTTGACTAGATGTCAACACGTCTAAGGAGATTGTGTATACTCGTACCTCCTTTGCAGTTGCAAACCCTTCAATTGTTTTCGGATTTTCGTTTGTAATTTTCGCCGCGGATGTTTTTGCTGAAAAACTGGCAGATTCGACTTTTCGATCTCAAACGGACCCTGAAAGTTTTTTCAAAAGTTTCGGTCTTTATCAAAAGTAATTAGTTCGATTTTCAAAACCCTGTCTCTCTCGAACGCGTTTATTTAAGAAATATCGCGCAGATGGGAGTGCAAAGGAGTGGAGTGAACTCCATCCACTGACGTTCTTTCCCGGCAAGCATTCTTTTTCTAGAATCGTGAAGTAAAGAGTCACATGATTGTTAAACATTTTCATTCCCATCCACACAATCAA
Source organism: Abscondita cerata (assembly GCA_030710515.1). Lineage (NCBI taxonomy): Eukaryota > Metazoa > Arthropoda > Insecta > Coleoptera > Lampyridae > Abscondita > Abscondita cerata. Next base: position 9,277 of record JALBCR010001375.1, on the reverse strand, counting down.
ATTTATGCAGTTTTTCCTATGGGGCTATTCGGTCATTCCATCCTGCGGTTTTGTAGTGTCGCGCAAATCTCATTCATCCACTGACAAGTTTTCTTTTCTGATAATCGTGAAGGAAAACATGACATGATTGATAATCATCTTCTTTACCATCCACACAACTACTTTCCTTCAGTCTTTCCTGTGGACTATTCGCTCATTCCATCCTTCGGTTTTGTAGTGTCGCACAAATTTTTCATTGTCCATCCTCATGAAATAGCATAATCCAGCTGTTTTTTCATTTTTTCAAAATCCGAACGAATGAATGCTTTTGGATCTGTTTCCTGTCACGTCCGATGTGAATGTTGGGATGATAATAATAATAATAGTAATAACATTTTATTTTCTTAAAGACCTGATAACAGATATAGAAAACGTCAAACAAAGTACATTAGAATTGATATTGTAAGTATTCATTAACAGAATAGAATGCGCTATTTTGTAATGTGCTCTGATTGATTTTAAAAACATTTTAGTAGGCAAAGTCTTTTAGATCTAAAAGTAATTTGTTATAAAGAATACTACCTTGTAGTATGGGTTTGATTCGTATAGGACAAGATTATGACTGCTATATTCGAGATCATGTCCATATCTGGTGTTATAGTCGTGGTAATTGTTTTGAAATTTGAAGTTCTCAATATTGGTTTTTACAAATTTTAGTATTTCATAAATATATATTGATGGAACTGTTAATATTTTATGTTTAATAAATACTGACTTACAAGAATCTTTAATGGTCATGTTAAAATGCAACATTGCTCTTTTTGTAATACAAAAACTCGACTGCTATTGTTTGACCCACCCCATAAAATAATAGCATATCGCATTATTGACTCCACATTGGCATGGTAGAACATTTTGTTGCGTCAATATTTGATATATGAGAGACGTTTTAGCGCGTAGCAATATGATGAAATTTTTTGAGATATAAGAAATGGGTTTTCCAGTTTAGTGACATGTCGATATAGCAGCCAAAAGTTTAAATGAAGGCACTTGATTTAATGTTTTATTATATATCCTGATTAGTTTACTATTATCATAAAAACTGTTTTCGAGTAAAATTGCATTAAGGAAGTTTTAGATGCATTTAGAACGAGTGCATTGCAATTTAGAAAATTTAATAATGATTGTAACATGCTTTTCAATTTATCGCACATTGCTCTCTCCTCCTTTTCACAGGAAAGTAGCGTCAGCAAACAGGAAATGGTGACAAGATAAATAATTACTTAGATCATTAACATAAATTAAAAATAGAAGAGGGCCTAACACACTTCCTTGTGGAACACCTACATGCACATCTAAAATGTTTGAGTTATGTTCCTTATAATTAACATATTGAGTCCTATTTGTCAAGTAACTACTAAGTAGAAGTTTACAGTTTCCTCTAATTCCCAGACAGTCTAATTTTTTGAAAGCAGTTTATGATTCACTAAATCAAATGCTTTTGTTAGATCTACAAAAACAGCTGCAACAGAATTATTTTGATCTAGATTTTTGTATACGACATCTAGTATTGAGACTAGTGCAGTAATTGTTGATCGTTTCTCCCTAAGACCATGTTGAGTAGTTGTTATTAGTTTATGTGAATCCAAAAAGTTGATTTATACGTTTAGCAAGTATTTTTCAATTATTTTTGAAAAAACCGACAGCAGAGCAATAGGTCTATAGTTATGCACAAATTTAGGATCACCTTTTATGTATACAAAACTATCTTAGCAATTTTTAAAACATCAGGAAACTTACTATTCACAAAACAATTATTAATAATTAAATTCAGAGGTACCACAAGTTCATCAACACAGAATTTAAGACATTTGACAAATGCCATCACTACCACACGATACACTCGATGTATACTTGCTAGTGAATTAAATTTTAATTTTAATTGAATTATTAAACAAATTGTGAATTATAAAATTGATTTAAAAAATGCATGAATCTACGATGTTATTTCAATATTTTCTTCATCAACATCGAAACGCATTATTGGACAAAAACCGGTGCCATAGATCGGATAATAATTAAAACTTTTAAAGAAAAAACTGTAATAACTGAAACCTACCAACCAACACCGTTTACCCCCTACCGTTGATTGAAATATTGGTAAAGATAGTCAACCGCTTGTATTTGCTTGTATCACGGATGCAATTCACATATGCATGTTGGGTTGCGTTTTTTGTTTACTTTTTTCACCTGTACTGAAGCGCTAAGTTATAATGTGTACGATTCTTGAAATAGAATAGTTTAATTTATTCCACCGTTGTAAAAATGGCGCAACATACAATCCGTAAAATTTACTTTTGTCAATACAATGTTGCAACGTTTTCAAATATTTAGTAAACGTATTAACTAGTAATTAAAAGTGACGAATTTTTCATTTATGAATAATACCATTGATGATACATATCTTGGATTTTAATGACAATGTTTTTTTTAATAATTTACTAAAATACATGCGAAGCGTTATTTGTTAAAACAGTTTGGTTTGGTCGGTGTTAGATAAATAAGAAACAATTATTTTACAAATTATGCTTGCACTTTATTTTTTAACTTGCAAATAATAATGTTGACATTTGTTTGTCATTTAATAACTTCGTTAGGAATAAAGTAGAACATACTGGGAGAAATACCACTAGAGTTCAGAAACGCAAAATTATTGGTTTTTGTATCTACTTGTTTTTACGTGTTCAGTTGAAAAGGATTTTAAATAAAAATTGGTTTTCAAATTTTTCAATTCAAAAGGCAACAAGTTACCGTGTTTTTTAGGAAAGTGGGTTCCACTAGACCTTCAAATTTAAATTCACTTGGTAATAAAACCTATTCCTATTACTTCTAAAATAAAAGTACTAGATTTTAGCTTGAGGTGTGTTGTCTCCCCGACGCGGTGCGGATAATACGTGTATAATACACTATTCTTTTCTGTGACGAAATAAATGACGATTTAATATTGAAAAATCATATTACAATAGAATTAGAAAATTATTGAGGGAAATTTGGTGTTAAAAATAGTACTCACTTTTTTCCCGAGGGAAAAATAATTTACGAAAAGTGACACTTTGTTATCTGTTAGTAGAGATAAAAAGTTAGGATTTTACTCTTTGAAACTGTATCAAAATATCATGGTTTCGAATTAAAATAGTTTAATTAAAGTAAAAATAGCTCATTAATTATAAACATTGTTTCAAAAATTACAATTCCAACTGATCTAAAATAATAGTAATAATTTACAAACAATTTACACATAAATAATAACGTACCTAATACAATGCTATACATAAAACATATTGAAACAAATGTATTACGAGGAGTCTTCCGGATTATCGTTTATGAGTCACATTCCTTATCGGCTTAGTCAGAAATTCTACAATTGCATACTTTTAGCAACACCTTTAGTAAATGAGTAGGCTTGTTATAATATTGTTTAGATGCAAACAGTTGAGTACGTTAGATTGTAATATAAGAAAATTCAACATTCGTTCCAACATAAAAGGGATAGCGTTTCTATGTTAAAAATTTTAATTTCAATGACCAAAATTTAGAAATTTACTTGCGTAAGCCTAATAGATTTTAAAAACATTTTCAACGGATAAACGATGTTAATGTAATAAATATATGAGTATGGAATTTTCAAAAGTATTTAAAGAAATTGTTTTTTTTTGGGAGAACGTTTTCAACGATTTCTTTACGAAATTAATACTTTTAAATCTGCAGGTTTTTTCATAATAATAAACTTTATTCACATGTGTATGTATACAATCTTTGTACATATATGTGTTTGTCATGATGGTATAACCATTGTTATAACCTTACGTAAGAAAGATACAAATAAATATTATTACATTGAACAATTAACAGACAATAGAAAAAAAAATATATAACAAAGGACACACATTTAATTAGTACGTCGACAAAAATCAATAAATTCTTGTATATTGTAGAACGCATGTTTTTGTTTGTTTGTCAACATTGACTCAATGCACCAATATTTCAATCAACGGCATGATGCATTGGCAACAATGTCGTGCCTTAGCATAAACTATCAGCAAAATTACAGTTTTCTATTTCACATTTATCGGCAATACTGTTCTGTAAATTCTACAATACAATTGACGTATTTTCTTAGCACAAAGCGATACTACCGACCTCTGATGTTTAGAACAAATTTCGGGGTCGCATAATCCCATAAGGTTGACTATCTTACCAATATTTCAATCAACGCCCCTACCACATGAAAACACAATCCTAAAATTGTAAACAAATTTACGAAAAAAATGTTTTTGAATACCTACTTATGATTAATCCTCTTAATACGAAAAACACGTCAGTTTTTGTTTTTCGACGTTGTTTCCACATTCGACGATATGTGTAATTACTGATTTCGGCGTTGTGTCCATTTTCGGCATTGTGTGATTTCGAGTGTTATCTCCAGTTTCGGCGATATAACCAATCATTCGTTTCGACGTTGTGTTCATTGGACGTTATGTCCATTCGGCGAAGTGTCCGTGTCCTGCCAATTTTTGTATTCTAATTTGTTATTATATAAACATCCTTGTTTTTTATTTTTCATATAACGATGGATTATTTTTCTAAGCTTCTATAAAGTCTCTGATCTTCCTTTTTGATACGTAACGCACATCGACACTTATATCTCTTGACTCTACTTTTATATCAGTAGATTACATGGATTTAAAAAGTACAAATTACGCGATTTAAGCTTGTAAGAAGGGGAACGAGTGTAGTAACTCATCAGTTCCGACGAGATGGAATATGATGACGGAGTGTAGGATAAGCGAACTATCGTTCTTTTCTATTGAAGTGTACATCAACTACCATTCTTTCTTAGCGGAATCAGCTTTCTTTACCGAAAGAACACCAGTGGATGGCGCGGTTAAGAAGGGAGGTCGAGAAAATAGATTTCAACAAAGGTGTTGTACTTTTACAACGGTCGTATGTTAAGACTAATTCAAGATCATATGTAAAAGATCGAAATCGTGTACTTTCGAAGAAAGCGCCAATTTTAAATACTTGGTTAAACGTAGAAATAACAGAAAAATATCAATTGATGAACATTCTGGACATGAAAATATGTATTTCATTAAACCGTAACTACAGTTAGATTCATAATTTCGCAATGTAATCGTTGTGTAGATATAAGTCAACCTGTAGTTTCTTTCTTTTTCCTATTTCTCAATTATTCACGAACATGCGCATTTCACATGGATCGAGGATCAACCTATTCTGGTAGTTTTAACACCTCCTTTTTTCACGAATTATAGTTAGTACAACTTGTCAAGCGTTAAGTTTTGCAGTGGCAAATTGTGTACACTCGCCGAAGTAAGTGCAGTGAGTAAGTGCATCTCATTTGCGCAGTGAAACCTCTCGTGTAACAAGCTGTACGTTATAATAAAGCAAAAAAAAATAATTTTATGTCTGACGGCCGGCCGTCCGTCCGTATGTAAATAAGATATCAAGAAAACCACCAGTCCGATTTTTATGAAATTTTGAACATAGACCTTATTTATAATTTCACAGATCTGATTAGACTTTGGGCATATTTTATGTAGCCAAAAGGGCCGTTAACTTACACAGATTTCGATTTTTTTTTAAAATATTTAGAAAAATATTCATTTAATCTCAAATAAAAGTTGTTTATAATTTAATAATACACAACTTTTGTTTAAACTATTTTTGATCCGATAAATAATTACTGAGATTAACAATCACGTGACAATAATTGTTGTAACAATATCTTCACCAATATCAATTTTACAAAAAGTTGAAAAAAAAGTTGTTGGAAATTCTATTGTCTATAGCTTTTTTGAACCATTTTTTTTAAAGCAATTATATTTTCGCTTATCGGGGCGATGCGGAGTTCTGCGGCAAACGCTTATCTATCATTTGATTCTTCCAGAATGATTGTCTAGTCTCTCATGTGTAAATTATTATTCACCCAAAAGAGATATTTTGTTTTAGTTGACCTTGAGAATTTAGGAATACCACTTCCTTTTATGTTGATTATTTCATTTGGAAAACTGACATACAAAACTGTCTTCGAACCTGGAGACATTTTTTTCGCCTGTATCTTCCAACAAGATCTGAACGTTGTTGTGTTGTTTTGAAACATTACAATTTATCTTAGACCTGTCAAGTGTTACATGCAGTCAGAAAAATATAATTTTGTTACATTGTAAATTACTTAAATTGTAAATCATTCGGTAAAGGAAAATTTGTCTAAGAAATGTATGGTTGGTTGCATCTAATTTTAATAAAATTGACTTTTCTACGATCGTGCAAAAAGTGACTACAATTACTATGCCAAAAGTTTCATGTTTTTTGCATTAATGCAAAAAGCAATGTATTAGTGCAAACGAGTCTTCAGTAATTAACAAGCTTTTTGACGTCTAAGTCCTATTATGGAAGAACTCTCTAGGTCTAGGAAACTGTTCATCCTAGAAGATGGGTGTTTCTGTTAATCGCCAAAACTATTCTTACAAGCTAGAATTTTATCGAGAACTAAAATTAAATTGAAACCTTCACACACACATTTAAAAATGATTCAATACCAACAAACAAACTATATTAAACACTGTTGCGATGTTCACAGACTAAAAACTCCTATGAGAAATTTGTAGATTACATTTGTTTGAATTTAAAAAATAAATTTTTCTGTGCCCTAACGTTTTAGGTTTAGACGTAGCTGTTTTACCATACGAATAAATAAATAAATAAAACGTAGTTGTAGGGAAAAAGTTCATTTTTTGTTTGCTATTCTTCTATCTCGTGACAAATTACAATTTAACCTAAAATACAACTTCTTATGCTTTGCAGCCTAAACCAAAAATAAGCACTTCCGAAGCAAACCTCGTCTGGTTCTACTTCAAGCTCTTCCGAACTGAACAAAGGTGGACAAGTACAAACATCGAAAAGTCACCTCCAGTTACTCAAAGTGTTCGAGCCAAAGATCAATTGATATATTTAGCCTCACTGTTGGGGGTCAGGTACAGTTCTCCGATTTTCCTAAAGCAAATCACGAAATGTATCTGACTTTGGTATCGTTAAGTACAAGTCCACCACAAGTTTGTCATGGAGAAGGACCCACGACCGACTTGTCACACGAAAAAGCTGCATTGGAAGCTCTTACGGTGCTTTCAGAGTTAGGCTTAGATAATGTAACACCTAATAAAGAAAGCGCCGCAGAAAATTTACACGTAAACCCACCGAAACCACAATTACCAAAAAGTGGTATTAACCAAAATGGTTTAAAAAAACAATCTTAAGTTGAATTAGGAACTCCTTACATCTGTACCAACGATGTATATAATGTATATATGAATAATTAAATTAGTTAATATTGTATTGTCATTGGTACAGAATGTAGTATGTTTGGGTTCCATGCCAAGCCATGTCCGACTTTAATGTTTTCTAATTATGATTTCATTACATATAAATATTATGTGCCATGATTTCATGTGCGCTGGCTATATAATAGTGCAAATCCCCATTGCGTTTTACAGGGCAGAAAGCACAATAGGGAAATCACAGTAGTACAGAATTGATTTGCAAAATATGGGAACTCACTTTTTATGAAACCAAACGTTGCATAATATACAAGTGGTAAAAAAACTTTTATTATGATGTGGCTGTTGTATTAGGTTGTTTCAAAAAATATGTTTAAATATTAGATGTTCTCTTGTGCTATGCAATTCTGACTGCTGATAACATTAAAGTTTGTCGATTCCAGTATTTTTTAGTAAAGTTTAACTGTTTTGTTGTAAAGTACTTTTTGTTAAGAAAGTCTATGACAAGTTTGAAAATGTGCAAAAGTGTTTAAAAAGAATAAATATGGATACTGCAATTCCTTATGTTGAATTTATTTATATTTAAATGATTGATTAGCAATTTGGTAGTGCGTGTACTTTCAATTGTTTATTTATGTATTCACTCGTGAAATCAATAAACAAAATTTCTCTTCCATAGCTCTGTTTTACTAGGTAATTGTCCAATTCCCGCATGCAACTGTTTTACATAATTGTCTGGGAATGTTAAGTGTCAACTGCAATTACTTTTTTACATATAAAGGTGGTGTATACTGCACAAAAATAGTCCTATTAATTATAGTCTATAAATGCTAATTAATTTTAGTGTCCCTTTTTTGTAATTCTTAAATTTAAACGTCCACAGATTTTAACTGATTAATTGTAATAAATGTATTTTTAAATTTTTTATTCAGTCATCGCAGATCATAATTTGGTTTTCGGCATCACCAAATTGATATGAATTCTAAAGGAACTTTCTTCGCTTGCTAAGTTTCTGGATTTTTCTTCCCACACCACGTTGTGTTGCGAAACGTTATTTTTTAAAAATTGCAAAACATTTTGGCGAGAAAGAATGTTTGTGTAATCTAATTGGTAAATGCAAAACTTTTACTAATTAAAAATTGGGTGCGTTTAGATTCGGGTAATGGGAAAATCGAAAATCCAGTCGGATTTTTGACTCAATACAGTTTATTGGAATTCTTTCGATAGGATCTTTCGTGGGCGACTATTTGAGAAAGTCAATATAAACCGTCAATGACCTCGTTGGGCGAGATCATCGTGTCCGCAGATAACGAATGAATCAACAGTTAAATTTAAACCATTAAAACGACGATTTTATTTGGCGGTTAATTCGACCTTAACGGTTCTCGAGCTTTTGGAAATTGCGTGCATTTAATTAGTACTACTTCATAAGAATTGATCAATAATGAAGGTTAGTAACATAATTCTTTAATATAGTATTGCATGCGAGGCTTTCGAAATCAATAACTAAATATCAAATTAAAGGTTGGATTGTTAAAATAATGCCGACTTTAAAGTTTATATTCTAAGTAATAGAATATTATATAAAAATATACATTCTAGACTGTAAAATGATTCACAAAAACTATCTTACTTATATGATTAAGAATGAATCAGTTGAAATTGTTTTTTCTAGGAAAATGACTCAACGATTTCAGCTGAGTTAAGTTATAAATCAGTCAAAACAAGGCACATACCCTTACAAGTACAAGTAATTTCTTAATTCTAATGACTCAACACTTAAGTCTCAAAAAAACGAACTGCCTTGAATCGAATGAGAAACGTTCACCATAAGCTGGTGGAAAAACCGCCAGGAGGAACACGAACCTTTGAAGGTTTTTTCGATTGGTTTTGAGTTTTTCTTCTTCATGATTAATAGCAATACGTAACTGAACGAAGTAACA